>CM052899.1:84026741-84078181 GCA_028534135.1 Potos flavus
GCTTTGGGAACTGTCAACAGAGCCACAGAAAATTCAGTAAAGACTAACGGACCTCTCAAACAGAAGCAGCCAAACTTCTCTGCCAAAAAGGTGACTGAGAAGACTGTGAAAGCAAAAGCTCTGTTCCTGCCTCGGATGATACCTATCCAGAAATAGAAAAATTCTTTCCCTTCAATCCTTTAGATTTTGAGAGTTTTGACCTGCCTGAAGAGCACCAGATTGCACGCCTCCCCTTGAATGGAGTGCCTCTCATGATCCTTGATGAGGAGAGGGAGCTTGAAAAGCTGTTACACCTGGGCCCGCCTTCACCTCTGAACATGCCCTCTCCACCATGGGAGTCTAATCTGTTGCAGTCTCCAAGCGTGCTGTCGACCCTGGATGTTGAATTGCCACCTGTTTGCTATGACTTAGATATTTAAATTAGCACTTAATAGCTTGTATGTTTTGTATTAATAAAGCAATTCTTTAACAGACTCAAAAAAAAAAAAACAGATTCTATACATGTTTTGTTAGGTATATAAGTATTTTATGTTCTTTGGCATGATTATAAATAGTATTATGTTTTGAATTTTGGTTTCCACATGTTAATTATTTCTATGCAAGAATGTGATTGATTCATCTGCGTCCTTGCATCCTGCAAAATTGCTGAACTAACTTATTAGTTCCAGGAGTCTTTTTGGTAGATTTGTTGGGATTTCTATATAGGCAATCATCTGCAATTATGGACTGCTTCATATCTTTCTTTCCAATCTGTATTCCTTCTATTTTTTTTTTTTTTATTGTAGTGGTTAGAACTTCTGATGCTACATTGGATAAGAGTGGTGAGGCCAAATATCCTTGACTTATTTCAGATCTTAAAAGGAACACATTCAGTCTTTCACTATTATGAAGTTAGGTATAAGTTTTCTGTAGATGCTCCTTATCAAGTTGACTTACTTCTTCTCATTCTTAACTCGGTAAGAGTTTTTAACCTTAATGAATATTGGATTATGTCAAATATTTATTCTGTATCTATTAATATGATTATATTTTTATTAGTCTGTTAATTATATTGATTAAGTTTCAAATATTGAACAAGCTTTTTAAACTTGAAATAAATCTCACTTGGTTGTGATCTATAATTATTTAAGTAATGATAGATTTGATTTCCTAATACATTGTTGAGGACTTTTGTATCTACGTTTATTAGAGATGTCAGTCTATCCTGTCTTTGTTTTTGAGATGTCAATCTGTTCTTGTTTTTTGTACTGTTTATGTGGTTTTGTATCAAGTACTATTGTCATCAAAAAATCAGTTAGGAAGTATTCTGTCTCTCTTTTTCTCAGAGATTTTATAAAATTGGTTTTAATTCTTTAAAATATTTGTGTCTATAGGGTGCATGGTTGGCTTAGTCAGTTAAGTGTCTGTCTTCAGCTCAGGTCATGATCTCAGGGTCCTGGGATCTAATTGTGTTGGTGTCCATGCTCAGTGGAAGTCTGCTTCTCCCTTGCCCCCCCACCCATGCTCTCTTTCTCTCTCAAGTAAATAAATAAAATCTTAAAAAAATAAAATATTTATGTCTATTAAAACAAATTAATCAATTCCATCTTTACTTTCTTTTTTGCTTAGTGTGTACTATTAGAGATTTTTTTTTAAAAGAAGTTTTTTCCAGTCTCTGAATCAAAAAGGTATACTGCAAAACTTTACTTTTCATACTTAAGCTTTTACCCACCATGATTCCTAGTTTGTATGTTGAATTAAGAAATATTTTATTTTTTATACTGTGAGCTAGTTTACTACCTCTACTTACTATTTTTTCAATTTTTTCTTTAAATTCTAGTCAGTTAACATATGGTTTAATATTGATTTCAGGAGTAGAGTTTAGTGATTCATCACTTACATATAACACTCAATGCTAAATACAACAAGTACCCTCCTTAATACCCATCATCCAATTAGCCCATCCTCCCTCTCATTATTAATTTGCCATTCAATGTTAACATTGCCAAGTTTCCATATAAATCTGGACATATTCCACTGATATATTTATGTTTCTATTATAGTGTTTTATGACTTATTATAATAGCATTTACATCTTGATAAATAATAGATCAATTCCAGCTTCTCTGATGTTTATCTAAGTTTTAGATATCCATCTATTGTTAGCTTTTCCTTTAAATTTTAAGATGCAGAGTCTTTCAAAATGTCCAAGTGAATATTTTGTTGCCTTTATATTAATATTGAAATAATTGATAATATTGTCCCATTCCTCAGTATATTATGTGTGGACAGCCGCAGGCTAGCTGTTAAAGGGACCTGCCGAGCCCGGACTCGTGACCCCTGCCCGAATGGGCGGAAAGTGGTTGCTAGAGAATGGGCTTGTGCCATGACTCGTGACTCCTGCCTGATTGGGCGGAAAGTGGGCTCGTGCAAGGGGCCTTGAGGCATGCTGGTCTGTGATTGGTCATGCCCCTTTAAAAACAAGCTGTACAGGTTCCAACCAGTTATCTCGCTGATTTGTGGCAATGTCTCTGAGGTATATGCACGTGCAACTCATAAATCTGCCTTTGTTAATCTTAGTAGTCCTTAAGAAGTGCTGCGTGTGCTACGTGACTTACGTGTGAAGCTGTTTCCTTGAACTTGTTTTTCACACACTATATAAGCATGCGCACTCTGAAATAAAGCTGAACACAGTCTGGACATCGTCCGTTGTGTTCCTCCCGCCCCCATGCTTTGTCTCTCTACTTTCTTTTCCTCATTCCTTTACCCTCAGCCCTGGTTCGAGATTGTCGCGTGGGCCGCGACAAGTGGCGCCCGAACAGGGACCTGAGCATAACACAGGAGAGCCGGCCGCGGCAATTATGTATTTCTATTTATTAAAATCTTCTTCTGTGTTCTTTAAGAAAGGTTTAAATTTATCTCTAAAAATTTATCTTTAATGGAGATTTGTCCTTTCTCCCCTATTTATTTATTCAGTAATTAATTTATACACTTCTTTTTCCCAAAATATATAAGTGGGCAAATGTTGGCTGTTTTCTTATATAAGCTACACATTCAAGCTTTAAGATATTATTGATGATTTTTTCTCTTTTACTGAAATTTAGTTGGGTAAAACTTATTACTTTTACAAAACAAAGAATTTTTCTAGAAGGGAAAATGGGGGGATGGGGAAAGATCAAGAGAAGAAAGTATGGAGGTTAATTTAATGCAAAGATAATTGTTAACTAGTATTTCTATGATTTATTGCTTGATACATTTGGCTCAACTTACATATGTAACAGGGATTTCCACTCCATTTAACCTAAAAAGCCATTTAACCTGAGCTATTATTCCTCTTCATTTCAGACTAAACTCAGATATAACTTTGATTTGTCCTCCCTCCCAAAATTGCCATATGAAGACCTCAATGGTTATATTAAAAATCAATTAAGGGAGTTAGTTGTGTGGAAGAAATGTGAAATGTGAAGAAGTTTGGCTTTAAATTGATGTTATATAGCCAGTGTTAATGCTGCTGTTACTATGACTCACGTGGATTACAGTTGCCAGGCCAGTCTCTACAAGTCTCCATATCATCTGACTCTCCTTATTTATATGACCTCTTCTTTTGTTTCTCCTAACCCTTACAACTTGTTACATCAATCTTGCAGTTACTTGAACACCCCATGCTTGCACCTGTTTTAGGATTTTTGCACTTACTCTCTCCCTTTCCAGAATGGTGTTCCTAGATAATGTTGATATTCACTATCTCTTTCTCCCTTCTGTGTATATTCTAAGGTACTTTCTCAGAGAGTCCTTCTTTTATTGCCTTAGATTATAATAACTCCCCTTTATTAGCAGTTTCTAAATTCTTTCCTGCTTTATCCTCATCATATAATTTTTTACCATGTAACATACTATATGTTTGTTCACATTTCTCCTCCCAAAATGAAAGCTACATGAGGGTATGAATTAGTATTTGTTTCTTCACCTGTGTATCTACAAAACCTAGAGTAGCTGTGGATACTTAGAAGGCACTCAAATGTTAGCCATTTTTTAAAGGCTTATAATCAAAAAATTATTTAAATGGCTTTTATAGATTTATATTACTGTGCAACAAAATATATTAATTTATATATTAATATATAATTATATATTTATATAACATAAATATATAATTATATATTAATATAAATTTACATATAATTTTGCACATAAATAAGAGGTAAATGAACGGGATATATATCCTCTATATTTCCTAAGTGTGTGTGTATGTGTGTGTGTAGTTAGATCAAACTAGCAAATCAAACTTACTTATTTTTACACTGGTAAGTTCCCATTAGAGATAAATGTAGTATAAGCTATGAACCTTTTGGGGTACCTAAGTGGCTTAGTTAAGTGTCCAACTCTTGGTTTTGACTCAGGTCATGATCTCAGGGTTATAAGATTGAGCCCCATGTCCAGCCCCACATCAGGCTCCATGCTGGGAGTGGAGCCTGCTTGAGATTCTTTCTCTTCCACTGCCCCTCCCTCCACTTAGCCTTGCTCTCTCACACTCTTTCTCTCTAAAAAAATAAAATAGGCTGTGAATCTTTCAGCATAAAGATGACCTCTAAAAAAAAAAATACTCTGCAGAAATTTTCATCCAGTTTTCTTTCACCTGAAACTAAAGACCGTAATTTTTGGTCAAAAATTCTGTGATACTTCACCTCCCAAAAAAGTAAAAGAGAAGTGTAGAAGACATGCTCATAGGTTATAAGCAAATACGACTGCCTTTCTAGGTTATAATTTTAATATGAAAACCAAATATATTTTGGATAAATCTAGATAACATTTCAAGGAATAGTGGGGGAAATAAATAGTTGGTTTATGTTGTATCTAGCAGAAGTTTGCTCTTTATAAACATAAGTAAGCACAGGATACTCTCCCAGGGACCATAAACATAGATTGCACATAGCTGTTGAGAAATCTGACTCTTGTGTCTCTCTGATGGTGAGATTGCAAAGTTGTCCTTTTCTTTAACTCGTTTGGCCATCTTTTATCATAGACATGACCTTCACACTTTGTATGTGTGTATTGGAAGATATACAAGTATGAATATTATTTTTTTTACAGTTTTGCTAATATTTTTTTCTTTTACTTCGCTGAGGTTCAAATTCATTATATCTTTCAAAAGAACTTAGTTGAGAATAGCACTCAGCAACTTATTTGGATATTCTCCAAATTTCAGCATATTATATCCTCTTTAAGATTTAGAGCAGGTCAGCAAAACTTGTGGTTTCAATTTGATTTCACAATTTTAAAATTCACTTCCAAAACATTGCCATCATTAGTGTTCAGGTTTGCAAGTTATTAAGCTAGTTTTCTTCACTTGTAACCCAACATTCCGTACAGTGATTTGTGATATGGGGGGCTCGAACTCTGCAAACTACAGTTCTGCTTTGTCAGTTTATTTCCTGTTAGGCTCTGCCAACAGAGAGAAGATTGGGAGCCTGGAAGAGAAAGAAAGTTTCTTTCTCTTTGCTTCTTTAGACTTCCCATTCCTGTTAATGGCACACAACCTTGGTTCTTCAAGTCAGCAATGGCAGGATCATTGCAGTTGCAACCTTTGGGAATTTTTCTAATACTTGCACTTCTGACTTTTTAATTACACTGGCATGATGTGGCCAGTGTCCTTCCTCAGAATTGTGATTTCCCATCCTTACAGCCCCTCTTCTATGCTCTAAGATATAGCACCAGATGAATAGCACCCCTGGGACATTGAAGTTCAGCTCAGGAGGACCCCTCTTCAAACTTGGAAGGTTTTAGTAATTCCAATCTCTTCCCCTGTTGTCCTATTTCTAGGGGTGATATCTGCTTCTTATAATTGTTTCCAAGATAATACCTAGTTTCTCTTTTAATATGTATTAGTTTTTCAATATCTATTTAATCATTCTTTATATAAAGTTCCAGTTAAAATAACTGGAATGGTAATAATTTGGTATGGTGACAGAATGTAACTGGAGTTATTGTGGGGATCACTTTGTGATGTATAAACATAGACTCACTATGCTGTACAACTGAAACTCATAGGCTATTGTAGGTCAATTATACTTCAATAAAAATAAAAGAACTGTGATTTATGTCTCTAGACCAGACTATCACTGATATAAGTGTCCTTTACTATCTTCCTCACCATCTCTTTTTGGATATTACTGAATGTCTCTTTAAGACATTACAGTAAACATCAATGACTTTTTAAAAGAATAGTCAAACTAAAGAACAGAAGGGCATTCTTTTCTGGTTTCTTGCTCAATGAGATTTTATGAAACCTTTATTGTATTTTAGTTTATGTAGATTATATATATTTTAAAATTATGAGTTATTGTAAACATCTCCTTTTCAACTTGTTGCATTTGTTCTAAATTGATAATAATTATAAATAATGAAAGGGTATATCTTCTCTCAGTAGATATTGGAATTAAGTGGTATTTATTATTTTACTCTCATGGTATAAACATATCATATGCCAATACCATTCCACCACTACATACTGAAATATAATGTTCAAAATGATTTAAATGGAGTGCATGTTGAATACTTTTCTCAAGATTTTTTCCTCAAATAAATATATCCCAAATTTAAACTTTGAGACATGGGGAAATCCTGAACACAGTGGAGTTATCTCTAATCTCAGTACTCTGGAAACTCTTATTCACCTCTGTTTGTTGTATTAATGGCTAGAAGCTGGTAGAATTGTAACAACAAAAGATGGAGCCACTTTGAGGGTGATGCTTTCTAGTTTGTATTGTGTAATATCTCAGAGCACTGCAATGTTGTGTATTGTAAAGACTCTGGCATTTTCTTCTTGGAATTGGTTATAGAGACAATGGATGAAGGCACTAAAAGAACTCTGATAATCTCTATTTTTATCTCCCCAAAGAAATGTTAAAAAAGACTTGGTAGAAAAACACACCAAAGATAATGCTTGCTAATATGGCAATAAAGCCTTGCCTGGCATCCAAACCCATGATGAAATTAAACGATTGTATTTGCTGGCTAACCTCATTTTAAATAATATTTTTTCTTCCCTATGGGAGGAATATATAAAATGTAATCATCTTTTCATTATGACATTGCAGGTTGTATGTCTTATGAATCCCTAGTGTAAGTATTCTAGCCTTATATATCAAAGAAAAGTAATTGAAATAATTTTGCTCCTGATATCTTTCTCTCTCTTCCTTAATATAATTTCAGTAAGAGTAGTACGAATTCTCCTTTACCAGTCTTTGAAAAGAACGGCTGTTCTAGCATGAGTGGTCACTTTAAAAAGAATATAAAATTCTTAATTCTATTTTACTATATCTCAGGTTTTAATTTTGAAAAATTTTCAAGCATTACATTTAGGTTTGTCCTACCTTTAAATCTACTTGCTTTTTGGTGGTGCTAAATGAGGCCTGTGAGTATTCCTTTACGGCTTTTATCACACTTAGAGTTTTTCTGTTTTTCACTCCATAAGACTAAGAGCAGCTTGGGCAAAAAGACTGTGATTATCCATATGTGTATCTCCATGAGCTGCCATAAACCCAGTATATGTTGGAGAAAAAGTAAATGTAGAAATAAATTGTGGATTGTGATAGAGCTCTAACATTTGCTTTTTAACAAAACACAGTTTTAATAAAATGAAATTTTATAGTTTCTACGAATGATTAAAAAACAAACACATGCAATGTGTTTAGAATTTTCCTTAGAGAAGTACCACTACTCCATTTACATTATTTTTTTTAAGATTTTATTTATTTATTTGACAGAGAGAAGGAGAGAGATCACAAGTAGGCAGAGAGGCAGGCAGAGAGAGAGGAGGAAGCAGGCTCCCTGCGGAGCAGTCTGATGCGGGGCTCGATCCCAGGACCCTGAGATCATGACCTGAGCCAAAGGTAGAGGCTTTAACCCACTAAGCCACCCAGGTGCCCCTCCATTTACATTCTTGTTAGAAAGGCTATTCTTTTGTTGCAAAGACCATTCTCATTAATTAAACAAAAACTCTAGAAGGCAACTAGGAAGGGAATAATATAATTAACTAGCCAGTCCATCTGATCAACTAAATAAACCTTGGCAATAAGCAAGATGATGAATGTACCAACAAATAAAGACTGTTGACTAGACAGTATTTCAAATTACAGTAAAACACCCATAGTATCAGAATACAGATTATGTGGTATTGGTGAATAAATACAACTCTCTGGCCAGCCCAAATCCTCAAAAAGGGGCAGGGTGAGTAAAAGCTGATTTCTTCTTGGTGGTGATGGGGGCAGTAGACAGAAGTGTTAGATGGCTGTCTGGTGATCATTTCAGTCTTCCTCAGTTCAGTGTAGGATGTATACATTGTAATATCAGTCTTTTTCCTACTTGGCCTAATAAATAAAAACAAATAAATGACAAGATTTTCCCTATTTTTTTTTTTACCACATAGTAAGTGGAAGGGCAACTAAAAAAAAAGATTGTTTTTTTATTAACCTTACAGTACCATGACTTCACATTTTGTACAAATTTTTGGACTTAATGAGTTATGGCAGAGTTTCATCGACTACACAATTTAAAATAAATTCCAATCATGCCGAGATTATTCCATGGGTAAACCGTATTTTAACTTGCAATATAGCTTTGTAACTTACAAAAATTTCATACTATCCTCAATGTCTTAAAAGTAAACAATACTATGATTGAAACAACCTTTAACAAATTGAAACTTAAACAAGTATTTCCCCCAGAAACAAACGTTAGTCTGATTGAATGTACCCAAATATAATTTTGGTTTACTTAAATAAATATTTTAATTTGAAAATTTTTTCCAGAGCACATGTGGTTATATAATAATTAACATATAACGCTGTTCCTCATAACAAAGACTTCTTTTCAATAAATATTATGTTACTGAAACAGTAAGAATTAGAAAATTTAATTTTATATGGGAATTTTAAAAAGTAAATTCTGAGAGTATTAAATCCGCATACCAGCACTGAAAGAATAAAATATGCTAACTTCAATTATATCCTTGAAGATATTCATTAAAGGAAAACAAGCCAATGAACACTAAGCACTACACAGGTGAGGCTTTTTTTCTTAAATGGCCAAAGTAATTTTTCATTATTTTTTATCACACATTAGTTTCACGTTTAAAATTATTGGCCCAAATGTAGACTACTATTCAATTTTCAATATAACTAAGACAATACTAATTGACAATACTAATTTTGTACTGTGATAAAACTGCATTACAATGTTTGCCCAAGGGCTGAATGGGCAATTATTTAATATGTTTACCACAAAGCTTAATTTCTTTTAATGTGTCTCAAGTGAGTTTCATGTTAATTTTCACTTTTATGTAAGGAAACTTTAATTCATTATTTTAAAAATCATCTAAATATATCTACAGGTTTTATTTTGAGATTCAGTTTTACATACAGTTAACACAACAACAGGAAATTACAAAAGAAAAACCTAAGCTGTCATCAGTTTTTTTGTTATGCTAATACAAAATAATTCCTTCATAAGCAAGACAGCCTGTAAAATTAGCTACTGACCAAGCAGAAACTTATGCAGAGAACACAGCTTTTGTGTATTTAGGAGAATACATTTTTACTGGATTTGGAATGTTTTTCTGGGCAATCATTACAGTTAAGCATATTAAATTCTTTCTCCTTTATGTCAAAGTTAATTTATTGTTCACTTGCAGAAGGATCTTTATATTTAAATACAACTTTGTGAGAGCTGATGGCTATTGCTTAGTCATTTGTTTTTATAGAAATTTCATGTTGTATTTCAACAACACTGCACTATTCAAAAGTCAACTGTATTCCTTTTTAATCAAAGGAGAGGGATTTTTCATAATAACAGGAAAAAATTCAGATTGAATAATTTAGAAACATCTTTGTCTCTATCTTCCAAACTTGAAACATTTTCATTTGGCTCCCTCTTTTGTTCTCTGTCATTTCCCTGGAAAGTTTTTTTTAGTCTCCTTTCTGGATCCTCCTCATCATTTCAGCATCTAAATGTCAGATTAACTCTTAAGTGTTGGCTTCATCCTTGGGTTTCTTGTTTTGTCTTAACACTCACCCCTGTTCAATCCTATGACAGTGAAGATGTCCAAATTTACATTTCTTTCTCTAATCTCCTCACTAACCTCATACATCTTAGTCTATACTTGACATCCACATGAGGTGTTTAATGCATAGCTCAAACTAAACTCACTACAAACAAAACTTTCGTTTCTCTACCTTCCAAATTGACCCCTCTCTTATTTTGGAAAAATAGTTCACTTTTCATACATTAACTCTGGTGGAGAAAAGAAAAAATCTAATCTGGGACTTCTCCTGACAACTACTTTTCTTATTGCACACATTTAATCCATTAGGAAAATTTCCCAGCCCTACCTTCCAACTGTATCCAAAATCTGACCACTTCTTACGCTCCATATTTTTACCTACCACCCCTGTGATAGAAGTGTGAATCTACTGCCTGAATCTCAATTCTAGGGAGGAGTCTTCAGGGAATGGCAAAGAGAATAGCAAAGAGGATAGTCAGCAGACAGCCTCTACCCATCAGCAACCTCAGGATCTGTCTCAACTGCAGCGAGTCAACCCCTAAGGATACTCCCTTCTCAGGGAAGCTGACATCTTCATCAGATGGCTGAGTGAATGGGAAGTATAAAGCCTAATGGTTGGGCCTTATCATTTAAATGCAGGATGTTCTGCTATATAGAATCCAGAGCATTTTAATGAGACTCTATACTGAATAATGGATAATAAAATGTAAAGTGCTCACTGGTATGTTCTTTGAATTATCCAAATTTTAATGATCTTTATGACTGTGTGTGTATTATAGACTTCTGAAAATTTTGTCCCTCAGTAAGATTATAGCAAGATGCTGATATTATTTCAGTGATGTTTTAACTTCCATTACTTGAAAAATCATGTTAGTTATCACCAGTAATAGAAATATCATTGCCACTACCATCTCTAGAAGCCTTATTTTTGTGCAACTTTGAAAGATGCATTGGTACAAAACAATAGAAAGATATGGTGGGAGAGTTTTATAATATGATTAGTTTGAAAAATAATTATTCTAAGTAACTTCACTTGCATTACTTCTTTGAGGTTGTTCCTAAAATTATAAAACATTTGGATTGTCTCATTTGTTTATTAAATCTTAGTTCCTTAAAAAAATATTGTAACTAAAAACCCAATAGGGTTAGACTTCCAGGAATAAACTGTCAAATTAAATAATTAACTATTTTTATATTCTTTGAAAATCTAAAACTTTTATTCCCTGAAGCCATTTCCTTTAATAGCTCACATGCTTCTGTAGTTACCATGTCATGCCAGAGGGGAAAACTAACTACATCTAAAACAGAATATGAAAAAATATATATTGTTTGAGGTATAAGCATTTTCTAAATCTAAGTTTACACAACTAAAAGGAACACATAAAAAGAACAGAACTATAATCACTTGTGTGAGGTTTTAAAAAATGTGTCTTAAATATCTCATTTAATTAATACTTTTCATTTATAACTGTGGGAAAATATAAACTATTTACCAGAAATTCATTATCAAGTAAATGGTGTGTTTATCATATTGTTTCAGTCAGTTAACCAGATGAGCAATATATAATTGTAATTAGAGGTTTTCAGATAATGAAAATATTTTTATAACCAGTGTTCTTATATTGTATGCTCTATGATGAATTGCTTTATGGATTATATATACCAGCTTCATTTTTTTTCTGTAATTAATGTTTAAGTCTATTCAATAACAATTTTACCTCTTGAGTTCAATGTGAATTGTTGGGGGCTGATGAGAAACCAATAAATGAAGGGGGAGATAATTTCCCTTACTTTTATAGATTTTATTTTGTACTTCTAAGATTTTGATTAGTTCATTCACAACTACATAAAAGCACCTATGTGAAACTATCCCATATACTTCAAGACAAAAAGTATCCCATATAGTTCCCTGGCAAAAATATCCTGCAAGTATACCCTGAAAAGAAAACCCTGCTGAAGGAATTTAGAAAGCATAGATTGCAGAATATCAGAATTTTTATTTAGGGACAGCCTCTTTCTGTAATAGCTATGAGATCTGCTTCCAATGCCTACCCCTAAATGAGGAAGAACATTTTTTCTGTCTTCCCTCTTTCCACGTCTGTGTCCCAGACTGATGGATTCCCTCTTCAAAGAGATTCCCCCTCACAGGGGAAAAATTAAGTTCAACATATGTACCTCCAGTGGTGCCCCAGTAACATATTTGTCTTATCATAAAATTTTAAATTGCTTATTTCTATTCAGAGCTTAGCTGTTCAGATGTTTGGGTTTCCAGGAAAGCAGTTTTCCTTATTAATGACTTCAGTTTCTTTTGTTAACTAGATACTTTGTCATTTATAAAATGGTATCTTGGAAACTACTACAGTGAAAGAATAGTTTACTCTTTATATATACAAGGCATAAATCAGAACTAATGATTGTTTTAAACCACTTAAGGATATGTATCACAAAATGAAGAAAAAATGCCCAGTTTCAAATGTTATACAGTTAAAAAATGTGCTCTTTGCTTCCATTGGGGTAGTAGGAAAGGGGAGTTTTAAAACAATACCATTAAATCAAATCCATTTATGGCATCTTTGATTGAGTCATTTAAATGAAAAATATATACAAAATATGCAATCTGCCTAATCAATTCTGTGGCCGATGATATTCATATAGGGCTCCTCTCCTTCACTCTGCAGGATTTTATTGACATGGAATTTAGAAATTTAATATGCCTTAGTATTTCTTTATATGCAATACTTCCAGATGATGATACCTCATCCCAGTGATGTATAGGCATGTCTTGTTTTATTGACCTTCACTTTATTGCACTTTGCAGATATTGTGTTTTTATAAATTGAAGGTTTGTGGCAATCCTGCATTGAGCAGGTCTACTGGCACCATTTTTCCAACATTTGGTCACTTTACCACAACATGGTAATTTTCACAATATTTCTAACTTTTTTATTATTATTATATCTGTTATGATCTGTGATCAGTGATTTTTGTTGTTATTATTGTAATATTTTGGGAGTACCATGAACGACACCCATATTAGACTGTGGACCTTATGTTTTATGTGTTCTGACTGCTCCACCAACTGGTCGTTCCCCCATTTTTCTCCCTCTCTTTGGGCCTCCCTATTCCCTGAGACACAACAATCTCGAAATTAGGCCAATTAATAATCCTACAATGGCCTCTAAAATATTCAAGCAAAAGGAAGATTTTTACACCACTCACTGTAAATCAAAAGCTAGAAATGATTAAGCTTACTGAGGAAAACATGTCGAAAGCCAAGAGAGGCTGAAAGCTAGGCCTCTTGCACCAAACAGTCAAGTTGTGAATGCAAAGGAGAAGTTCCTGAAGGAAATTAAAAGTGCTACTCCAGTGAACACAAGAATAATAAAAAAGCAAAACAGCCTTATGCTGATATGGAGAAAGTTTTAGTGGTTTGGATAGAAGATCAAACCAGCCACAACATTTCCTTAAGCCAAAGCTTAATCCAGAAAACTCTCTTCATTTCTATGAAGGCCAAGAGAAGTGAGGAAGCTACAGAAGTAAAGTATGAAGCTAGCAGAGGAAAGGAAAGAAGCAAAGAAGCTGTTTGTATAACATAAAAGTACTCTTTTTTTTTTTTTAAGATTTTATTTATTTATTTGACAGAGATCACAAGTAGGCAGAGAGGCAGACATACATATGTGTACACATATGAGTACTTCTACAAAATATATTCTGCAATTAAAATTTCTTGCTCAAAAAAATATGCCTTTGTAATTTAGTATTGTCAAAATGCCTGCTAAATACAATGTACTGTTGTTTTTTTTTTAAGGTTTTATTTATTTATTTGACAGAGAGACAATGAGAGAGGCGACACAAGCAGAGGGAGTGGGAGAGGGAGAAGCAAGCTCCCCGCTGAGCAGAGAGCCCGATGCGGGGCTCGATCCCAGGACCCCGAGATCATGACCTGAGCTGAAGGCAGAGGCTCCAACCCACCGAGCCACCCAGGCGCCCCTAAAAGTACCCTTCTTATCACACTACATTATGTGTTAATTTTAAACATTTCAAATCCTATAAATGTCTAATCATCTTTCCATTGTGTATTTAATTGTTAAGGTTTTTGTTTTTTGCAACAAAAACTTTGGCAGATGATTATGAGACAGATATATGAAATAAGGTAGATAAATGAATATTGTACAGTTGAGCAATGAGGGTGGGGGCAAAGAAAGCAGTGAAAGTGGGACTTTCTTAGTAAAGATGTGCCAGTTGTTTTCCAAGTCATTTAAAAATGTTTGAATTATCCACATAGCAGTTTTTTTAAAAGTGCATGAGTTCTGGGATTGCAGGAGGGGGAAAAAGTGCAGTAAAAGCTGCAGCAAGTTACCTAGGGGATCTAGTTAAGATCATTAATGAAGATGGCCACACTAAACAATAGATTTTCAATGTAGATGTAACCTTCCATTGGAAGAAGATACCATCTAGGGCTGTCCTAGCTTGAGAGGAGAAGCCAGTGCCTGGCTTCGAAGCTTCAAAGGAAGGCTGGCTCTCTTGTTAGGGGCAAATGCAGCTGGTGACAAGAAGTTGAAGCCAGGGCTAATTTACCATGCTAAAAATACTAGGGCCCTTAAGAATTGTGCTAAATCTACTCTGCCTTTGCTCACAAAATGGCCATTTCTATCTATTCTTTAGTTGCTAAAGTCATGTCACCTAGAATTCCATTTCCCTTTCTCCCTTTTCTCTACCTATATAGCCAAAGACAAATCTCAAAGTTGCTAACTGTGGGAATCCAGAATCTAGGTCACACTTGGAAGGAAGGTGTAGTATTTTGTGTGGTTAGAAAGGAATTTGATGACCAGAAGTCATGTTACCATGCTCATTGTAATCAGAATGCATTAACGGAAGACAAATTGGCCTCTTTTTTTTTTAATCTTGAGAACTTGCATTTTTGCTCGGTTATTGTTATTGTTTTAAAAAAATCTAAAATGATTATTTGAGGCCCTGAAGGAATTGGGGCTAGACTGAAGAAGGCTGTAGGAAAAAAAAAAAAGATTCACCATCAAGTGAATCTTTGAAAATTTTTAAACTTCACTGGGCCCTATGGTTATCTATAAAACCTCAAAGCAGAGGGATGAAAGAATCAATAATAATTTACTCTTATAGCAGAATCTGGCCCATTTTAAAATAATATTTTCTCTTATCTTTTATCTTGGTAATCACATCCACTTAATAGGAATCATAGTTTCTAGCTTATTTCAAAACACTTGCAGATAGTTTACAAAGTAAGCCAACAGAAATATCATGCAGAGATGTGTATGAGATACCCCACAAATGAAAAATAAACAGAGGCTGCTAAAAAGACTGATAGAGTAAATGAAACTTAAAGTTGTAGAACACCAGAGTTCTTTAGGTAAGAAGACAAACAATATTTTTTTTATTATATCTTACCTGTGAAGTTATTTAGAAACTTTATTCATAACAAGTATAAAACCTCTATATGGGAATATTTGACCCATCCCTGATGTAATCCAAAGCAAGTTTTCTTTCAACCCAATTTTACTATTTTGGTTAAAATATATTTTTTAATTTAGTTATATTATTATTGAAAGAATAAAAATAATTCCTAATGCATCTGCTAATCAATTTGGAAAACATAGTAAAGCTCTCTTGCAACTGGACTTCAGATTTTGTTTTAAATAAATAAAACTGTCAACGAGAGCAGTCTTAACTATTTAAAGCATTCTAGCTACCCCGCTAGCTTTCATTTATCAGACTGTCAGATCTTTGTGTGAGATTCTGAAATTAGAGTATGACATAGGTGTTCTATGTCAGACCACTTAATATATAGCCTGTTCTACTTCATGGAGTGCTTGCTTTTTAGAATGCCAAGAAAGGTACTGAATGTATCCTGCAGTGTATTACATGTTAATATTATGGCTAAAACTAGTAGTTAAATCTAGTTCTGATCTATAGTTTCTTGGCTGAAACTTGAAAGTAGCAGACTGTATTGTCTCAGGGCATTTTAAGAGATTATTTTTTCTGCCCTGTTCTTTGCATTTGGAAAGGGCTTATTCCTCTAGTATATATAAGATTCATGCACAATTTTTCTCTTTTTTCAATTATCGATTCTTTTATCTAATGAGTTAATTGTTTATAGTTGGCAGTTGTAAAAGCTACTGTTGTGTTCTTTACTTACTGGTTTAAAACACACTGCGTGGGTGGGCAAAACAATATTGTGGAGCCGCTACCATGCCAGCTGGCCACCTCAGTGTCTCATGGTGGGTGTTCAGCTTTGTTCAATTGCCATATGACATGAAACAGGGCTTTGACCCTTGCAGCACTTCTGCTTGTAAAAGTGAGCTAAGCTATAAAAATCACGATGATTTCATCAACAGTAGGTCCTCCAATGATACATTCCATGCTTTTGGTTACTTACTGTACATGGTCAGCAGAGTAATGCCTTGTCAAATTTAGCAGTTTGAGAAATGTTTAAAAAGTCTCGAAGTCGATGGTGGTTGCTAAAGATTTTCTTTAGATGCTACAACTCGAAAGTTATAATTAGTTGTCACATCTTGTAACATGTACTACACCAATTCGATATCAGCCTCATTGTGTGGGGTTTCATATCTAAGCTCATTTCAGAGTCTGTACTTATTAGAATATACAATGTCAGGATAAAATTTTATAGTCTGGATTTAGGTTTTATTCTTTGACTATTTGAACTATATTTCCATGCAATGTTAATTCAAATTATGCATCCTGAGTGGAGCTCTTTTAAAGACAAATGTATCCATGCATGATACTTGGAGTACTGATTGATTCTTCTCTTTGGTTTTTATGGATTTATATGTGCAAACTTATAAAGAGCAGAAAAAAAGCAGTGCAAGAATGTGATAATACTAGCTTACTCGACAAAGACTAGAAGACTTTAGGTTTGTCCCACCAGGACAAAGAAGACCCTAATGACCTTCTGATGAACTGAAAATAAATACGAAATGTTCCTTTATATTAGTGCAGAGCAAAATCACTATATCACAAAACCTGTTTAGAAACTTGAAAGCATTATTCTGGTTTACATGTGGGAAGAATGAGCTAAGGAAAGGGCACAAATGCACTGAGAAAATAGTGTATATAGTTGTGTAGCACTGAACCAAATCTCTGCCAGAGGGTAGAATAAACTGGCCTTCAAAGTCCCTTTGCATTCTAAGCACCTATGATTCCACCTATACCACTATAGATGAAATTTTCTATGTTTTGACATCAAAGTGAAGAATTTTTTAGTCTTTAAGTATTATCATTATTTTATTTTCTAAAACAGTGAGGGTCTATTTATTTGCAAGGAAACAGTAAAACCCAAGAAGTAGAAATCTGCTTAGTTTTGTCATGATAAAATAGGTACTGGCATTTTTCCATTTTTTTTTCCAAGACACATTTTTTCTCATTATACCCTGAAAGTGTAAGTCAGTGAAATCTCCACATTTGGTTTACAAGTAGCCAAATTTCAGGAAGCTCCTTTTACTCTAGTAAAGAGTAAAAGAGTAAAAGAGCTCCTTTTACTCTAGTAAAGAGTTCTGTTACTCATCCTAATCATTTCAGATTTTAATGAACCAGTTAGATGTCAAGAATATATGGAGTGCATAAATAAAGGATAAGATGTCGTGCCAAATAAGAACACTAATAAGTCTACCTTATACCCAGCTTGATATATTTTATTTTGTATCCGTTTTCTATGGGCTAATACAAAGAACACAACAAGCTTCCTTCAGAGCTCCAACAAGACTGAGAGACCCCTCACCCTCACCCCTGCTAACTTTATACCAACCTTAGACCGATCAGGAATATGCTGACCAGAGCAGGTTACCAAATGTTTTTAGTAACTTGTAGATGACCCTTCTAAACAGGCGCCATAGAGATAGGCTCTATAGGGGATGGAAAAAACCATAGTATAAAATAGTGCACATCTCCTTAAAATCATCACTTTTATTTTCAGACTAGTCAATATTTTTAAATAAATGTTTCCATATCTTGGTTTTAAAAGATTATTTACATCTACTTTTTATAGATTTTGACATATTATTGATAAAAGAAATATAAAGACTCGAGGACATAATAAGGTTAAAGGAACTTACTACTACTGAATTAGGGAAAATCTGATTTAACAAAGATGAATTTATGCTGTTGAGAATGAGAAGTTCAGGTTAATGTCAAAGAATAACTCAGGGATTTTGTTTAAAGCATTCGAGATGTATAAATATAGTCAAGAGAAAGGAGCCCATGTGAAGACAATCTCAGACCAAAGACAAGGATGGGGCTCACAGAGGTAAAAGCTGCAATGCTTTATGGGAAAAGTGATTAGGCAAATGAAAAAACAAACAAACAAAAAACAAAAACAAACTGCTATATTCAGAATTGGTGATTATAGCATTTCTTGGTGTGGCATTGTTGAATAAATGGATGATCTCTAACACCTGATTTGCCTCTTGGACAAAGAGAACTGTAGGAGGATAATAGATGAACAAAGAAAAAATTCCCACTATTAAACCAAACCAAAACCAAAAAAAAAAAAAAAAATGAGGTTTAAAGAAAACACAAATGCGTTAATCATTCAGATTACTGAATAGACTCGGGAGGGATCGCAGATACAAATTTCATTATCTCTGCTCATTTTAATCCCTCCCCTGAAAATGTGCTTGTAATTACTAGAGCTGTATATATTCCTGAGAAAATAGAATGGCAAATCGCTTAGGAACAAAATTCTGAATTGATTACTTTAAATTGGGAATATTCACTTTGCTTGATTTTAGGACTAGCTCAGAACATTTAAAGCATGTTCTGGCTGAACTAATAAACTGCTAATTAATAAAATCAGCATCATCACTCTTGGTGACCATCAGAGCAACAATTGATACACATTAATGGATGCTTGATATTAGGAGATGAAAGCTTGAGAAGAAACCAGATATTGTCTCAAAGTATCTCCCCACAATATACTTATTGATTATAAAAGAAATACAGTAACTTTGTAGTAGACAAATCTTGCCAGATGCCACCATCACCAACTGATCAATCTCATGTTATTACTAATGGGACAATTACCATCATGCAGTTCCTGATATGATAGAAGAATACACAATCACTTTTGTGATATTCCATCAAAATACACAATCTGAATAGAACCATAAGAATCTATCAGACAAATATCAGACAAAGCTAAAGAGAGACACGTTCTTTAAGCCAAGTGTCAAGGTCATGAAAAAAAATAAAGACCTATTCCAAATTAAAGGAGATTAAAGAGCATCACAGCTAAGGACAACATGTGATTGGATTGGATCCTTGACTGGGTAAATTACATTAGTGGAGAAATTATCACAATTTGAATAAGATCTGGGGTGCAGGTAATTTTATTATGTCAGTGGTAACATCCTGATTTTTATAATCATGCTGTGGTTATATGGTTATGTAGGAGAGTGCTTGTTTTTAGGAAATTATTTAGGGGCCAAAGGAGTCATGTCTGTCATTTATTTTCAAATGGTTCAGAAAGTTTCAAGAACTATATATATTTTATATGGTAAGCTCTTCGCATTTGGGGAATCTGGGCATGAAGTGTATACAGGAATTCCATTTTGCAACGTTCTGTAAGTCTGTTTTTATTTCTAAATGAAAAAATAGGAAAATACAAAGAAAGCCAGTCTCAAAATCCATGATATTCAGAAGTTGCTAATCATTTCTGAATGATCCGTACTTTTAAATCTACCATAACCATAGTAGTTTTGCCCAGACTTTGCTGATTTTTTCCCGAAGAAATCATGAATAATGTTTTTGTCAGTCACACTTTACGTGGTTTTGTCAGTCATGGTTCACATGTTTTGCTTCTATAAAATTTTATTCTAGCTATTGATTTTATTAGAAATTCCTTAAGTGCAAAATAGTTTGACCTTATCCAGATGAACGCATTTACTAAACGTTTTCTGAACTCCTTCATCTGGAAGCCTTGAAATACTGCTTGTGTCTACCGAGGCAATAGTGAAGAGAAGAGTGATCAGGTAGGTATGCGGATAATGTATCCTCTTAGGGAAAATAAAAATCTAAAGTAAATTTTTCTCAACTCTAGCAAAATTTCACAATCCTTCATATAACTGTCTCTGAGCAAATTCTTTATAATAAATATGCTGGGACACCCATATTTGTGTTATTGGATCCATCCTTCTGGCCATATTAGGTTAGACCACAGTATATATTTGAGCTAAACAGAGTCAGTAAATTGGCTACAGAACAGACTGATCTTTTATTATTATTATTATTATTATTATTATTTGTGTTTGTTTTTTAATTGAACTCAGAGACACATACTGTAGGCTCTGGAGCTAACGTTTCATTTAGAGTTGAGGACTGAAGTAGCATCATAATAAACCTAAGTTAAAGCCAAACACAGACTATAAATCAATAGAAAAATCAGATCCACAGATTAGAGACTCAAGTAGGAAAGAGTGTTTCTTCTGAGAGTAAGTGAAAAGGAGCTGACAGAGTCACCACCTGACATCTTGATAACACATTAAATCTTAGGTCTACATCACCAAAGTCACAGACTTCTTTCCTGTGAACTTCCCTGTGAACTTCCCATTGCCTTTTCAGTAAATTCTACATTTGGGCTTGTCTTTGTTTCTGTTCTTTGAAATAACAGACAACTAATTGTTTCTACTCCTATTGCTCAAAACTAATTCCTAAAGGACTAAACAGTTAATAGACAGTGGATTTTTTAAAAAATGAAACAAAAACAAAAAAATTCATGAGACTCCTAAATATAATAGATTTGCATGTATTTAGGTAGAGAGAATATAACACTCAGGATTAGATTATTTGGACTATGGTTCTGGTTCTGTCACTTGTCGGCTAAATTGCTTTAAGTAATCAGTTTTTATTTTCATTTTTTAAAGATTTTATTTATTTATTTGATAGAGAGAGAGAGATCACAAGTAGGCAGAGAGGCAGGCAGAGAGAGAGGGGGAAGCAGGCTCCCCGCTGAGCAGAGAGCCCAATGCGGGGATCGATTCCAGGACCCTGAGATATGACCTGAGCTGAAGGCAGAGGCTTTAACCCACTGAGCCACCCAGGCACCCCGAGTAATCAGTTTTTAAACATATGGACACTAATGTCTGTTTTCTATAAATTGAAAAAAAACTTCTGTCCATATTACTGAGCTAGAAGAATACCATTACGTGATAAAGTTGACAATCTTTTTAATACCTGTCACATTCCAAAGTTTTGTATAACTGTTAATTGCCAATCGAATTTTATATGGGGAGAAAAGTTAACTTTGCAAACAAATTCCCTGTTACATTTGCAGTAAGATTTAAAAAATAGAAGTCTTACTGGAAGGAAAGGGGAAGAGTCATGCAGAGTACAGTAAGAACACGATAACAAGTAGAATATAATCCCCATTTCCTTTCTCCCTACAATATTTATAGAGTAGCCCAAATGCCTACTTCCCCTTTTTTCTAAACTATTACAGCATTCTGTTTTTATTATAACTGTTTCTTATCTTTGATTTCTCCATAAATATTTATAGAATTTAAAAAATAAATAAGCAAATTTTCTTCCAAATTTTGGCAAACCCAAGAATCATTAATATTATAACTTTGATAGTTTAGCTTTAGAGTCTCAGGTTGAATCATGATTCTGCAACTTAATTGTCTTTATGGATTTCAGAAGTCACTGAGTCAAAGTAAGCTACATTTGAGTTTTGCAAGGATTAAAAGAGATTGTTTATATGATAGTGAATGCTCTCTGCTTTAGATTTGAGATGAAATCAGGTTTCTCTGGAATAATTTTGAGACATCTTAACAGTGTTTACTTTATCCTCCCACAGTGTCTGGTACATAATTGATTATGTTATTTAAAATTATTTTTTACAAATTCCATAAATTCAGCTTCAACCAGGGCACACGAAAAGAGGACGATATATAATGTATATACATATAAACTTAGGTGTAGTTGTTGTGCTCTGCGTATCACCATTGTGCTGACAGGAGGACACTGAGAACCTTTACTCAGATCTATGGTTCAAATCTCTGAGAAGGCCTATGATTGGCCAGGCTTTGGCTGAACCTTTATCCTGGTCCATCATTTTTAGACTCAGAAACATGGATTAGGGTTCAGAAAGAAAGGTAGCTGGTCTCAGAGAAAAAAAATGGTGAGAAATTTGCCAGGAAAACTATAGATGTCTACTCAGAAATGATATGCCAAATATTTAACAGCTGTTAATTCATGGCCTTCAATCAATCAGAACAGAAGCATGCTGAAACTGCTGGAACGAACGTTGGAGACTCACTATTGGACACGCATAACAGGCACATTAGATGCAGGCTGACACTCTCCTCTCCTTAAAATTTTGTTAAAATGTCAACTTCCTACTGAGTCCTTCTTTGGTCACTCTTAACTCCATAGTAGCATACATATAATATATTTAATCTCTTAAAAATTATTAGTAGGTATCTATTTCAACTCAAATGTAACATCCATGCTATAAAGATTTGATTCTATAATGCTAGATTTCTAGAGTCCAGAAGAGTACCAATTATAAATATTTATTAAATGAATGACCCATGTTCTTTGTTTAGAATGTTGTTGAAACTGTTTTGCCTTATGACTACTGGCATCACACGGATGGCTACATTCATGAAGCTTATTTATGGAAAATGCCTAAAATCCATGGAAAACTGAAAATAAAGATATCAAACTGAAAATAAAGATATTATACATTATCATACTTCCAAGTGAAGAAACTTGTTATATTTGTAAATTTAAAAAAAAGCATTTTCAAATAGGCTTGTATTTTGGAATTTAAATACATAGAAATGTTTATTTCTCAAATTACTCTTTTAGTCTGGATGTCAGAATTCCGACCTATTCAGTGGGAGTCTGTTGTACTGAAAGCAAACACATTCAGGCTTGTCTTTTTGGTCTGTAATGAAAGTCATCACGGTGGAGACTCCTGGAGCAGAGTTGAATATGTTTTCAAAGCAGGTGTCTATAGTCCCTAGAAGAGAATGGCCACTGAGGAAGCCCGAGTGAATAAGGCACAGAGACTAAGCTATAGTTCTATGTGCATATTTTCTTTACCTCTGCTTTCTCTAGTTTATAGCATGTGATCCCATGATCAATAGGTGCTAGCCTCTTCCAGTTTCCAAGCCAACATAACATATTCCCTAAAAGAATTATGGTAATAATCTCCACTTACTTTTAGCTCCAATTTCTCTCATGGAGGGGGCAATTAGGATAATATTTGCAGGGTGGGGAGAATTTAAAATAATAATTTTGTTGGTTTGTTTTTAGATCAGTGATTTTTTTGTGTTCTAGGGGTGGGTGGGTGGTTGGATAACAACCACAAGTATGAAATTTATCAGGTTTCTGACCCCTGCTGGACCATCTAACCAGATCTATAGCCAATGTCTAGTATGCAGTGATGAGCTCGGTTTCTGTGTAATGTCAAGACATGGGACTCCTTATTATAGCTCTTTCACAGTAATTTATGAAATCAGCCTGTCTGATAAGTCTTCTTCTTGAGTATTAATTTTACAGATGACAATTTTTCCTAAATTACTTTAAAAATTAATGAAATAGGGGTGCCTGGATAGCTCAGTTGGTTAAGCATCTGACTCTTGATTTTGGCTCAGGTCATGATCTCACAGTTGTGAGACTGAGCCCCATGTTGGGCTCTGCATTGGGCATGGAGCCTGCTTAAGATTCTCTCTCCCTCTGCCCCTCCTCTCTCAAAAAATTAATGAAATATTAGAATTATTTATATAATTTCTTTTGGAAGAAGAGATGCTTCTAACATTATTTTGAAAAATGTATAAGAATAACCAGAAAAATTCTAAAACATAGATGAGGAGAATAAAAGGTAAAGAGGGGTAATATACTCTATCCAACATAAATATTATAAAGCAAAAATAATTAAAATTGCTTGTTCCTGGCACAGAAATAGAGTGACAGAAAAAAAGATTGGAAATAGACCCAAATATATGGGTAAGCATAAAATAAAAGAGGTACTTCAAAATAGTACAGAAGTAGTAGAGGGAACAACTGCATAATCATAGGAAATAAATACAGTTGGCTAGCTGATCCATTCCTTATACAAAAGAAATTCTAGAAAAATAAAAATTTTAATGTAAGTAAAGGAAAAATAGAAAGAAATACTGAAAACTCAAATTTCATGTAATGTCGGCAAAGATGACTTTGTTAGTTATAAAAATTCATAACCAAAAGATAAATGTAATTGTACAAATATTTTAAAATTCTCCATGGGAGATACTATGTATACATTTAAAAACCTAAAGACCAAGTTAAAAATATTTATGATATGAGATTGAGGAAGACTAATATAAATAAAATATACTCAAAATATAAAGAATTTGAAAATAAGAAAATACATATTGATAAAGGATATAAAAAGGCAAAAGGCATGAATAAAGATTCCCCCCAAAAGAAATAGAAATACTAATTTTTAAATTCATGAACAGAAAGTCAGCCTCATGAATTTAAAAAAATAGCAAATTAAAAATATATTGAGGGGTACCTGGATGGTTCATTTTGTTGCATGTCTGACTCCTGGTTTTGGCTCAGGTTGTGATCTTGGGGTTGTTAGATTGAGTCCTATATCCGACTCCATGCCCAGCACAGTCTGCTTGAGATTCTCTCTCTTGCTCTCTATCTGCCTCTTATCCCACTCACTCTAAATAAATAAATTTTTATTTATTAACCAACAGAGCAACCCATCGTATTTTTAAAAAATACGATGAAAAATTTTCCATATCAATTGGTGAAAATAAGCTTGGTAATATTATGTTTTCACCAGTGGCAAAACAAGAATTCTTTTTTTTTTTTTTTAAAGATTTTATTTATTTGACAGAGAGAAACACAGCGAGAGAGGGAACACAAGCAGGGAGAGTGGAAGAGGGAGAAGTAGGCTTCCCGCCGAGCAGGAAGCCCGATGCGGGGCTCAATCCTAGGATCCTGAGATCATGACCTGAGCCGAAGGCAGACACTTAATGACTGAGCCACCCAGGCGCCCCGCAAAACAAGCATTCTTAAACATATTTGTTGGACATATTAAACAGTACATTGTAGGGGCGCCTGGGTGGCTCAGTCATTAGGTGTCTGCCTTCGGCTCAGGTCATGATCCTGAGGTCCTCAGATAGAGCCCCACATCTGGCTCTCTGCTCAGCGGGGAGCTTGCTTCTCCCTCTCCCACTCCCTCTGCTTGTGTCGCCTCTCTCATTGTCTCTCTGTCAAATAAATAAATAAAGCCTTAAAAAAAACCAACAGTACATTGTATTTAGCAGGCATTTTGACAATATTAAATTACAAAGGCATATTTTTTTGAGCAAGAAATTTTAATTGCAGAATATATTTTGTAGAAGTACTCATATGTGTACATATATAAAAAATATATGTAAAGGCGCCTGGGTTGCTCTGTTGGTTAAGCACCTGCCTTCAGCTCAGGTCATGATCCCAGAATCCTGGGATCAGTTTCGCATGGGGCTTCCTGGTCAGCGGGGAGTCTGTTTCTCCCTCTACCCCTCCTCCCTGTTCGGGATCTCTCTCTCTCTCTCTCTCTCTCGGATAAATAAATAAGATCTTTAACACACACACATACACACACACACACACACACACACACACACACACATATATGTATGTATTATGTATAAGGATTCTCATGTAGTTGTTTGATTTCAAAAGTGTGGGAACAACTGAATGAATATCAACTGGAGACCTAGTATTTTTAAATATGGAATATAATACATATTGATTAATAGTTATAGAATATACCATTGAAATATATGTTAAAATATATTGTTAAGTAAGAAAAAAAAGGGGAGATCAAGAACCATGATTTACCTTCTATGTAAATAAGTAAAAGTGATATGTACATGTATGTGTTTATATATGGTTGAATATCTTTGGGATTATAAATTAGCAAGAAGTATGGACCAGGAAAAAAAAAAAAAAGAAAAAAAAGAAAGAAAGAAATATGGAATAGAGTGTGGATAGATGTACTCTTCATTTTAGATACTTTTATACTTTTTGCCTTATATTTAAAAAAAGAAAAAAACATGAGTGTGAGTTATATATTTGAATAATAAATGCTTGTAAAATATATTAAAATATACATCTGTCAGTTTAAAAATTCATGTTGAACATGAATTTTGGAGTCAGAAGCACTTGGATTCATTTGCTCGCTACAAACCAATTTATAAATTGTGGCTTTAGATAATATACTCAATCTTTATGAATTCACTTATTTAATCCAAAAATTGGGTAACAAAATATAATCTAAGGATTCTTATGAGGATTAAACGTAATAATGCAGATACTATCCCTAGCCTCCTTTCTTTCTTTGTGTTTCCCCTCAAAACCTCCTTTTTTTCCTACAGTAATGCTTTCAGAGAAATCTGTTAAACAGTGGTAAATTTGGAAATAGGAGATTTATTTTGCTTCTACAAAAAACTTTAAAGTTCTTCATGTGTGTCATATACTTTACATTTTCTTCTGCACTGTGAAGTTATAAACACCAAAAATTATAG
Source organism: Potos flavus (assembly GCA_028534135.1). Taxonomy (NCBI): domain Eukaryota; kingdom Metazoa; phylum Chordata; class Mammalia; order Carnivora; family Procyonidae; genus Potos; species Potos flavus. The sequence goes on from CM052899.1 coordinate 84,053,340, forward strand.
CATATTTTTGGCACATCCAGGTTTTTGGAAATTTAAAACAACTAAGTAGGGTAATTTTTGTTCATAGATTTTAATTTTGCCATATCTTCAAACTTACAGAAAAATCATAGTAAGAATACAAAGAACTCTTATATATGCTTCATCTTGATTCACCAAATGTTTACCTTTTCTCCCATTTATCATTCTTTTTTCCTACTTATGTATTAATCTATTTGCAATGCCTATGTCAGTCCATTTATCATTATTTATTGTTTTCTGAATATTTTGAGAATAAGTTGAAAACATTCTTCCTATTTACCCTTAAAATCTTCTGTGTGTATTTTCTTAGACCCAAGACACTCTACATTTTAACTCTATATTGTTTTCAAAATCTGAAAATTTAACATTTCATAATATTATCTAGTTCATAATTCAAATTCATTAGCTGTGCAAATAATAGCTATTTTGAAATAACTTTCATAGCTTCTTTTTTCCCAATTTCATAATCTGTTTCATATTCAAACATTGCATTTAGTTGTCTAGTGAAAGGTTCTTCAGCCTTTATTTGACTTATTGTCATTGAATATCCCTCAATTTGAGTTGGTCTGAAGCTATCTCATAAATGTATTCAGGTGATACATTTTTGGCAGAAATATTAAAGAATCGATTATATGTTATTCTTGGTCCATCATTATCAGGAAGCATATGATGTCAGTTTATCCCAATAAAGCAGATTTTAACTTTTATTATTCTGCTATCATGGTGTCTCACAGCTATAAAATTATTTTTTATTTTAGTTAATAATTTAACTAAATTTACTATTTAACCACATTTAATAATTTAAATCAAAGAGATACCTTAAGATCATGTAAATTTCCTATTCCTAATCAAATTTTCATCAACCATATTTAAAATGCATTGATGATTTTATAACTCCATCATATCCTCACTATCTATTGCGCATACCTGCAGGAAAGAGCTTTCCATGTCCTATCATTCGTCTGTTCATTTCTTTCTTCATTTCTATTAGTATAGACTCCTGGTTATTTTATTCAGATATAAATATTATAAAGCAGAAGTCATTAAAATTGTTTCTTTTTTTATTTCACTTTTTATTTTTTTAACATTTTCAGTGATTCCATTGAGTTTACAGTTTATCTTTATATTTAATTCAAATAACACTATAGCACATCATGTGCAGCATAAGTTCCTTACAACAGTACTCCCAGGTCCTCCCATTCATCCTTTATGAATTTGCTGTCATTCATTTTACTTATCCATAAGCTATAATCATCAAATACATTTTTGCTATTATCATTTTGAACAGTTTTATCTGTCATATCAAGTAAGAATAGGAAAAATAAAAGATTTTATCTTCTTGTTTTTCTCTAAAGTTCTTCCTTTAATTTATGTAGATCTATTTCTGATCCATCATCATTTTTCTTCTTTCAGATGGGTATCTTTTAATATTTCTTGCCTGGGAAATCTGCTGATGACAAATTTCTTCAATTGCCATTTATTTGGGGATGTTTTCATTTCTTCTTTACTCCAAAGTGCCTGTCTTAGGTTACACTACTGTCAGCAAATTGCTACAGCATTCTCACCACCATTTGGTCTTGTGATTCATTTTAATTTTTTCCATTTTAGTAGACCGGATGTACAGCAGTAAATTCTTACAATTAAAAAAATATGCATTTCCATGATGACTAATGATAGCCATTTTCAGATGCTATTGGTCATTTAAAAATATTCCTAGTTAAATGACTGTTTTAGTCTCTCTCATGTCTTTATGAGGATGTTCCTTTTTAATTATCAATCGTGTGTGTGTGTGTGTGTGTGTGTATTTAATCAGCACATATTTTTTTCTCAGTTATTTTCTCCTAGCCTATGGTTTGCTTCATTATTTTTAACATTGCCTTTAGATGATGTCTAATTATACATTTTTCTTTAATGGTTATTGATTTGTGTGCTTTATCAAAGATTTTTGTATATGCATTCATTAGGGCTTTAGCTCTGTAATTTTCTTTTTTCTTTAATGTCTTTATCAGATTTTGATGTCAAAGTTTTGCTTACTCATATGACCATGCTACAAAGAGTTTCCCTCTTTTCCACTTTCCAAAAGGTTTTGCATAAGTTTGACCCATTTATTATATATATGCTTGATAAAATCCACAAGTAGATCATATGGGTCTAAAGTTTCTCTGTGGACAAAATTTGGTTAGTGTATATATATATAACCATATATATATATATATATATAAATATATATATATAGTTATTTGTGGTTTCTTTTTTTTGTGGTTTCTATTTTACTTTGTTTCTAAGTTGGGCTTATCAAAGAATTTCCATATTTTATCCAAGAATTCAAATTTATTGGCATAAAATTATTTATGAAATCCCTTATCTTTCAATGTCTATAATATCTGTGGCAGTAAATTTTAGTGTTTTTCTTTTTTACTGAAGTGCAATTAACATACAATATCATATTAGTTTTAAGTGTACAGCATAATGATTCAACATTTATACACATGAAGTGATCAGCACAATCAATCGTTACCCTCTGTTACCATACAAATTTTTTACAGTATTATAAACTATATTCCCTATGCCATACATTGCATCCCCATGTCTTATTTATTTTTATAACTGAAATTTTCTACCTTTTAATCCACTTTCCCTATTTTGCCTGTCTCCCACCTCCTCCCCTCTTACAGACACCAGATTGTTCTCTGTATCTATGAGTCTGTTTCTGTGTTATTTTGTTAGTTCATTGTTTTGCTTTTTAGGTTCCACATACAAGTGAAATCATACAGTATTCTTGTTTCTCTGTCTAACTAATTTCACCTACATAATTCCCTCTATATCCATTCACTCTGTTGCAATGGGCAAGAATTTATTCTTTTTTATGGCTGAGTAATATTCCATTATATATATATATTTTCCTTACCTATTCATCTATCAATGAACACTTAGGTCACTTCCATATTTTGGCTACCATAAATAATGCTAAAATGAATACAGACATGCATATATCTTTTCAAATTAGTATTTTCATTGTCTTTGGATAAACACCCAGAAGTGTAGTTACTGGGTTGTATTGTAGCTCTACTTTTAATTTTTTGAGGAATCTCCATATTTTTTTTCCATAGTAGCTGTACTATTCCCACCAACAGCACACAAGCGCTCTCTTCTCTGGATTTTCACGAACATTTGCTATTTTGTGTGTGTGTGTGTGTGTGTGTGTTTTAATGCTAGCCATTCTGATAGGTGTGAGGTAATATCTCATTATGGTGTGTGTGTGTGTATTTTTTTTTTTTTTACTTACAGTGGTAATTCGTGTTTCTCTCTTATTTTCATTCCTGCCAGTGATTTCTCATTTTTAAAAATAGTCTTAAATAACCAATTTTTTACTTTAACTTTTTTCCCTATTCCATTGATATATCCTTGTATCTTTATTTTGTTTCTTAATATTAGAGTGGTATCTTTTTTCTAGTTTTTTAAATTGAAATATTAGAAGACTGATATTAAACATCTTCATTTCTAAATTAACCATTATATTAATTTCGTAAGACTGTCATAACAAAGTGTCACTAATTGAGTGGCTTTAAAACAACAGATATTTTTTCTTTCACAGTTTTGGGGGCTAAAAGTCTAAAACTCAGGAGTTGTCAGGGCTGTGCTGCCTCTGAAATCTTTAAGAGATTAGCTTGCCTTTCCCATAATCTCTTGGTGTCCCCATGCATTCCTTAGCTTGTGGTAGAATAAATGCAGTTTCTACATCTGTCCTCACATGGCCATCTGCTTTGTGTGTGTCTCTCTCTTCTTTTTACGAAGATTCTAGTCATATGGGATTAAAGACCCAGCCTGCAAGAGAGAGGTTAAGCAGAAATTTATGAAGAGAAAACGATCATCTTGTTTTTAGAAGAGGAATAAAGTTTGATGATGTAAAGAAGAAAGTTTTATGGTGACTTTCATCTTGAGAAGTTAAAGTAATCAATGGTATCAGAGATAAATTACTGATTTTAGTTTGTAATTTACAAGCAGAATTTAGGACTAAAGATGCTCTGTGAACAATACTATATTATTTTAAAAAATGGTTTCAGGCAATATGCATCAGGCAAGACATACATCGTGAATAAGCACTCTCAACAAAGATGTTATAATCACTTAATAAATTAGGGAATTAAACATCAGTAATATAAACATTTCTGCAAAGGTCTTGTCCAACATACTTTAATTACAACTAAGGTGTCCTTTTGCGGTTAAACTAGTGATAATATTATGTATTCATTACACCAAGTATAGATTTTTAACTAATTTTGACAACTAATAAATTGAAATGAAACCTACATCAATTTTTGCATCAACGTGTTTCTTTTAAAAGGAAAAAATTAGGGGCTCCTGGATGGCTCAGTCGTTAAGCACCTGGCTTCAGCTCAGGTCATGATCCCAGGGTCCTGGGATTAAGCCCTGCATCAGGCTCCCTGCTCAGAGGAAGCCTGCTTCTCCATCTCCCACTCCCCCTACTTGTGTTCCCTCTCTCTCTGTCTCTTTCTCTCTCTTTAGCAAATAAATAAATAAAATCTTTAAAAATAAAATAAAAGACAAAAATTATGGATATCAGCAAATAATGTGTGGTTATTTGTGAGGGGTAAAATTTTAAATGATTTAAAATCTATAATTTCTTTTCAAAATTTTGACATATCTCTCTTTTCCAGTATTTCTTATGGTGAAAATATCTTATCTACTTATCTACTTTATCTTATCTACTTTCTTAAAAGAAATATGAATTAAGGAATAGCACTTCTATTTTACCAATGAATGTAGATTTCATGTTATAGCTGATTTTTCTTTTTTTTTTTAAAGATTTTATTTATTTATTTGACAGAGAGGAGAGAGATCACAAGTAGGCAGAGAGGCAGGCAGAGAGAGGGGGGAAGCAGGCTCCCTGCTGAGCAGAGAGCCCGATGCGGGGCTCGATCCCAGGACCCTGAGATCATGACCTGAGCTGAAGGCAGAGGCTTTAACCCACTGAGCCACCCAGGTGCCTCTTTTCTTTTTTTTCTAACATTTTATTTATTTATTTGACAGAGACAGAGAGCACAGAAGCAAGGGGAAGTGGCGGGCAAAGGGAAAGGAAGGAGCAGGCTTCCTGCTGAGCAGGGAGCCTGATGTGGGACTCAATCCCAGGACCCCGGGATCATGATCTGTGCCACCGACTGTGCCCTAGCTGACTTTTTCTTGATATTGATTCCATTGATTACAGTGCACATTGCAGCAGAAATCATATCGTGGAATTTGGTTTTTATGTTCTCTATACTCAGGGCCAGGTAATTGAATGACATTAATGAAGTTTAAAATGTGGAAATTAATATCCTAATAATACTAATTCTCAATATTATTAATTTATACTGACATTGTGGTTTAAATTAAATGAACAAAGTCATAAGTTCATTATAGACTATTTTCCATCTTTCTGTTATTCTCTTTGGAGACATGAAAATTAATTGTGATGAAACTCAATAGCCAATAGTTACACTACACCAAACATATTCCACAAAAATAAGCTTTTGTGATATTGTAGCCTCAGAGGCGAAACAACTGTAGTCTTCTCTGAAAGTTCCTCATAGGCTATAAACCTACTTGATACTGATGAAAGCCAAAGCACTATTTGTTCATTTCTTAACTCTAGACATATATCTTTATAACTGAAAAATAGTGTTGGATGGAAGATTAAGTAGGTATATGTTCCCTTGGGATTCTGTCACAGAACTGGCATTTCTTCCTAGACCCCCCACACTATGTAAAGATATAGACTTAATAAACAAACCATTTCTGATCTCAGCAAGGAACTTAGCAGGGATTTTGAAAGTCAAACACACAGGAGCCATGCTTGACTGTGGTGGTAAAAGTAACATCTGCCTGAGAATTTTAAACAACAGGCTTTTTAAATCACTTTTAAAGCCACAGTAGGAGATGTGACAACCATAAGCAATACCTCAAGCAGACCAGGACTATGAAAGCTGGAAGAAGTCAATTGCACCCAAATACTGAAATAATCCCTATCAGGGGAAACAAGCAGAATAACTTAAAGTTCCTGTTTATTTCTGTCTACCCATGCTTTTTTGTACCCTTCCTAAGTCTTCATTAATGAATGTAAACAGACTTGAAAGAAAGAAAATAATTAACACTGAAAAAAGTTAACTTTATACTGTAGTTACATTAGTAACTTATTTCAAAGTCAAATTAAATTCCAAAGGCAGTAATTTTACTAGGATATGCAGGATATCAAGTAATATGTACCAATTAGTCCTGGCTTGGATGATAAGGTTATAAAAAGGAATCTTGCAATGGAACAATAACAAAATTCTGGAAAACCAGGGTGAAAATATAACACAAAGTACCTTAGGTCTTCGAAACTCATTTAAATGCATTGTGCCTTCTCTATTGTACCTGCAAAACAAGGAAAAACTTGTGAAGATCTCATATGTATTTTTACTTTATCTGCTATGTTGTACTAAACCTGTTTTTGGATAATTCACTTGATTAAATACAGCAATTAAAGCTTAGGGCATGGTGTAGACTCCAAAGAATAAAATAGTACTCTTTATTTTCTCTTATACCTGTCAATAAAAAGAAAGAAAACCATTTTTTATGTTGATATAAATAAATTATATGTTCAGATCTCAAAACACTGGATCACATTTCTATTTGTTAAAAATCACAGGGGTGCCTGGATGGCTCCGTCGGTTGAGCATGGACTCTTGATTTCTGCTCAGGTCATGTTCTCAGGATCATGAGATCGAGACCCGCTTCAGGCTCCACCTTCAGTGGGGAGTCCACTTGAGATTCTCTCCCTCTGCCCCCTCCCTCTGCTCTCTCTCTTTCTCTCTAAAATAAATAAATCTTTAAAAAAAAATCACAGATCAGTGAATGAAAACTGAAGAAAATTTAAGACGCTGAAGAGATAGAAATAAAGGGGGAGACTGTTCCTCAGTAAATAAAAAAATGTAGTTAACATATTCATTCTCTTTATCCTGTTCCATTGTAAGATATTTAATAATAACTCCAACATTCACAATGGTAGCTCATTAAATCTTGCCAAAAATGACCTGTGCAATAGCATAAAAATAAATGTTAAAAATATTTTTATAGGAAAGAAATAACTATAGAGCCAAGTATGAGAATATTGTTAAAAGGTAATAGGTGTATAATACATGATAATTTAATAGATGATAATTAATAGATAATTTCTTTAAAAGCTCTCTCTGTGATCATCCACCAATCTGAGGAACGTGAAACATAGGAACAAAGTTTCACCAAAAATGGTCAAAAAGTCTTCCAAGAAATATTTTGAAGTGTTTTTCTCTGTTATCTGTACAAGCGTGCAGATACACAATTCCCCAACTATCTAAGTGTAACGCCTTTAATTCATTCACATCTTACTGAGAGTTGACTCAATGCAAAACAGTGTCATGAATATGCTAGTAGCTTACTAAAAATTATTAGTTCAGACTGAAGGACTACCTAACACCAAGGAACACAACCAGTAAGTGGTCATGTGATAAGACTGGAACAAATTTGGATAGTTAAGGCACCAAATTCAGTAATATTTCACAAATGGCAATTTAGCCACTAAAATTAAAATTTCTTAAACTACTTTAATGTACTATATATATCTATGAGAAAATTTCCAAAAGAATGACCTGATTACAATATCAATGGAAATATATTTTGTAATTTATTTTCTTCTTCCCCATGGTATTTACCGATATCAGTTTATTGATACATTGATAAATCACTAAAGAATACATGTAATTAATTTATTCCTAGAGAAAAATCAACTGAAATTAAAACAAAACATCTCGAGGAAATACTAGGAAATTTCCACTCCTACAAAGTTTTAGAATAATCCTTAAATTTTAAAATTTCCAGCTATATATAAAACAGAATAATTTTGTGTCTATCCAGTAATCAATAGCCACGTATTTCGTATTCAACAGACAATTCTTTCTTACTAAATTTTGATAAAATAAAATCCAGATACAATAAAACAAAGAACTCATTTATCTTCAGACCTTGAACTTATTAGAAATGCCTTTAGACGAGGTTAATATTTTTTCAGAGAAATTAGCTTTGTTATTGTACATACGTTATCCTCTAAAGATTGCAACATTTTATAAAACGCGATTGATTTAAAACTTGTTGATTAGGTAGAAAAAGGTGAGGAAAAACTACAACTTGTGAATCATTTCATGACTGTAAATACACCCTGATGACTTTACAAAGTACTAGAAAGTTGTAAAGAATATTTATTTCAAAATATTTTCTTCTGGAATATAAAACATAAACATGAAACGATAATTGTCCTTGCTTCTACTAGTCTGAAAATTTCAAAGTTATTTAAAGCATATCTAACTGTCTGAGAATGCAGGAATCATAACATGATTCTGGGTACCTTATAACCACAACTAGTGATGTAAGATTTGGCAACAAATAACACCTGCATTTTTATAGAATACAAACATATTCATACATTTTTCTTGCTCTCACTCTCTCTTTCTACTTCTCTTCTTCTCTATATCTGGAGTATGTGTACATCTAAAAGGACTGATGATTTCTAATAGAAACAGACATGTTCTAATTATCATTTCCGTTACATGCTGATACTCTCAAAAGTGAATTATACTATCAAAACTCTAAGTAAACAGCAGCAACAATAATTCAGATGAAAGAATGTAAAATGCATTGTCAGATAACTTCTTCTAAATAACCATTTGCATAATCACTTATTTAACAAATATCCATAAAAACGTATAAAGAGAAAACTGTTGGTTACCAATTAAGGTTTATGAATAACTTTCTTTTTTAGACTGGACATGAGAAATGATGCAACAATTTATTTGAGAAAAAAAATAATCTTTGTTGTCTCTATCTTCGTGTTAGATTACTTAATTAAATAAATACTTAATTTAACATTTTTGAAACATTGTTTAGGCCCTTATACAGATATTTGACTATTTGACAATCAAAAAGAGGAGGTGGGTCAAAATTAGTATTTTTTAAGAAATCATTATGAGTTTTCCTTTATTCAAAAGAATTTCCATACAAAAGTTGAATATATAAAGCATAAATGGTTGCTAACTTATCATAGAAAGCACAGTGATACCACTGTATTCACACTATTTATTTAGCATCTTGTCCTGCTCCTTAAATTTAAATTGTATTAGAAATGTTAATTTTGGAAATCACATCACACCCATCATGAAGAAGTGAGAAGAGCGTGCAGTTCACACATAAAAGTGGACGATTTGTTTTAATACGATGGCTTACAGAAGTTCTAAGAAGGAGTGGAATTATTCTGTATTTTGAAATGGACTGAATTTGGACGGTGAAATAATATTATGTAGAAGACATGACACATATCTAATAGCTCATGAATATTTGTTAACATGTTTCAAAATGACTTTGAAAGTAATACTACTATCATCAATATATTGCCTGTGATGGTCAAGATAGTATACTCTTTGTTGTTAGATCACGATAGTGTTAAAATTATTCTTGGTTTATATTATACTTGTAGACTCCGGCATATAATAGAGGGATGTGGAAGAGAGATGGCCCTTAGAAAAGATCACTTTTAGTATAACAAAAGGAATTTGAAGGAAAAGTTGCCAGATAGAAAACCCACAATAATGGATAAAATCGAATGCCATAGATCGTTTTTATTCAAATCACTGTCAAACATAGATTTGTTGAGAAAGATGAAAGAAAACATAGGGTTTGGGGTATTAAAAGCTGTAAGAACTTTGAGGATGAGCCAGAATTAGTGGTTCAAGTAAACCCCAACTTCACGTACAGCCCTTTTGCACTTGATGTGTTTCCATATCAAGAAACACTAGAAACACCATAGTAAACACTTTAAGTTCATTACATGTATCTTTCTAGAAACACTGTAGTAGATACTTTAAGTTCATTACATGTAACTTTCTCATATCTGAAACATATATTTTATTTTGTTACTGGGTAAAGTATTTCTTTTTAATTTTGCATCACATTTTTATTTTAATTTCAAACTTTTTTTGAAAGCATTACTTTTTATGCTGCTACTTGGGTGGTGTAGTCTTCAGAAGATCATTTCCATGTGCAAATATTATATAACATCAAAGGCTATGAATTTATGAGCTTTTACTTTCTGCCAAAGTTTGGTGAAAAATTCCAATTAGAGATTAAGTAGGCAACCCCCAAAATTCTATTGTTATTATTATTATATAAGTTTCAGGTGTACAGCTTTATAATTCGCCATCTATATACATTACGTAAGTGATGATTACCACAGTTCTAATTACCATCAATCACCATACAGTTGGCTCCCTTCATCCATTGTGCCCACCCCTCAAACTGCTTTCCCTCTGCTAACCACTAGTCTGTTCTCTGTGTCCATGAGTTTTTGTTTTATTTTGTTTTAGATATCCATATGTGACTGGAATCAATGGTATTTGTTTTTATCTGCCTGTGACTTACTTTCCTTAGGATAATACCCTCAAGCTCCATTGATATTGTTGCAAATAGCAAGATTTTTTTTTATGATGCAGTAGTATTCCACTGTATAAATATACCACATTTTCTTCATCCATTTATCTACTGATGGATATTTGTTGTTTCCCTATCTTAGCTATTGTAAATAATGCCGCAGTAAACATAAGGATGCATATGTCTTTTTGAATAACGTTTTGTATTTTTTGGACAGATAACCAGAAGTGAAATAGCTGGGTTGTATGGTAGTTCTAGTCCTAATATTTTGAAGAATCTCCATACTATTTTCCATAGGGCTGTACCAATTTACAATCCCACCAACAGTGTATGAAAGTTTCCTTTTCTCCACAATGTCTGAAACACTTGTTATTTCTTGTCTTTCTGATGATAACCTTTCTAACAGGTGTTAGGTAATATGTCATTGTAGTTTTGATTTGCATTTTCCTAATTGTGACGTTGAGCATCTTTTCATTTGCCTGTTGGCCATCAGTAGGTATTCTTTGGAGAAATATCTATTCAGATTCTCTGCCCATTTTTCAATTGAGTTGTTTGCCTTTTTGTTGTTGAGTTGCACAAGTTCTTTATATATTTTGGATATTAAGGCCTTATCAGATATGTGGTCTGAAAATATCTTCTCACATTTAGTAGGTTGTCTTTTCATTTTGATGACAGTTTCCTTAGCTGTGCAGAAACTTTTTAGTTTGACATAGTTCTGTTTGCTTATTTTTACTTTTGTTTCCCTTGCCTTGGCATCAAATCCATACACATATCACTAAGACCAATGTCAAGGAGCTTACTGCTTATGATTTCTTCCAGGATTTTATGGTTTTAGATCTTACATTCAAGTCTTTATTTTGAGTTTATTTTTGTGTATGGTTTAAGATAATGGTCTAGTTTTATTCTTTATCATGTGGCTGTCCAATTTCTCTAACACCATTTATTGAAAAGACTTTCTTCATTGTACGCTTTTGGCTCCTTTGTCATGCATTAATTATCTACATATGTGTGGATTTATTTCTGGGTTTTTAGTTCTGTTCTTTTGATCTATGGGACTGTTTTTGTTTGTTTGTTTGTTTGTTTGTTTGTTTGTTTTTGTGTGTGTGTGTACTAATATCATTCCACTTTGATTGCTATAGTTTGCAGTATAGTTTGAAATCAGGGAGCATGATACTTCCAGCTTTATTATTATTTCTGAAGATTGTTTTGGTTATTTTGGATCTTTTGCCATTCCATACAAATATTAAAATTATTCGTTCTAGTTCTGTGAAGTATACCATTGGAATTTTGACAGGTATTTCATTGAATCTCTAGATTGCTTTGGCTACTATGGTCATTCTCACAATATAAATTCTTCCAAGCACAGAGTATGGAATATCTTCCCATTTATTTGTGTTGTCTTCAATTTCTTTCATCAGTATCTTATACTGTTCAGTGCACAGGTCTTTTACCTCCTTGGTTAAATTTAAGCCAAGGTATTTTATTCTTTTTAATGCAATATATCGATTATACTAACCTTAATCTGTTGTATCCATGTTCACTTATTAACAGTTATAATTATCCTGAGTTTCCATTTGACATTGTCACAAAGAGATAAGGATAAGAATGAAACCAGATAGATTTATGGGGAGCCAGTTTTGAAGGAAAACCAGGAATGTGCCAAAAGGTGAAATTGCTGGCTAGGGATCAAAGGCTTAGTGGGTTTGAAAATCAGTAATGAGGTTTGGGAGCTAGGCTATCAATGTGACCAATTTATTTAATGTATAATTAATGAGACTGTTTTAAAACTTGAGAATACAAAAAGATAAATGTGAGTGACCTTTGCCTTTGAATAATTTCCTATCTAAATGTGAGCTGAACTTTCAAGAATGACAAAGTATGGCAGGTGGGACACAAGGATGAAAAAAATGCAAATTGCTGCCAAAATCTACCACCTTCCCAATTTGTCCCCACTGTATTCTTCAGCATCATTGGCTCTGTTAAAATTATCTTAATTTAGAAAAGAGTAGTTAAAAAAATAGTGTTCTTGAAGCATTAAAATAAAGAAAAAGAGAAAGAGAGAGAGATAAACATAACAAAAACAATAACACAAGACAAACGATGTATTTTAATTAGAAGAATTACCCTTGGAAAATTTCAGGAAAAAAAATACCTCTCTATAATCTCAAAGTAAGCAGTATATGAATTATTTTAAAGAGCTCAAAAATTGAGACATGAAAGAAGAGATAATTACTCCTCCAAAAGGCATTAAAAAATGAGTGATCAGAACTTGGGGAAAATTTATGGTAAAATCAAATGATTTCAAAAAATAATGCCACTTTACAGGGAAAAAAAGATACTGCTGAAAATGAGTGGGAGCATAGATAAGAAAAGTCACATTAAGTGCAGTAGAAAAGAACATAAGAAATAAGAGCACAATTATGATAGATATAAAAGTTAAGGAAATCTAATCTATATAATTGGCATTCTAAATAAGAGAACAGAGATTTGAAAAAAATCTAAGCTATAGAAATAATTGCTTTCTTCAATAAGGAATGGAATGTGTAAATCAGAATGTATACTTTGTACTGGGAAACATCACTAACAAATAATCCTCACACATTTTTATCTTGGTAAATATGAATTTAAGACAAAATCAACAAGAAAATCTTCATTCAAGATGTAAAAATATCTAAGGGAGAAGGAAATAAGGTTAACTTTAGACTTCACAGCTTTCTTCACTGATAGAAGAATGTGCAACTATGTCTTTAAGTTTTTGGGGAAGAAAATATAAGTGTTCTATGTCCTTGAACATGTAAGAACTTATAGATTATAGCTAAACAAGTTAGTTTTTGGAAAAACTATTAAAACAATGAAGAATTATTTAGCCAATGAAAAATGAATAAAAATAAGCAACTCAGGAATGGAAATGTAAATTTTTTTAAGGTGGTGAGCACAGAATACCACTAATTAAACTAAAGATTCAACAATGGAGGTTGGTACTAAATTACTAAAATAATTTGAAAATGTTAAAAATCTTTTGAAAAAGGTAAATTCAGAACAAAGATAAGTAAAGGTAGATTAAAATATAGGTGTTCAAATTTTCTCTTTTCTTAGTGAAGAGTTATGGTTTATTAGCTAAAATGGATAAACTGGGACATATAAGTTTTAAGTATACAATTAATAGTTGTGAAGAACAAAGACTATAATATGTGTATCTTCTAAAAGCAGATATTAACAAAGGAAACAGAGCTTCCAGCAAAATGTAGAAAACAAGCAACCATAATAAAATATCAAATGTAACTTAAAGTAAGTTGACAAAACTAGAAATAATAATATCTAAATTACATTTTTATAAGATAAAGTTAAATATATATATTAAAAATGATGTGTGATAAACCTAAAATAGTAAAAATGCAATTGTGAAGCTTGGTGATGGGTATGTGAATGTTCACTGCAAAATTCTTAAGATTTTTCTGTATGTTTGATAATTTTCATAGTAAAATATTTAGAAAATCTACTTCATCTATTAAACCAAAAAAAAAACGCAAAAACTAGTTAAATGAAATATGTAAACATTTGGGAAAAAAATAGAAGACTAGAAGAAACCATGATGAATTACCAAAAAAAAAAAAAAAAGATAAGATCTTTTCATGCATGGTACAGAACACAGAAGCCATACAAGGGGTTTGAAGAATTGCTACTTCAATTAAAACAAAAATATTCATGGAAAAATAAATGACAGATCCAATTTTTGAAAAAAAGTGAAATTGACAAAACATGACAAATCACTAATGTGGTTATGCAATATTATTTTACAAATCAATAAGGAGAAAGACCACAACTCTAGAATCAATCATCAGAAGAGCAGACATCTCACAACAAAGTACATAAAAATGCCTATAAACAGAAATTCTCAATCTTACTCAAACATGAAGAATTACAAATAAAAGTCCAGTTAGAGACATTAACTTCCATATCAGCTTAGTAAAGTTTAGAAAGTATGATGATGTCTGTTTTTGGCCAAGGCAAAGAGCAACAGGCAGTGTCATACATTGTTGACAGAGTGTAAAGAGTTGTATCGACTTTGGCAGGAAATTTGGCAGGATCTGCGTAACATAAACTTGTGTAAGCTCTTAGACCCAGAAATTCCACTTCTAGGAGTTTACACTAGGAAAATATTAACACAATGTGTAATGATAGGCAAAGGTATTTGTTGTAGCAGTGTTTATAATAGCCAATTAGAACAATTTAATTTTCTACCAAAAGACGATAGATTAAATATCTTGAACCTTAATAATGTGCAGTTAGAAAAATAATGAATCAGATCTCATGTGGTAATATCCATAGAAGATATTATAAAGGGAAAAATAAAGCAATGAGCAGAACAATCCTAATGAACAAAATGTGACCCCAGTTTTGGGGAGAAGAAAGCAAATATAACCTAGAATATTCCTGAAATAATCCAAGAAGGATATACAAAAACGACATTAAGATTGGACTTTGGACATATAAAAGAGAAGAAATTTCAGTTTTTACTATATGTCCTTGATTTGGGTCTGGACCTATGGGTTTTTTTTTGTTTTTTTAATGAAGTTTCCCAGATAATTTGGTTATACTACTGATTAAGATCAATAGCATCTGTCAGTAGTGTTGAACAGTTTGTACACATTAGAAATCATTCAACATGATGATAAGTTAGGATTACAAGAAAAATTGTGTGCCACATCATAATGGTTGTCCATAATAAGCAACCGTTCTGGGAATGGGAATGTGGTAATCAGATTTCAAAGAACAAGAAAGGCAAATGTGAGTATGTCAGGACATTAAGTGGCTGGCCCAGATACAGAGCCAAAAATAGCTGCTCAGAAGTAAGTCTAGTGAAAGAACATTGTTCTACTTTCTGCCGGTTATAAGTGGAGCCAGCTTGCTTTCTGATTAGTACAATACCTTTGTTAGTGTAGGCAAGAGATAATTACATCTAAGGGAACTGTGTCAGGGGATATGTTCTCATATTATCAATTCTAATCATTTCTGAGGCAGAAGTAGTAAGATATTATAGTTATAAGTGTGTGTTTACAGAGATCAATAATATCTTAGGAGACAGTCCTTCAACCTGAGATACTGGTTAATGTAAAATCTTTGATAGCATATTTTTCAGTCCAGTCCTCAGATGAATCAGACATTTACTGACAGCTGCAGCAAGGATCCTACTGTTCTCTACCAAGTGACTTACTGCCTCACTGTGTGTACGTGCTGGTGCAGAAAGCACATTGTGACTTATCCACACTCATCCCTATATATCTAACCAACTAGTAAGTTTAATCATTGTTGAGAATAGGCATGAGAAGTGTACTAACTATAATATCTCTTTATTAAACAAGAATGGTACTTTTTCACATAAAATAGCTGAACATTTTAAATTATGATAAAGATATAGGGATGTGTTTTGATAAACACTTTACTAAAGTGTGTCATCAAAATGGATATTTGTGTCTACATTCTGTTTCCACAAATTTAAGTCATAAAATGTGTTAACTGAGTCAGGTCTTGTGTCCTTTTTGAGTAATTCTGTGTGGACCCAGAAGGTAAATGTCACATCCAAACCAGCAGAATATTTAAAACATGTCCAGCCAAATATGAGTCATCATGAGGAAGAATTAGAACCTTGTCCACAATTCAGATTTCATACTGGAAAAAAAAAAAAAAAAAGGAATCATATAAAACACTGTAAAAATGTAAAAGAAAAAAAAAATTAGCACTGTGAAGCAGACCTGAGGCCAAAGCCCAGGAGTTTAAAAAGAAAATGATTTCAAATTCAGTATGAAGTGGAAACGTCTCCTACCTTGACCCTGGTTCACACCCTACTTGTTTCCCATCAATGAGAGTTCTTATGCAAACCTAGGCAAGACAGGTACATGCTAAGTTGGTGAAACTTTGTCTCTAAAGACTCCATTTCCTTTTATGTGGATTCTCATTTGGAGTAGAAAAGGAAGAATTTTCTCTTTTCTTTGGGGAGAGAGCGATAGAAATGACTGGGGCCATAGTTCTAGATAGCTATATTTGAGAGTGCACAAATGCCCCTCAGATGTGGGAGATAAACTTTAATTAGTGCCTCCTTCCCCCCCCACGCACATGGCTTGAGTAAACATTTTTTCACTTTGAAAAGTAAAAGGAAAAAAAGAAAAAGAGAACAAAAGAAAGAGAGGAGACTAAGGAGCACACAACCATCAACCAGATCTGTAAACAGTACCTGTAATTAAGTGACAAATCTACTGCTGTCCAATCAGAGCTCCTAAAAAGACAAAAAGAAGGAGGTACAGTCAATAGGTAGAAGCTATTATTTATCAGGCCTAAGCTAATGAACTTGATATTCAGGTTTTATTCTTATGATAGAGAAAAATCACATCAACATGATAGTGTAATATTGTCTACATTTTCATCAAATGATTGAATTTCCTCTGATAAGAGGATATTATTCCTGATACTTGATTTGATTCAATTTTATTTTATGTTACATGAATAGGACCACTTTCAGGAACTTAACTTTTATCATTAGATGGCATAGACGATATCAAAATACTTATCCTCGTTTGCATAAATAGCTGATCACATTTATTTATTTATTTATTTGGGAGAGAGAGAGGGGGAGAGAAAAAGAGAGAGCACGTGCCGGCTGATGGGGGAGGGAGAGAGGGGGAGAGAGAGCGAATCTTAACCAGGCTCCATGCCCAGCCTAGAGCCTAACACAAGCTGAATCTCAGGACCCTGAAATCATGACCTAAGCCAATATCAAGAGTTGGATGCTCAACTGATTGAGCCACCCAGGCACCCCTGATCCCATTTAAATCATGAAGATAAAAGCTATCCATTTCACATCAGTGAAAACCAAATAGACAAAAAAAAATTCAAAGGATTCTAAAATCCTTAGAATTTAGTAAATAATCTTACTTATATGCTCTACCCTTTAGTTTTTGTCTTTTCTGAAATTCCACAGCTTCTAGAACAATTTAATATTACTTTTGCATTCAGCTCTTGATATTTGTGTTTATCTCTCCATTAATTTTTACAATTTCAGGTGGTCTGGGTTCATGTTTATAATAATATTATATCGCACTGGATTTGGCCTAGATTTTTACGTACTTACATATCCATTGACTTGCATTTTCATTAATAATTTACCATGTCCCTGATGCAGGAAAGATGTTAGGGTTCAAAGTTGATGGCTAAGAAAAAATTCTTGAGATGTCTTTTGTGCAAACAGGTGGTTTTATTAAAGTACAGGGACAGGACCTGTGGTCAGAAAGAGCTGCACTGGGGTCCTGAGGAGTGGCACATTATATACTTTCAAATTGGGAGGGGGTTAGGGATAGTGTAAGTCTCCCAGGTATTTTGGAAACAATGTTTCCAGGATCCTGAGGGGGGCTAGCTGCTGTTAGAAAAAAGTCATTTATTACTGTTTAGTAAAAACTCGGTCATGAGACTCTTCAGATGTATATCAGTGGGTCATATTCTTGGAAGGATGATTGCCAACAGGTATCTTGGGGTAAAGATAAAGGAAGTTTCCAAAGAAATATTTATATGTCAAAGTAGACTTACAGGATCCTGAGGGTTGGGCTAAGATTGCCTTTAGCGAAGTATTAACATTGAGGCAGCTGAATGCCTAGAGGAATGTCACTCTGCCTGTTTCAAGGACTTGTCAATGGGCTGTAAGTAGTAAGGAAATTTAATTTCTTTTTTGCGTTTGTTTTCCACATCAGTCCCCAAAGTGTAATCTATGAAACCCTTTGGGCCCCCAGATCTGGTGATTCTATTAAGGTGGAAGTCCTCTCGATGTAGGAAAGGCATATTCTAAAAACCTAGTTCCCTCGCCCTGGACAACAGGCTGCCTGTTTGAGGAAGGCCTGTGAAAAGTATCCACAGGTTTCCTTCCAAGATCTCTGCAAGGTTTCTTCCAGTGAATGACCAGGAAATAAACGCAATTTGCATTATTCTGTAATGGCACCTTATTTGGATTGCTTTTCCAAACCATTAGTCTAAATTACTTTTAGTGAACTCCATAGTTTACCGATCATGGAAAGCAATGGACTGTGAAGCCAGAATTGCTAGGGGGCTCCTTTTCCTAATAGAACTTTTCTGTTGTTACTGTTTTTGTTTTAACAGCATCTTGGAAATGTGTTCATTTATACAAGCAGTAAATAAGGCAAGATGAATGACATTTCAGCATGTAAAATGCAGGCTCTTCCCCAGAAGAATTTAGATAATGGCATGTGTTTTAATTTAAACAGACTGAATTGTGTTGAGGATCAGTGACATAAAGCAAAGTACTTGGAGACAGGGAGCAGAAGGCTGGTGAAGAGGCACCCTTTTCCCTTTCATGGTAATGTTAAATCGGGAAAGCAGTGAAACCATACCGTGGGTATGCTTTGGACCAGTGGCAGGAGAGAATTAAACATTTGTCTTGAACTTTTAGAACAAACTGTGATGGTCGAAGAGACAGCTGGAACAACTCCATAACCATTTTAAGGATAGATCATGGCAAGAAAAGACTGTTTAAAGAAGATTCCAGAGTATTTTTCATAAGATTTAGAGAAAATAGCTGTTTTCTACATATTAATAATTCAAATAAGCAAAATAATGATCAAATATAATTTCAGAAAATATTTAGAGGATATTTACAATGATAATCCCTGTATTCCAGGTTATAAGGTACAATAATTGCTGTTGAGAGTGTAATAGCTTATTGGACATCATTTGGTAGTTCAGGTTAGTAGGTAAGAAGATCTGGTTGTTATCTTCACTGATCAAGAATTTTCATATTATCTCTGACCCATGTTACATTAAAGTCAAAGAGACTGACAGCAACTAGATGTGAAAGGCTCTGATGGATACGTAGTTTAAAATTTGTAATGAGAAACACAGGTTTTAAATAGACTAGACCTGCCCCATTCAATATAGAAGCCACTAGCCTCACAATCCTATTGAACACTTGAAATGTGGCTAGTCCAAACTGAGATGTGCTGTAAGTGAAAAATACTCAGTGGATTTCAAGATTTAGTAAAAAACAAACTGCAAATATAATCGTTAATTGATTACATGGTAAAATTATTTTTACGTATTGGGATAAAATATGTAATTAAAATTAATTTTACCTGTTTCCTTTTCTTTTTTTTTCAAAGTGGCACCTATAAAATTTAAAATTACACATCATATTTCTATTGGACAGTGCTAGACCAGACAATTTTATGAATTTGACAAATGCAGACCTTCCATTTAGAAACTAAGTTGCTTGGTTATTTCATACAGGGCAAAGATGGTAATATATTTGAGATATTTACTGGTTTTTGGCCAAGTTTACCTAATGCACCTATCTCTCTCCTAGGGATATACTTGCCAACTATGTGAATTTGCTACTAGCATGACTCTCTTTTCTAGGACGTGCTGAATAAATGTTGCCAGATTTTGTTTTAACAACCATTTTATCTTTACCCTTTTATGCGGGACTCTCTCTCCTTTGCTGACTTATTCTTTGCTTTAATATCAGTGTCACAATAATTAGATGTCTATGGATGCTGTTACAGTCACCAAAGGGAAGTAACTCAATAAATGAGGAGACCTATGTGGAAACTGGGAAACTGCTGTGAACTAGAGAATTTATTTTCTGTCCCCCCAAATGTGGATGCAGTCATATAGATGCTATATTTCTTGAATGGATACTTGGGGAATGAATGCAAGAATGCTGTCAAAGTACTGTCAGCTTTTCTGTTTTCAATAGATGTGTGTTAGATAATTCTCCATGATCTCTTCCCTCATACCTCCTTCTGATGCCACAATTCATTCTCTACCCTTCTCTAACCATGTTCTTGAAGGCTGATATATACAGACTTCAACACTAGAGTTGAAATGGAAGGCAGTACAAAGAGAAGGAGGACTAACTGAGAGACCTAGGTATTAGAGTATTTATTTCCTACATTCATAGTTCTCCTTTCAAGGAAGGAGGTATCTAACCATGATCCCACAGCTTCTTCCACAACTATAGGCCTTCTTCTACAATGACATTTCTTTTTCTAATTTCAAGCAGAATGACCACGCTTTGAAATTTGCCTAGAAAAAGCCTGGTTGTGCTGCTAGTAGATCAATTAAGTGCTGTTAGTAATTTTTTTTTTAAGGTCTTATTTATTTATTTGACAGAGAGAGAGATCACAAGTAGGCAGAGAGGCAGCCAGAGAGAGACAGGGAAGCAGGCTCCCCGCTGAGCAGAGAGCCTGATGCGGGGCTGATCTCAGGACTCTGAGATCATGACCTGAGCCGAAGGCAGAGGCTTTAACCCACTGAGCCACCCAGGCGCCCCACTGTTAGTCATTTTTAGTATCATCTTTCACTATCAAATGTGCCCCTATTTGATGACCAATTATATGGTCACTTTACTTATTTCTTTATAGTTGGACTTTCTGCATCTTCTGTCTATCTAATCTTCTATTTCCTCAATTTCAAGGCTGGAGACACACTGGCATATTTTCTTCCTTCTTGAAACAATGAAGGTAGTTTTTCCTAGAATTAAGGAAATTCTCCAAAGTCACAGCAGATGTATCTTTGGAATTTTAGCCCTGCAGAATTCTAACATTCTTATAAACCAGTGACTATTAGGTCTTTTTAATTATTTCCATTTCTGAATGGAATATTTTATTGCTGCTGAACTTGCCTTTATTAGGTGGGCATATACGTGTTGGGGGAGGGAAGAATTAGATAACATGGACTTTAGTTTGCAGGTCACTAAGGAACTTCATTTGTATGCATTATTGAGTTGTCTCCCCTGTAGAGGGAGTGTTTGTGTCTACATGTGGAAAGACAGTGAACATGGATGCTAAAGTGACCAAAGACGGAGGTCATGCCAGACCAGTAGTTGCACATCCCAAATCATTTTCCCCTTGTTCCATGGCAATAGAGTATAGCTGGCAGCCACAAACCCTCCCTTGCCACTAGGTATAGCCACATGGCTAAATTCTTACCCGCAGAATGTGAGCAGATGTGTTTGCTACTGTTTTTTGGATCTAGGTTTAAACATTAGGCACATGCTCAGTCATGCTCTTTTCCTTCCCTGCCCTTTGGAATACCGAACCTGGCAGAAACACAGTGATACGAATTTGACAATTTAAAAAAACGATGCCTCTAACATATGTTGGAACAAAACAGAAGGAGCTGATGTCCCTAAATGATCCATTAGAGTAGACTTACTGCACCGTTGTATGCTGAAAGGACTAAATATAAAAGAGAATCAACTTCTATTCTTCTTTAAATTACTGAATTATGGAGGAGTCTTGCTATATAACAAATACAAGATGCAAACATCAAGATTTTCTACTACGGTCAGTATAAATCATAGGCTAGTGACAAGTGGACTATGCAGTAAGTGGTAGTTTCGTCATGGACAGACCTTTTAAATTTTTGTGGTTGTGAGTCATAACAATGTTTTCTGAAGTAAATATCAATATGAATGTTTTTCCTACATACATACAAATGTTAATGAATGTTTTCCATATAGGCATTGGATTAGTAACATTATCTATGATAGCTACTATATCAAATTTCTTAATATTATTCAGTGTATAGGGGCACCTGGGTGGCTCAGTTGGTTAGGCAACTGCCTTTGGTTCAGGTCATGATCCTGGAGTCCTGGGATGGAGTCCCACATTGGGCTACCTGCTCAGCGGGGAGTCTGCTTCTCCCTCTGACCCTCTCCCTTCTCATGCTTTCTCTCTCACTCTCATTCTCTCTCAAATAAATAAATCTTTAAATATAATCTTTAAAAAAGATTGAAATATAAAAATATAAAAATATTAAAAAATATTAAAAAAAATATTAAAAAAATATAAAAAATATAAAAATATTAAAATATTATTAAATATTATTAATTATTACTATTAATTATTAATTATTAATATTATTAAAATAAAAAAATATTAAAATAAAAAATATTAAAAAAATATAAAAAATATTAAAAAAATCTTTAAATATATATATATAATATTCAGTATATACACAGAATTAAATTGAATTACTGCTGTATGAAAAATATGTAAGTCAAATATTCGTTTAAAGAAAATCATAAAGTTTGATTATTATCTTTATAGGTATAACCTACTGAAATGCTGAAATTTCTTACTAAATTAGATAGGCAATTTGACATTAAGTTATACAAATGTTTTATTCAAAACCATATTATAATTACATGTATAATTAATTTTTGTGGGTAAAAACACATTTTTAAATAAAAATGATGAAAATAATGTACATGTGAATTTATTGTTAAGCTCTGCACATTATATGGGATCTAGAAAGGTACAACAGGAGAGTCAGCTGTGATGAGAGTGTATGGAATTGAAAGGCTGTTTGCTTCCTACTCCTGCTGTTTGGTCTTAGTGTGCTATTGGTCAAATTAATTGACTTTCCTGAAATAGCTTTAAAATGAGAATAATAACGACCTATTCATGGAGTTCTAATGAGAATTCAAAGATAAATGGGACAAGAAGAAAATGTGTACTCTACATAACATAAAGTAATTATTACACAAATATAAGCTAATCAGATACATAACTACATATGTACAGGTGATAATCACCATAAATCTTTAATCAATTCATGAATCTCAATCTTGTATTATTGTCTTCCAGTTGTTTCTGTGTCATTTCACTTTGTAAATACCTATCTGGAAGAAACATTCTGATTGATATAAAGAGCTATGACAGTTTTGTTTTTAATCACTGTTAAGCGCCATTCTTCAATTAGCAGATAATAGAGGAACGCTATGGATAAGTTATTATTTATTATTTATTTATTAATTATATTCAGTGGAAATTAGTAGTTTCAAGATGTTTTCTGGATTACTTTTTAAGAGTTCAGAATATAAAATTGTGAATTGTTTAAGAGCGCAAGATTTAAAGTCAGAGAGACCCAAATTTGTAGTTACTTTTGCCATTTTTTGATTTTGTAAATTCGGATGAGTTTCTAAATATCTACAGGGCTCAGTTTTTCAAAATGTTGATTTACATATTGAATTAAGCCAATGAAATCTATGAACTAAGTTTAGCAAAGATTTAACAAGAATGCATAGATCTTTGCAAATTCTGTTAATAATAGCTGCTTCTACTTTAAGAAGTGTTAGTATGAAAATAAATGTAATCTAAGTTTAGTACAAAGTAGTTACTATTTTTCTTTTTAGAAATTAAAAATATAACTTTTATAAAGATGTAACTTTTTTTTTATTTCATTTATTTCTAGAATATTTCCCAATGTAGTTTTTCTAAGATGTACTATGGAAATAAACGAGTAACATCTTTGTCATAAACAAAGTTGTTTTATTTTTAGAAGGAATATGCCAAATTGTGAAGATTAAGTTTTCCCATTCTAATTACATCAACTGATTTTAGTTCATGATAATAATTTGAATTATTTTCACTAGTGTTCAATTTAAACCATGTCATATTATTAAATATCTGTACATATAGTGCTTTTACCTTAAAGATGGAAAATAGGAGTAGAGTTTTGCTCCCCATAGTTTTTTTTTTTTTTAACTCTTTCTTCATGAGAAATGCACACAATTATTTTTGAGGAAAAAAAATCAAAACAGTATTTTTTATTTGTTTGGACTGATTATTCCTTAAGTAACTTTACTAAATTGTCTTGAGCACAACAGAATGAATAAATCTGTAAAATGTTAATTAAAAAAAAGACATATTTGACAATTTTGCCTTGGGCTTGGAAATTGTAAAATAATTACCAGATTGAAGACTTTGTGTTGAGTATTTCAACTATTTAGTCTGAAGATAAAATATATGAATTAACTAAATTAAATTTTGCATTTACTTTTTTGTTCTTATTGAAACTCACCACTGTGGAGTTTGCCTGGTATATCTCATACAAGATGATTTTTTTGTTATTTATAGTCCCTGAGGTGAATCTCTGTCAGTGGTTTTCATTCTCTATTCCATCTGTGGTCCTGTCCAACTTCTTAGGAGCTTTCTGAGGGATGAAATTGCCCACATGAGAGAACCTTGCCTCTCCACATACACTTCAACCACAGGAGCTATTCTTTTTTTTTTTTTAAGATTCATTTATTTATTTTAGAGCAAGAGTAAGACAGAGAGAGAGAAAGAGAGAACACAAGCAGGAGGGAAGGGAGAGGGAGAGAGAATTTCAAGTAGACTAAGCAGGGCTCAATCTCATGACTTTGAGATCATAACCTGAGCAGAAACCAAGAGTTGCTCGCTTAACCAACTGTACCCCCCAGTAGCCCCAGGAGCTATGTTTTATATGTTTGACAAGTTTAGTTTCTAAGTAAGAATTTACTTGAA
>CM052899.1:84078681-84136531 GCA_028534135.1 Potos flavus
CATCTTCTTTATCCATTCATCTGTTGATGGACATCTAGGTTCTTTCCATAGTTTGGCTATTGTGGACATTGCTGCTATAAACATTAGGGTACACGTGCCCCTTCGGATCATTACATTTGTATCTTTAGGGTAAATACCCAGTAGTGCAATTGCTGGGTCGAAGGGTAACTCTATTTTCAACTTTTTGAGGAACCTCCACACTGTTTTCCAGATATTTTCCTATTTATTATTTAATTGTATCATCTATAAACAGTTGTCCGTTTATTTTTTAATTTTTGCTAATCCTTAGCAAAATGTCTAGACTAAATATATATAGCTATGTGGTAGTTTAATTACAGTAACTTTTGTTTCACGAATACAGTTTATATTTAAAATATTTAGGGGCACCTGGGTGGCTCAGTGGGTTAAAGCCTCTGCCTTTGGCTCAGGTCATGATCTCAGGGTCCTGAGATCGAGCCCCGCATCGGGCTCTCTGCTAGGCGGGGAACCTGCTTCCCCCTCTCTCTCTGCCTGCCTCTCTGCCTACTTGTGATCTCCCTTTCTCTGCCAAATAAACAAATAAAATCTTTAAAGTAAATAAATAAATAAATAAAATATATTTAAAATATTTGTTCATGGGTCGCCTGGGTGGCTCAGTTAGTTAAGCATCTGACTCTTGATTTCTGCTCAGGTCATGATCTCAGGGTCTAAGGTAGAGCCTCACATCAGGCTCCATGTATGGAGCTTGCTTAAGATTCTTTCTCTCTCTCTCCCCCCTCAAAATATATATATATATTGTTTTTTAATTAAATTAAATTTAAAAAATGTTCAGCAATTCATTTCCCAAATATTTCTTATATTCTTACCATGTGCAAGACACATTTTTGTGTTCTGAGAAATACATTACTAAAAAACCAAACAAGGTATTTCTTGTATTCACAGAGGTACCCTCCACTATTTAGCTAACTTATCATATCACTCCACATAGACCCATCTGAGAACAGCAGAATCCTAAATGCCAAGAATGATTTAAAATTTTGGCTTTCCCTCAAAAGTGTTAGGCTACTTTAACTTCACTTGCTCTATGTATAATGACAGTCATTTGCCCTTCTGAAGGCAATGTAATATTCAAATCCCTTTCCTTTCCAAAAGCATAAAATAGCCAAATAAAGAAAAAATACTTCTAGGAATCTTATGCAGAATTTTTCTTTTTAGTTTTTAGGCTTTCGTTAATCAACTTTACCATACAAAATAAAGATAAATACATAGTTTTAATGATTGTGCATTTGTCTTAAGAATAAAACAACTACCTGTATTTCAAATATATTTTGGTTACCTAATAATTAATGATTAGTTCTAGTTACCCTTTGTATTGATTTTAATGTGCCTAATGATATGTTATGATTGTATAATTTTCAAACAAAAATAGTATAATCCATGTTGAAGGATCAAGTAATTGATTTCTTTTTCAGTATTTCCACTTTTCTAAATCATACAGATAAAATTTGAGCTGGATTTATACAAATTACCACTGAATTTCATTTACACTAGTATATAATAATTCCTGTAGTTTCTGTATATATTGTAATAGTTATAATCTCTGAGCCGTGTAGGCCAAATAACAATGATTGACATATATTCTCCTCTACTAGCTCCTCACTTGGAAGACAGGAGACCTAAAAATCAATTATTACCACCTCCACTTTGTACATTAGGTAACTGAAATTTAGTGAAGTTTAATAATTGCTCTTTTATCACACAGGTAGTTGATTCTAGAGCCAAAACTAAAATCTACGTGCCTCACTCCAAAGTACCCGTTTTTTCCTGCTACCCCAAAGAATCCTACAGAAAATGGGGTCTTCTTTTTTGAGACATGCAATTATTTTTTTAAATTATCTGATTCAGAATCCATACAGTTCAAATTGGTTCACCAAAATCTTTTGAATGTGCAGTTCAATTGATATATGCTGCTCAGATAAGCCAAAAGAGTTAGGCCTCAGCCTACAAATCAGCAATGAGGCTATAACAGGTGTAAAGCAAATATAATTCAAGGAAGAATGTGGTAAATCCACGAAATATTATAATGACTAAAAAAAGGATAATTTCATTTGGTTGAGAGAGACAAGAGAAGTATCCTGTAGTAGGAAAGATTTGAGACGGCTTCGAGTATGGGCAGCCCAGGTAGAGAAACTAATGGGAATGACAGGTAAAAGAACTGGTGTGACTAAATGCATAAAGACAGGGAACTATCACATATATTTGCAGAATAGCAAGAAGTTGTTCCTTTAGATTTTGGAGTGCAATCTGGCCAGAAGTCAAATGGCTAAGCCAGCACTTACCTTTGAATATCTACTGAAGGACCAACTCCAAAGGCCAATGCTAAACACTTGTGCTAATCACTTCTAATATTTATCTACTAGTAATATGAAAGAAGAGAGTGGACACAAAAATAACTCATTATAATTTGAGGGTTACTTAATGTAGGAAGAAGAGGCAATGAACATGAATTAATGAGTACTTTATGTTTCTTAGACCACACTTCTTTGAATAGAGAGAGGTAGGAGACTGAGTTAAGTAGATTAGTTCAAAGATTTTTAAGATTAGTTTTTGTTAATTTTACTGCTATGGGTGACAGTAGTCATGGTAAAAGAAAACCATCATCAGAATGACTAAAAGTTTCAAAGGCATCTAATTTCTTTCTTTCTTTTTTATTTTTACTTTTGGAAAGAAAATGGCACCCCACAGTGTGTGATTTGCCTAGTGATTACAACTGTAGCTACAGCTGAAATGATGGCCTTAAGCAAAGGTGGTTCCTTCAAATGGGTTGTTAAGGTGAATATGGCTTGGAGGCCTCTAGGGAACCCCAATCTGGTACTTGTAGGTAATAATACTATGCACTTATAGGTCTTTAATCAGTCTTACTCTAGGAGTGACTCTATCAGTCAGTATTCACCAGATAAATAGAACCAATAGAAGATAGATGGATAGATATTGATATTGCTATATATCGGTATTTCGATATTTACATCTGGATCAGGTAAGGGGAGGAGGAGAGGGAGATTTATTATAAGGAATTGGTTCATGCAATTTTGGAAGCTGAGAATTCTCACAATCTGCCATCTATAAACTGGAGACCCAGGAAGACTGGTGATGAAATTCCATTCTGAGTCCAAATGCCTGAGAACCGGAAACACCAATGGTATTAAGTCTCAGTCCAAAGGCAGAAGAAGAGCAATGTCTCAGTTGAAGCAGTAAGGCAGAGAGAGATAATTCAAACTTTCACTGCCTTTTGGTTTTATTTGGGCCCTCAACTGGTTAAATGATGACTAGTCACATTGGGGAAGGCAGTCTGCTTTGCTCAGTCCATCACTTCAAATGCTAATCTCTTGTGGAAACACCCTCACAGATATGTCCAGATACAAGTTCAAACAGATATTTGAGTATCCCGTGGCCCAGTCAAGTTAGCACATAACATTAACAGTCATAGTGATGCCATCCCCTCAACAGAGTATAATGAAGATTTCTATTCTGGCCAGTTTTTATGGCTTTTACTTAAGTCCTAGGTTAAGAAATGGGATAAGAGCAATATTTTTTTTCTTTCTAATATGTGATAATATGTCAGTATTCTCTTGGAGAGAGAAGGAACTAGTCACCAGTAAGGGGGAGAGGTGAAAGGAAATTGACATCTTAAAAAAGGCATCAAGGTATGAGGACCTGTGATAGCCCTCAAAAGTTACTGAGGAAAAAAATGTAGGATTTGGAGGCAAAACATTATAGTTATATGGTAATTTCTTGAGAATAGCAGGATCTCTGCTCTAACCTAACTGATCAAGTCACAAAGCACTCAGTGGAATGAAGAGATTATGAACAGCTCTTCACCAAGAACTACCATCATAAAGTAAAAACTAAAAAGGCAATTTTTGAATATGACCAGCTATTGGAGGCATACCTAGGCCTCACAGATAAGGCAGCTGGATCCACTACTTAGTCCTAGGGAGACTTTTCAGGGAGACAATTCTACTATTATGCCATTTGAATAGTAAATCAGCCTAGAAAAATCTTTAAATATACCAGAAGAAGGTAAAGAGAAACCAGGTTGGCCCAGAAAATGTCTCATGCCTGCCCAGTTGACAATACCTGACCCATCTATAAGTCATCTAAAGAAAAAAAAATATGCTTATTTTAAAAGCTTTATACCCATGCCCACTCAAGAATATTCTAAATTTTTGGAAAAGAACCTTAAAGATTGGAATGTATTTGTAAAGTGGACAAAGTAGGGAGAAGAAATTACAGGAGGCAATTTGCATGGAAAGCCTCTTAAA
Source organism: Potos flavus (assembly GCA_028534135.1). Classification (NCBI taxonomy): domain Eukaryota; kingdom Metazoa; phylum Chordata; class Mammalia; order Carnivora; family Procyonidae; genus Potos; species Potos flavus. The sequence continues at coordinate 84,082,983 of CM052899.1, forward strand.
ATAGGTTGCTCAGGAAATGTATTTAAATTAAAGATATACAGAAAGATATCAGAGTAATAAGAGAAACTTACTTAGAAAGGAATTATTTAGTCAATAGAAAAGTGAGAAAAATCCCAGAAGAATTTTCAGGATACATTTAAGTATACGATTATATCTGATTTTGAGGCAATTTCTCTGACTTACTTAGTAAGATAGAAAAAAACAGACAAGATTAATTAAAGAAGCGAAAAATAATTGAATTCAAGGGGTTTCTGATTGATTTGCAAATCTCTGTAATGATGTTGGATTTTGCTCATTCTAAACAAACAAAAAAAAGACCTCTCACATTTGGAAGGAAAATAAGGGAATTGTAATTGGACACCATAGAGCTCTCAGGAGAAATTATTAACTAATAAAATAACTGTGTCTTCCTTGAAGATTCCTAGGCAATGTAAATCATAATTTTACATGGTAACAGTTTAGTCTAGACTTAGGTTAGGAACTGCTGACTATTCCCAAGCTTCCTTAAATATGGTCTTTTGGGACTGTGCCCCTGGCAAAAATCCATCATAATTCTCTGTGGTTTCTAAAAGCATGGTCTTTCTGAGTGTACATGCAATGTAATCTGTTGTGGGCTCTAAATATCTCTGCCTTTTAACAAACTAGGAATTCGTATATTAATCAAACTATGGCAGTCAACTTAATGATCAGATAATTAAACTTTATGTATGTGCAAGGGTAAGGATTAAGTGGACCTAGCCCAATTCCCTCTGAAAGTTTTTCTTGGATTAACTTTATAGATTCAGGAGACATTAGTAGGGAACATGTTAGGACCACCAACTCTGCCATATTAAGTTGGAGTTATTTATTTTTATGAAGATAGAGCAGCCCTAACCAGGTCAAATAAGCAATTAAGATTTCTGTTGTTTCTGGTAACGTTGAGTTTGGCTTCAGAGAATGGTGCAGAATGCCAGAAATTGTCATATGCATCTTCAAAATAGTAATGCCCACTGTAGTTAACAATTGATATACCTTCTGGTCAAACAGTATCAGGACCTTCTTCATAATTGAGGAATTCCCCACCTTATGAATTTTGGTGGGAAGTAGAAATTGCCTCTTACGATGAAAAAGTTGAGAATTCCAGACACTCATTTGCACTGTCTCCCTTGCAGCCAGAAAGTAAACATGTTATCTCTGTCCTGCCAAGTCAGATGCACTCATTTCATACTTAACTCAGGAGTTACTGACACAAGAAGCAGGAAGCAGAAAGTTTTTCCTCTTGGGTAGCTTGAAGAGGTTTTGGGTAAATGAGATTATGTCCTTGTACAGAAATGGCAGTCAGATAACAACATTAGTAACTAGAGTTCAATTAAATTTCTAGGATAGGAGAAGGAGCAGAAATGATAGCACTTAAACTCGTGTCTAGTGGCAATTTCAGTAGTTCTGTCACTAGATCCATTTGATAGCTTAGTTTGGTGAAATTACTCATGAGTGTTTAATTGAAATCTTTATTCTCTAGTTCTTCTGAAGATTCTGTCAGCTACTGTGTACCTATTTAATGAGGGTTTTTTGTTTTTGTTTTTGTTTTTGTTTTTGTTTGTTTGAGAGGAAGAAGGGTTGGGGGTGGGCAGAGGTAGAAGGAAAGAGAATCTTAAGCAGACTCCATGCCCAGTGCAGAGCCTGACATGGGCTCAATCTCATAACCCTGAGATCATGACCAGACCTGAAATCAAGAGTTGGAAACTTAACCAACTGAGTTATCCAGGAGCACCAATAAATTCCTTTCCTAACTCAGTCAGCCAGAATTGGTTTATCTTACCAGAAACTAACAACTATGACTGACAAAGTATCTAGTTAACATAAGTATTTTTAAGTTATGATATATTATGGTGTCTTAGATTGTATTTCCCAAAAGTAGATGTAAAGAAAAGGATTTGAATGTAAGTGTTATATTTGTAAAGTGATCCCAGGAAACACTAGTTTCAGAGTGAGAAAGTAAAGAGAAGGGAAAGAAGCCAATAAATGTTGCATTATTAAGCAGATTATTGTTTTCAACAACTTTGGGAGAAAATGTAGAACATACTTCTGAGTCATGTCTCCCCAACTAGGGGAGGTGACAAGTCTTATTGTAGCCAATTAGCCTCCTGTGAGCAGTGCAACTCTGAGGTAGGGACCTTGTGTACAGCAGAGACAGCCGAATCCCCAAGAGTACAGCACACCCGCATAGCAGTCCCCTGCCAGACAATCTAGTCCTTATTTAATCAGTATACCCAGATATAGACACCTAATCAACTATTCAAAGACTCACCTCTTCCTTCCTCCTATGAACTTCATCCTCAAGAACCTGTCTGGACTCTGGTTGGAGGAGTCTATCTCTTCTCTTGCCCTCAGACATTAGTGCCCCTGGTTCTCGGACCTTAGGACCCAGACTAGGACTTACACCAATTGATTTCCCTGGTTCTCAGGCCTTCAGTCTGGACTGGAACTATATCACTAGCTTTCTGTGTTGCCAACTTACGTCGTGGAAATTCTCAGGCTCTAATTGCATAAACCAATCCTTTATAGTAAATGTCTTTTCTTTTTTTTAAAGATTTTATTTATTTATTTGAGAGAGAGAGAGAGTGAGAGAGAGCATGAGAGAGGAGAGGGTCAAAGGGAGAAGCAGACTGCCTGCTGAGCTGGGAGCCAGATGCTGGAATTCCTGGACTCTGCGATCATGACCTGAGCTGAAGGCAGCACCAACTGAGCCATCCAGGGGCCACTTGTAAATGTCTTTTTATATATACATACCTATGTATATGTATGTATATCCATTGGTTCTGCTTCTCTGGAGAACCCTGACTAGTACACCCTGTATCTCTTGACTTGTGGCCCTTTTCTCCACCTTCAAATTGAACCACTCCAGACTGTTGTTATCATCATATCACCTTTTCCTCCCAATCAGACTCTTCCTGGGTCCTTTTTTTGAGACTCTTGTGATTACATAGCCTACTCAAATCATCCAGGATAATCTCTTTATCTCAATATCAGTGACCTTATCACATATGCAAAGTCCTTTTTGTCATATAAGGTAATATTCACAACTTCTGTGGATTAGGATGTGAACATCTTGGGATTCATTATTCAGTCTCCTGCAAATGGGATTCCTTGCTTAGAAATAAAATGTCTTCTCTCAGAAGTCTTTCTTTGGTTTTGAAATGCATGTATTTGTTTTGTAACAGTGGGAAAGCTGGGCAGTTTATCTTTCAACTCACATTCTCCTTTGCTGGAAGCTGTTTTAGGGCTATTAACTTCTTCATAGTTTCTGACTTCCCGTATTCATCACTCATTAGCCAACAGGAAGTCCTAGTGTGAAGACTTGCAGGTATTTTTAGTAGGACGCTACTGGAATACACTGAGATGGTGAGTTTTGAGGGGACAGGAGCATGGCATCAACAATGCCCAATATTTATTGAAAGAAACCAAAATACATGAGAATTTGCCAAATTATACCCTTAATAATTAACTAAATATAGGTAAACAAATTCTCGGTAATGGGCATGTGAAAACTTGCACTTTCCCTTGAGGCCACATTTAAAAGTTGACCCCATGAGTTGCCTATGTTTCTATAGTTCAAATATTCTCTACTGAAAAGATAGGAAATGGGGAATCCAAAATATATTTTATGGCAGACTTTTGAGTGTTACCTGATAGGAAAGGGAAGGGAATTAACTCATGGATTTTATGCCAACTCATTAGTGTTCAGGGAGACCTCATTGTCAGGAAATGGTGTGAAGAAAGAAATTGGGAGATCTAGTCATAGAGGTGATTTCAAAGAGAGTATTTAAACAGCCTTCTTTTAAGTTTCTTGGATAGTTAGCTTTAGTCTCCTAGTACCTCTTGGAAATTGAGCATCAAAAGCAAGAATGAGGGGTGCCTAGGTGGGTTAATAGGTTGGGTGTCCAATTCTTGGTTTCAGCTCAGGTCATGATCTCATGGGTCTCAGGATCAAGCCCGGAGTTGGGATCCACACTCAGCAGAGAGTCAGCTTGAAGATTCTCTCCCTCTGCCCTTTCCCCTGCTCTCTCTCTGCCTCTGTCTCTCAAATAAATTAATAAATCTTCTAGAAAAAAAACCAATAATGAAAATAAGATTTTATAGTGCGGGAATCTCTCATCAAATCCCATAGGAGATCGGACGAAATTTGTGTATGGTCAAAATTCTACTTGAAAATCCTTTGTTTTAGCTAGAGGTATAGAGTTCAGAAACTAAAACATTCAAGAGTTTTCCAGTTTGGAAGATATAAACAGATTTTGGATGTCTTTTTCTTATAAGGGTAATCTTGCTAGTTTTTACATTTTTCTCTTGACCCTCAATTTGCTATTCAATAGTACTTCAAGATGCACATGGAACCATTCCTTACATCTGATCCCATGAATAATGCATTTTGCTTCTTTGTCAGTAATCACAAAATTATCCCCTTGTTATTTCCATAGGCTGAGCCATAATACATTGAGAATCATAGGTTGAACTGTTTCACATTGACTGTAGAGGGATGAGACTGAAAAAAGGACAGATTTAAATCCTTTCTGTCATGCCTACTATGAGGAACCTACAAAGATCTCCCATGCAATGAAAGCTGTTGTTTTTCTCTCACACATTCTTCTAGCCAAGCCATCATAATAGAATTTCAGTTGATCAAATAGCTCTATGATCGTGTGACTTTGAATGCTAACCATGAAACCCAGTCTGGGGTAGATCCAGGGTTTATTTAATTCCTAAAACTTATTCAATTTGGCAACCCTTCTTTAAATATAATATAATGCAAAATTACACATATGAAGCTGGGTAGAGAGCTTTGTAGGGATACCTTGAGAGTGAAGGATGCTGATGTGCAATTTTCAATAGCTTCGGGGTAAACTTGACTTTGGGGTCCAAAATTTAATCACCTGACTTTGGGGAGGCAAGAGTTTTTGAACAGGAAAATATGTGAATTCTATAAATAATATGGAAGTATACCAATTAGAGCAGAGAGAAGTTTAATGTAAGGAAAACTATCATAATTCTATTTTAACAATCTAGGCACAAAAATGTTTTAGTCCTAACTGGGCTGATTACATTGGCATTGGGACTGAAAGCGCTTCTTCAGGGTTTGAAGACAGATTAGAGGAAGTAAGTGAAGGAAAAGTGAGAATAAGTAACAATTCTGAGGATCTGGTGTCTATAAGGATAGTGTATGGGAGAATAGTGCTGCCAAGTGGAAGACAAAGAAAAGTCATAATGAGGGTCCAGCTTATAATTCTGATTTTCAACATTTTAAGATTAACTAGTTGTAGGCTGAAAGTAAATCAATGGTAAAGTAAACCAAGGTAAAAATATCGACGAGGAAGTAAGTTAAATCGCAAGTTTGGCAGACAGTTTAGAGTGCAAGTAAGGCTGAGAAACACAGCTGTCTGTAAAATGAACATAGAATAAATGAAGCACAGAAAGAGAAGGAAATTGGAATATCAGCCCTCACTCACATTGTGATCTCACATAATAAACTTGTAATTTCATTCTAGCCAGTCCAAAATATTCTGTCAGTGGTCGGGAGTTATGATGTAGGGCGATAGAGCGAATATAGCATAGATAAGAGTATGGGCTTCAGAGTCAGCACTTCCAGGAGAAAATCATCTGGGTAGTTTATGGCAAATTTTTTAGACTTTCTATGGCTCAGATTCCTCAATTGTAAAATGGAGATGTAAATAATCCCTTCCTCATATATTTCTGTGCATATTAACTCAGTTAATTTCATTAACATGCTTAGAATGGTACCTAACATATATATTGTAAGTCCTTGATAAATGTTAGCCTTTAGAATAGAAATGTGTGGTTAGAAAGAGTTATTTTATTTTTAACAATAATTTCCATTTGCACCATTCTTTTTACTTCAGTAGTTTCCAGACCATACAATGAGCACAATTTTGGAGAATATATATATATGCGCTGGTATTTCTCATGTTGTATCTTTCCTTATGTTTTCTTAAGACAATTTGTCATCTTCGAACTATTTTAATTTTGATTTCCAAAATATTACTCGTCAGGATTTAAAAAATTTATAGAATCTTCTTTGACTCTAAGACATGGTAGTCTTTTCCATTATGAATTTCAGAGAACTTGTTGTTACCTTATACTTTTCATATACTCTCTAAAATTGTTAGTGATTTTTTTAAAGTAATAAGATTGCAAACAGCATGAAGACAATGCCAAATCATATACTTCTCTCTTTCTCTTATAATGTCTGGGCCCATTTATTTTGAAGAACAGGTGAAAAACTGAGTACATTAACTTATTAAAACCTATCTTCGTGTAATGAATTATTGCTACTCAATAGTCTCTGTTAATATTTTGTTTGTTAATTTTAACTTTCTCAATAATTTAGATATTCTGTTTTAACAAAATATAACTGCTGTGATACAAACCATACATAAATATCAAATATCTCTATTATATATGAGGGTATTTTTCATTACAGTGTAGATAGATTATTGAGGTAAACTTTATGAATTTCTAAAGAAAGGTGTCACCAAGGGGGAAAAAACATCAAAATTAATATCTTTTACTTAAGGCAAAAGTTCTCTGAAGGCCTCTTAATTATTGGTGCCATTCCGACTAGGGTAAAAAAATGGATGGGAAACAGTTAGAGTCAAACTTCCAAAAAAAATAAGCGAACCAGAAGTAAAGAATGTCAGTCATTAAAATGGAACAAAAATGGAGAAAAATAAATACCACCAAGACTAAGAGGAGATCGGAAAATATCTTAGCAAATTAAAGTCTCCATAGCAACAGCAGGTCTCAGAAAAATTGTAGGTTTTGATTTGGAAAGATTATGGTAGAGACCACAGGTGGCTGTCATTTTTTTTAAAAGCATGTATTAAAAAGTAAGACACTACTGATTTTGATAAATGAGTACCGTTTCTATTTAATATCATCTAAATAACAACACTAACATAGTGAATACAGTAACTTCAGTCTTTCATAGGAAGTCATACCACATATTCCTCTTATAAACATACATATGGAAATATATATATGAATATATTTACTTTAGGAATAATTTTTTCTATTATAATGTTATCTTTGTTTAGTCTTGTGATTAAGTAATAAATTGTTGGGCACTTGCTCTTATGTTGATCAATTGCATACATAAGTAAAATATGTCCTTTGTTTTTTATTTAAAATCATACAACTGTTAGTCAATGGAGTTCAGAAAGAACAACATCTTGCCCATTATTTTCTAATGGACAGTATCATTCAAAGAGGGAGATTTGAAAATAGGCTACTATAGGGACTGAGAATTGCCATCATTATCCATCCCTCCCACCATTTTAAGTAAAAGTGACAAAGAAAAACCTTAGCTTGCTATAATATTAGCAAAAATGTCAATTTGTGGATTATTAGTGTAAATGGCTACAGGCAGTTAATACTGTAACATCTGAATCTAATGAAGAAATGCAGAGCCAAAAACATTTGGTGAGAGTTTAAATGAGGTCATTCAACTGTTTCTGAACAAAGATTTCTCACCCCCAGTCCCATATTCAAAAGTGAGCAGTGCTTAATTAAGACATACTGCAAAACTGTATCAGTTAAACTACTATAATTTTCTATGACCCAATAAAATAAGTAAGTAAGAAACAAGATTGAAAATTCAATAATTAACATAATAATGCCTGAATCTAGACTGGCCTTATGTTTCTGTTTATTAAAAATGGTATCATTTGCATTATTATGAGATAATCAAAAATTGAAAATATTAAAATTATACACAATTTCAGAACAATGCTTTCTGATCAATACATTTTTGCAATAGTTATAAATTCAATTAAGATTATAGGAAAAATGTAATTAATTTGTTTTTTTAATAGTAAACATGATTTATTTGGTGTTTTGATGTGATTAATTTAGGGTTTTAATCAATATTATTAATGTTTTTTAATTAACTAGCAATTACAGAGAAGTAAACTTTTAAAAAAGTAATTTATATTTTACAGCGAGTTGTTCAAACATCGATTTGTGCTTCATTTTTCTTAGAGATACATTTCTTTATGAAACTTGAATGCTCATGGCAGCAAATTAGGCTGCTGTTTGAGTTTCCATACAATGAAAGAACTTCAGCAGCTACAATTAAAACACCTTTCTTTGGAAGTAGGAATAATCAAAAGTACTGAACTGAGGTAACGTGTAGCATTTTAGCTGGCACAAGCTTTGTGAAGGAAACACTATGGCCAGGTTCAAAGGCATTCTCTCTCAGAGTAGAGGGAAACAAAAACCTCTAAAGCTCTAAGGGCTTTCAGTTAATATTGACTCACTAGGTACTATAATTTGTTCAACAATTTCAAGAATTGTTAAATCAAGAAAACAGAATGCTGCCATCAATAAGATGTCAGCAACAGTCAAAACGAAACAAAACAAAACAAGAAGCCAAAGGCAATAAAAAGAAATAAAGAAGCTACCAGTTCTTTATTGCCATTTGGGTTCCCAATCATATTACTAATGGGTTATGATTTTTTTTTAAAAAAACTCTACGAATGTAAAGGGATAGTAAATGTGAATTAAATGCCCTCCGAATTTTAGTGTTTCTAAAAGCGTTCAGTTTCTAGTGTCTCAGTTTCTAGTGTTCAGATTGTTACTCAAGTATTGTCACGTTCAAGTTCACTAAAGAAAGTTAAACAACAAACAGAAAAACCTTAATAGTGCTGGGTCCACCACTGCTTTTCATTAAAATTGTTTTTAACTCTTAGCATTCTCTAACAGCCAAATTTTAATTTATTTATTTTGGAAACCAGCCACAGGTCATTTAAAGCTGCCTTTAAATGAGCTATACCGTAACTGCTAAATGGTTTACAATGTAAAACTAGGCATTTGGGTAGAAGTTTTTCTATTAATTTAGGGCTCTCTGCTAATTACAGCCTATATGAAGTGCCATAATTAAACCTATGAACAGTTCAAAATCCTTAAGATTTTAAAACCTGTTCACTTTTAACAGTAAGATTACTTTTAATGACACAATGAACACAGTTCTGAAATGTGCGACAATTCTTTACGGTGATGGCCGTCTGTCTGCTACGCAGATGACCTCCTCACGTGAATTTCTGCTTAGTGCATGGCCAACATAGACTGAAGGCTCTGATACCAAAGCAAAGAATTTTTAAAGCTTTCTAGTCCAGTTCTCGTTTGGAAAGCTTAATACCATCTATAATTTATGTCATTTCAAATTATGTTTACCCTTAATTCTGCAACATAAATTAACTGAAATAATAAAAGTTTAAAAAAGCCAAATTTTCTATACATTAATTTAAGAAGGATAGCAAATTTGAACAAAAACTCAAGAGTCAGGTTAATAGGACATGTTAATTACACCCAGTTTTCACAGGATTAAAGCAATGGGAAATGGCATGAAAAGTACTGGGTTGAGCATTTGTGGATATATGAAAATAATGTTTTATGTACACATCGTGAGGAAAAGCATAACAAATCTTCATGAGAATTTTATGACTGATCTCTATTACTCCAGTCTTTGAGTACCTCATGTAATTAAATTTTTTGAGTAAATTGGCATTTGTGTCATTACTTTTACACATCTTTTCCCCCTCCTACATGCTAAGTTCAAAACAATAAACTTCAGTTTGACAACTGTCTTTAAAGTTAGTTAGATTTAATATTACTTGAATAAAAGCGATCTTCTCTACTATTTTTCAAGCCACAGTATTTGCTTCATCGCAATATTTTGCATCCATGAAACCCTATCATAATTCTAACATGAAACATGGTCCTGTTTTGCAGGGATTTAAAACTTCTTACCAGATGAATGGGCCTGTGATATGAGGAGCTGTATGGAACATATGAGGAAAAATCTAAAAGAGTGAAATTTCTGCCTTTTTTTTTTTTATATGTCTCATTTCTTTAGCTCTTTCTTATCAATGGTAAGGTTCAATGACAGCATTTCATGTTTTATTTGTTATTTTGTGGTCAGGCTCAGATAGATATATTAAGTACTTTTGTCATAGTATAATGTAATATAATATAATATAATATAATATCATATAATATAATATAATATAATATAAAAGTGTGTTTAATGTCTTCATTGAGGCAAACTGTATTAAGGCCCTTGGAGGCTATAAAGAAAGTATAAAATACAGGATATACTCTCATGAAGTTCACGGTACTTACTGAGGAAATCAAACATGCAAGTAAGAAGTACAGACCGCTATATCTGTGGCCTTTCTATAAACTTTAAGGATTGATGTGGCTTAAAGGTTGAAAGCTTCTGACAATTCATGAGTGTGTGCATGACGATGTGGGGGAAGACCAGTGCAGGTATATGTAAGTTGCAAATACACACACACACACACACACACACACACACACACACACACATAATGAGCAACACAGTGACCTTTCTCTTAAAAATTAAAAGTAGTTTTATGTCAGAAGAGACCAAAGACAGAAATTGCCAAATACAGCAATCCCAGAATACTGCTTTTTCTGAGGATGAGCAAATCTCTAAGAAATGAAGAATTGAAGATGAGGCATCTAGGAGTCAATAGGAAGTCAATAGGAAGGCTCAGTATTCTGCCACCACCGAAAACTCAAAGTTGGGGAGTGGGTTCAGGATGTGTGACCATCCCTACACTTAAAGCTAATATTGTGTCGGTTAGCATGTGAAAAGGCTTCTCTTCTAAATTTTCGACTTCTCAATATTTAGCTAGACTGACTACTCCAGTGTTATTGACTAGTCAGTTGTGAGCAACCACACATATTATTTAGATAAGATCTTAAACTTTGCAGTCACACTAACATAGCTTTGAGATTCTGCTGTACTAATGTGATTTACAGCTGCTTCATTTATTCACCTACGGATTTTTGGTTTCCTAAGCTGTAAAATAAAATTATTTTTATAAAAAAAGTTTAGTTATATGAGCTAATGCATGTGAAATAAGCTTATTTCTTGGCATATAATTGGGACTTTAATTTAAATCTATATTTAAGAATAAAATTAGTAATTGTAGGTTCTCTGCTCAAGCCTGCAATTACCGAGGAAAGGCTAAAATAAACAAACACTTAGATTTGTAAAGTCAGGCCATTACACAGTGAAATGACTGAAGTACATTACAGTTCATTTAGAGTTTCCTTACCTATGCTGGAGAGTAACTGCAGTTCACTAATGTGAAGATCAGATTACACCTGCTAAAATTAAAATGTAATTATAAGATGCCAGCTCTCTGCTTCTGAGAATATCTTAGAGACAAGAGACTTCTGATACTCAGACCCATTTTACTCTGGAGAAGTACACATACTCAGCCTGAGGCCTCAGAGATGTTTCCTTGCACAGCAGGAGGTGAAAGTTGTACTTTGTAGTAAAATTTCACCCAGGGCAAAAACCACTGATGCCCTAATAAAGTGAGCCAAACTATACAAATGAGAGATGCTGGAGAAGACATTTGTTGTAAAAGATAAATCCTAAATCTCTCCTTGATTTTCTGGTATCTAGCATTCCATTCATCACTTTCTGATGAGCTGCTATTAGGTGGTATTTTATCAGGTATTTATACCTACTACCATTTATTCATCTCTCCTTTTCCGGCCTTTTTATTCCTTTCATCCTATGCAGACGTAATCATGCATAGTGAGTCATATAGTATCTAGAGTCTTCTTTTAATGCTCTGGAGTATGGCTTTTTCTCACATTACCAATTGTGCCCCTTTCAAGCTACTCATTTAGTGATGCTTCTTTTGGCAATTGTTGATATTTGAGGATGGCCTGGATTAGCAACTCTGAGTTACTTTCAAATTGCGCTGTGGAGGCTGAGCCCAAACATCTCACAGCATACAAAAGGATTAGCTACTTTTCTAGGCTTAGTAATAATACTGGATAAACTTTGTTGTGCTTCCACTGTGCTACACACTCTTTTGCCAAGCTTATATAGATGTAGGACACCATATAACCCCACAAATACTCCATGAGGCTGGCATTATCAGTAGATTAGTGATGATGACACAATCTTAGAGAGGATCATAAAAATTGTCCAAGCTCACCAAGTTGGCAAGTGAGAGATCCTCTATGCTATAAAGTATTGGGAGACAGTGTTACAGGGGTCTCATATTTCTGCATCTTCTATGAAGAGGCATTGATTGCCTTTATCCTTTTCTTAAAAGTTTTATTCATTTCTTGGGGGGGGAGCAGAGACAAGAACATGGACGGAGGGGCAGAGGAAGAGAATCTTCAAGCAGACTCCCCACTGATCACGGAGCCCCATGTGGAGGCTTGATCCCATGATCCATAAGATCATGACCTGAGCCAAAACCAACAGTTGGATGCTTAATTGACTGAGCCACCCAGGTGCCCCTGATTGTCTTGGTTTGAACGACCTTTTCAAGGATCTTGGTACAGCCTTGAAAAATAGCACAAGAGTCTCTCTCTAAGCAAAGAGGCAAGCATGCTTGTATCCCATTATATAAGAGTCAGGTTCTTTAAGCTCATTGTTCCTCTCATGTAATGTGACATATTTTGTGTACAGTTGTTACTTAGCCTTCTTCATACCATCTTGTGGGAATTGAGCTCAAACAACTGGCACAAGACAATGCTTATACACTGACTACTGTTATTGACATAAGTAATAAAGTCTTTTGTCTTTTTTCTAGGATTCTCATATCTTCTGTCAACATCCATAACAGCATGAAAAACTACTTGCCTATTAGCATGGAGGTGGGATAAAATTTCAGACACTTTGCAGTTCCTGATACATAATCTGCTGTAATACTTTTTCATATATTAGCAGTAATATCTGAGAAATTCAATTTAGTGCTTATTATTTAGTGCTTAGCAATTTAGTGCTTATTTATAAATTTTGACTGATTCTTTAAACTTATGTCATTTGTCCTTAAGAGTAAAATATAATCTTTTGTAATTGTTTTATAACTCAGCATGAATGTTGAATTAAGAAAATATTTTATTAGTTTTTTGCATTAAAAATGGAATGGTGCAATCATACAAATTATCTCTCTGGTATGTACACAAAGGGATGATTTTCCACCAATTGTTAAGACAAAACTTATATCCTAATGGAAAAGCTATGTAGCTTATATTACCATGAAAAGAAAATGCATTGATTACAGTCATTCATTTTCATATTCTTTTATTGCATCTTAAATATTTTATTATGCCTTTATCTCACAAACATTACATTGGGGCATGATTAATGCATACTGATAAATAGGAGTGGAGGGAAACTAAAATATTTATGGTTAAAATGCACTTATAGAGAATCTTCCTGACCTCAAGAAATTTCTTTGACAAAATAATTCTACCGTAAAGAAGATGGTTAATAAATGTAAATTCGTTAAATTTAAACCTTCATCAAAAAGCACCACAATGTGTAAAGACAAGTTCCCAGATAGGATGCGATGTTTGAATCACATGTCTCTAACAAGAGACAGTAGTAGCATTATGAAGAACTTCAGTGACTAAGCAACAAATAGATAAATAACTCAACATAAATCATCTAAACACTTAAATTTTTTAAAAAAGGAAAATTCAAATGGTTAATAAACATATGCAAGGATGCTCAAATTAGTTAATAATTTTAGAAATTAAATATAGATGCATTAAAATTATTACACAGCAATACAAAAAAAAATAATGGAACTATGCCAAATGTTGGAGAGGATGTGGAATTTAGACAATCTCATACACAACTTGTGGGAGTACACATGTGCCTTAGTTATCAATTACTATGTAACAGGTAGCACAAACCACGTGGCTTACAACAACACATATATACTATCTCACAGTGTCCGTGGATTAGGAGTTTGGAGAGGGCTTTGCTGGATACTCTGCAAGGCTGCACTCAAGGCATTGGCCAGGGCTGGCTTTTCATCTGCAGGCTTCTCTGGGGGAAGGGTTTCTTTCTTGCTTGCTTGCTTTTTTTTTTTTTTTTTTTTAATTTTTATTTATTTATTTTTTTATTTTAAAATTTTATTATGTTAGTCACCATACACTATGTCATTAGTTTTTGATGTAGTGTTCCATGATTTATTGTTTGTGTATAACATCCAGTGCTCCATGCAGTACGTGCCCTCCTTAATACCCATCACCGGGCTAACCCATTCCCCGCCCATCTCCCCTCTAAAACCGTCAGTTTGTTTCCCGAGTCCATAATCTTTCATGGTTCATCTCTCCACCTGATTTCCCCCTCTTCATTTTTCCCTTCCTTCCCCTAATGGCCTCCTTATGTTCCACAAATAAGTGAAACCATATGATAATTGACTTTCTCTGGTTGACTTATTTCACTTAGCATAATCTCCTCCAGTTCCATCCATGTTGATGCAAAGTTGGGTATTCATCCTTTCTGATGGCTGAGTAATATTCCATTGTATATATGGACCACAGTTTCTTTATATATTCATCTGTTGAAGGCCATCTTAGCTCTTTCCACAGTTTGGCTATTGTGGACATTACTGCTAGGAACATTGGGGTGCATGTGGCCCTTCTTTTCACTACATCTTTATCTTTGGGGTAAATACCCAGTGGTATAATTGCTGAGTCATAGGGAAGGGTTTATTTCTAATCTCACTCAGAAAGTTAGCAGAATTCATTTCTGGCCATCCTCATCTCTGAGAGACTACACTCCTCCTTGCCACATGAGCCTCCTGATAATGGGCACTTACTTTTTCAGAGGCGACAGGGGACAAAGTCTCTATAGCAATCCTGCTAGTAAGATGGAATATTCTACGACAAAGTATAATCATGAGTGACAGCCCATAACACTTAACATGGCATACTGATCAGGAGAGATTATACAAGGGTGTGAAGTACAAGAGGCAGGAATCATAAGGGCAATCACAAAGTCTGTCAACCACACATTGGTGCCACATCTTTGGAAAAATTTGGTAATATCTGTTAAAGTTTAGGATATGCATACGATCAAATAGAGAAATCCGGCTCATCAAATCAACACATATACTCTGAAGATATTCTTAGATGTGTACTCTAAGAAGTCTATATAAAACTATTTAGAGCAGATTTGATTCTAATCATCTCTATCTGAAACATTCCAAATGACCATCAAGAATTAAATAGATGAGTAAGCTGTAGCTGTAACACATCATATTTACATTCTGTTCTGCAACATGTTTTTTTTTAATTGTGGTAAATAGAACATAAAATTTATTATCTTAACTATTTTTAAGTGTGGGCTTTAATGGAATTAATTCCATTCATGTTGTTTGCGGCCATCACCACCATTCATCTCCACAAGTCTTTTCATCTTGCAAAACTGAAACTCTATACCCATTAAATGACAATCCGCACCACCCTTACCCCGGTCGAAGGAAACTACCATTCTATGTTCTGTTGCTATGATTTTGACTACTCTAAGTACTTCATATAAGTGGATTTTATTCAGTATCCCTCTTTTTGCGATTGGCTTATTTCACTTAGCATAATGTCCTCAACAGTGAAATCCTAAGGTTCATCCATGTGGTAGCTTATGTCAGAATTTCCTTTTAAGACTGAATAATAGTCCATTGTAGGTATATATTCCTATATTTTGCTTATCTATTCATTCATCAGTGGATATTCGGATTTCTTCCACATTTAGCTATTGTGAATAATGCTCCTATGATCATTGGTGGACAAATATATCCTTAAATCTGGATTTCAACTCTTTTGGGCATATACCCCAAACAGAAATTTCTGGATCATATAGTAATTTCATTTTTAATTTTTTGAGGAACATATTTTCCGTAGGAGCTGCACCATTTTTACATTCTGCACAAAGAATTCCAAAAGGTGTCCAATTTCTCCACATCACTGACATTTTTTTATTTTCTATTTTTTTAATAGTAGTCATCTTAATGGGTATGAAGTGATATCTTATAGCTTTGATTTGCATTTCCCCGATGTTTAGTCATGTTTTTTATGCTTATTGACTCTTTACATATCTTCTTCTGAGAAATATCTAATTAAGTCCTTTGCTTTGGAATTAGATTGTTTTCTGTTATTATTTTTGAATTTTAGAAATTTTTTTTTTTTAAGATTTTATTTATTTGACAGAGAAAGACACAGAGAGAGAGGGAACATAAGCAGGGAGAAGGAGAAGCAGGCTTCCCTCTGAGCATAGAGCCCGATGCGACCCCAGGACCCTGGGATCATGACCTGAGCCAAAAGCAGAGGGTTAACCCACTGAGCCACCCAGGTACCCCGAATTTTAGATATTTTTTATACATTCAAGATGTCAATACCTTATTGGATATATCATTTGAAAATATTTTCCCCATACTGTGGGGTCCCTTTTTACTCATCGGTAGTGTCTTTTGGTGTGTCTTTATTAAAATTTTCATGAAGGCCAACGTGTCTATCTTTTTTTATTTTTATTTATTTTTTTATTCCTTTAGTGTCATATCCAAGAAATCATTGCCAATCAAATGTAGTAAAGTTTTTGCCCTATGTTTTCTTTTAAAAGGCTTGTAGTTTTAGATTATATTTAAGGTATTAGGTATTACATTTAAGTCTCTGATACATTTTTAATTATTTTTTGGTATATGGTAAAAAGTAAGAGTACACTTTCATTCTTTTGCATATGGTTATACAGTTTTCCCAGCACCATTTGTTGAAAAGAATGCCCTTTCCCATTGACTGGTCTTGGCCCCCTTTCAAAAATAAATTTACCGTATATCCAAGAGATTATGTCTTGGCTCTCCATTCTATTCTATTGGTCTATATGTCTGTCTTTATGACAATACCTCATATTTTGATTATTGTAGCTTTCTAGTAAGTTTTGAAGTCAGACACATGAGTCTTCCTACTTTGTTCTTTTTCACAATTGTTTTGACTATTCAGCATTACTTGAGGTCTCACACAATTTTTAGCAAGGATTTTTCTATTTCTTTATAAAAATATAAATATTTTGGTAGATATTGGATTTAACCTGTGGATCTTTGGGTAATATCGACATCTTAATATTGAGTCTTCCATCCATAAACATGGAAATGTGTTTCCATTTATTTGTGTCTTTTACGATTTCTTTCAGCAATATTTTCTAGTTTTATTATACAAATCTTTCACCTCGCTAGTTATTTCTAAGTATTCTATTCATTTTGATGCTATTGTAAATGGAATTTTCTTTTTTAATTTTATTTTTAATTAAAGTCTAAATGTACACTGTTATATTAGTTTCAGGTGTACAATACAATGATTCAACAATGCAATTATTTTCTTAATTTTATTTTCAGATTGCTCATTGTTAATGTATGGAAACACAACTGATTTCTGTGTGTTGACTTTGTATCTGGCTTCTTTATTGAATTCCCTTATTAGTTTTAATTATTTTTTTATGAAATCTTTGGAGGTTTCTACATATCAGATCATATCATCTGAAATAGATATAATTTACTTCTTCTTTTTGAGTTTCTAGGCCTTTTATGTCTTTTTATTGCCTAATTGCTCCAGCTAGAACTTCCAGTACTATGTTGAATAGAAGTGGAAAAAGCAGATATCTTTGCTTTTTTTTTCTTGTTTTAGAAAAAAAAAACTTTCAGTCTTTCCCTATTAAGTATGATATGCACTGTAGGTTTTTCATGTATTGTTTTTATTATGTTGAGGTAGTTTCCTTCTAATCAAAGCTTACCAAATGTTTTTTCATGAAATGTTCTTGAATTTTGTCAAATGGTTTTTTCTGCATCAATTGAAATTATCATGTGGTCTTTTTCCTCCATTCTGTTAATGTGGTATATTAAATTCATTGATTTTTATATGTTGAACGACTCATATCCCAGAATAAATCTCACTTGGTCATGTTGTATAATCTTTTTAATATACTACTTAATTTGGTTCGTCAGTATTGTGTTGAAATGTTTGCATTAATGTTCATAAAAGATATTGGTCTATAGTTTTCTTATAATGTCTTTATCTGGTTTTTGTATCAGGATAATGCAGGCCTTGTAGAATGAGTTAGAAAGTGTTCCCTCCTTGTCATTGTTTTGGAAAAGTATGAGAAGGATTGGTGTTAGTTCTCTAAATGTTTGGTAGAATTCATCAATGAAGTCATCAGAACCAGGGCTTTCTTTGTGGGAAGATTTTTGATTTCCAGTTTAATCTCTTACTACTTATGTGTATATTCAGATTTTCTATTTTTTCATAATTCAGTCTTAGGATTTATATTTCTAGAAATTTGTCCATTTCATCTAGGTTATGTAATTTATTGGTGCACACTTTTTCCTATTTCTCTTGTATAATCCTTTGTATTTCTGTGGAATTGGTAATAATTTCCTCCTTTAATCTATGATTTTGAATTCAAGAGGATTTTTTTATATCTAATCATTATCAAAACCATGACATTATCATAAGAAAGGACAGTTCTGTACAAAGTGTCTCCTTCATCTCATCTTTGTCAATGATAAATACAGTAATACTTTATTTTTTCCTAATATGATCAATAAAAAATTACATTATTAAAGAAGCTTAATATCATTTCACATACCTATTGGTCATTTAAATATTTTTCTTTTACGAATGATCTATTTATATAATTTTTCACATTGCTATAGGTTTTCGCTTTTTAATATTAATTTATAGTGATCTTTTATATGATAGTTATTAATTTTTTCTTCTTAAAGCAAATATTTTCTACCAGTCTGCAAAATGTTTTTCATTTCATTGTGATTTTGCTTAACTGTTTAAGTTGAGACATTATCTAGCTACCATACTCATGTATTACTTGGATGATAATAAATGAACCCTACGAAAATCCTCTGTTCCCCCATATATTTTCATATACTTTCATTTCATAACTTGCTAAAATTTTCGGGAATAAAAGATTTTGCAACATAGCAATACAAACAGCTGAATAATCTATTTTAGATACTTTATGTCCTAAAGCGCCTTAGCCACTTTTCCAGACTGAACTCCAGGTTTGTTGCAAGTATCTTTTGTTAGTTGGCTTCTCAGAGCCCATGACCCCAAACTCACTCACACGACTCACAAAGGAATTTCAAAATATTTTCCCCAAACAAAAACAAGTTGATCATAAAAGGAATCCAGCTTCTAGTTATTAGGATTGTACAATCTCTAGACTGAACTTCTCTTAAATGTCCTTCTCATGATTGGAATTCTATATTGCATACAACCCCTGAAATATATTTTTCACAAATGACCACTTTTATCCCATAGACTCTTATTTGAGGACTTATGGTGGTGTAATTTACTGTCAAATCAAATCTTTTCCTCAATAAGAATACTTTTATCTTATTCCAGTGATCTTTAAACTGATCTCTACTAAACTTCAGTCTCTATCATCTGTAAATTCTCATCTTACGATCCTATTATTTTTCCAGTCTTTTTATTCAGCATCAACTTCTGTGGAAATCCTTCCTCAAAGACTCCAGCCCGCAACTGACCAATCTAACTCTGGACCATCTTTTCTTAGGTCACATAGTTCAATACTTCCTTTTCTATTGTCTTCTAATTTAACAATCAGTGAGTATAAAATTTTTGCTTTCTTAAAGTAGTTTTTAGTCTTCTCATATCATCCACCTTTTTTCAACTCTTTATCTTTTAAGAAAGATAAGGTTAATGATGTATTTTTAATTCACATATTCAGATTACAAACAATAGCTTAACTATATCTGTAGAACAGTCCAAAATTTTGAATAGTTGTGTGTTCATTTAAACACTTTCTGTACTTTAAGTAAACTACTAAATCAAAAGCATAACAAAAATTTTTCCTTTTAAACACACACACACACACACACACACACACACACTTTACTTGACATTTGGCACCCTATTTGACCAGATCACTTGATAAGTTTATTCTTAGTCATTCTTCAAGAATACTGGGTAGTTTATAACAGATGAGGTATGGATTTTTGGCCCATGAAATTTTATCTTGTAAGATGGATATAAATAATATATTTTCTACAGCTGATTCAAGAATGAAATATAATCCAACAGAGTGGTATAAGCTGTTTCAAGTGTCAGAACTTTGAATGAATGACATTGCATAAGATTTTAATGCCATATAAAGAGGGAACAAGCTTTCAACCATTCAAAAACACCCACTTTCTTATATGAGAAACAAACCCTTGGTGACAGCAATCACCTGAAGTGACCAATCTTTGACTTCTTCCTTTAGTGAAAGGTGATTAAGAGGGTGATAGCAAACTAACGCAGTGAACATCTGGAATTCAACAATGGACTGGGCCAGTTGTGATCACGTTTCAGTTCCGAAGGTAGAAGAGAAATATTACAGGTCATACTAACATAAGAGATTACTTCTGACTCCTAGTCATATCAACAGCACTTCACATTTTTGACCACATATTCTCACTGAAGTTATTATAACATAGGGTCAACAAAACATAGTGGTTTAAAGAATTTTTTCCCCTTGACCAAGAGACTTGCTTTCTTTTGATTTCTCTTCAGTTGCCATTTGGATCATTGTAGCATAACAGAAGTAAAGATAGAGAATTATATGTTTTGTTGTCACAGATGTAGAGATAGGTATACCTACAGTAATATAAATGTGCCATAATTTATCATGTACTTTGACACATTTTCCATTTCCAAGTTTCCTAAAACTCCTTGCCCAATTAAAATTCACACAAATGAAAATAAATAAAGTACAATTCACAGGAATGAATATTCACAAAATAATTTTAAAATGTGAAGTTTTGGGGCACCTAGGTGGCAGTTGGTTAAGCCTCTGACTCTTGGTTCCAGCTCAAGTGCGATTTCAGGTCATGAGATTGAGCCCCACCTCACACTCCATGCCCAACATGGAATATGCTTAAGATTCTTTTTCCCTCTCTCGCTGCCCTTCCTCCCTACCCTCTCTCCTCTCTCTCTCTCTCTCTCTCTCTCAAATAAATAAATCTTTAAAATAAAATAAAATGTGAAAAGTTTTATCACACAATAGGCATAATTCACATTAATTCAAGGAAAGGTATTGGTCTTATTTTGTAATAGCTCCATAAAAGAAATGAAGTTCCAAGTCCATACTTCTTCATCATATTTTGAAATGTAAAAAACTTCTACCATTCAGTTACAATAATCTTCTGCCTTCAGAGAATATCAATAATGCAAAAAAAGAAACTTAGATTATGGCAAAAAATAGTGTATATCTGCTGAAGAATTATAGAGGTGAAATCAATAAATAGATTGAAATAAAAGCAAACAACCCTGTAGTATTATGGTTTGTTTTCTCATATGGTCTGTGATACTATCCTGTCACCATGTATTCAGTAGTTATGGATGTTTCAGGAGCAGCCCTGTATGACAGAATTTATCCTTGTGGCCCTTTGAGCTGGAAGTTTTTCTTATCAATTCTAAAAGTTATATTATTCAGAATTTTCATTTCATTTATATCAGTTTCTATAAGTTGGGTTTTCTAAAAATTATATAGCCACGTTTTCTAAATTTTGAAAATGTTGGAGGAAGTTATTGTTAATATGTTCTTATTAAGATTTTAATGCCTTGTTGACTTTTGTTATATCCCTTTTAATTCAAGGATATTGTAGGTATGTACTGTCAGGTGTTTGAGTGTGTGTGTGTGTGTGTGCTATTTATCTATGTGTATATATAATAATTTTCACATATATTTCACATTTTTATATATTTCATTATATTATACTTTTCAAAGGTACAACTTTTGACTTTTCCTATCCTATAACATTTTTTCCTTCATTTACTGTCTTACCATTAATACTTATTAATGACATTAACTGAAATGGTGAAGACTTCGGAGAAGCCAGTAGAGTGAGAGAAATCTAGGATCTGATTTTATGACATCTTAATTTTGACATGTCTATTATGCATCTAGGTGAAACTCAATATAAGAGTCAGAGTTTAGGGGCATGATCTAAACTAGGCATATCTATTTTGCCCTTGTCTATCTATAGCAACCATCATTTAAAGCCATGAGGTTAAGTAAGATAAGAAGCAGGAGTTCAGATAGAAAAGAGAAGAAGTGAAAGAACTGAGCACTGAGACCCTGATCAAAGGCCAAGGAGATGAGCAGGATCCAACAAAAAAGACTGAGAAGAAGCAGCATTTGAAGTGGGTATAAAGCTGGAATACAGTATGTCCTAGGTGGAAAAAAAAATATTTCAGGAAGGAATAAAAAACTGAATCAAAACTTCCTGTTGTTATGTTAAGTAGAGTGAGGACTGAACAGTTTCAAGGGATCAATGTGGATGAAAGCCTGATTAGAAAGGGTTCATAGAATTACATAGATTAGAGAGAAGATGAACAGCCTGTTGAAGAGGTTTACTGCAAAAGAAAGAAGAAAAGGGGATAGTAGCTAGAGGAGAAAGTAGAGGTAAAAGAAGTTTTTCTTCAAATGAAGACAAACACTTTTTTTATTTTGATGGAAAAGATTCAGTAGAGGAAATTACCCAATGTTCAGGAAGAGAAGGAAAATTGCAATAATGACATCGAGAGGTGAGAGAGATGACTCACAGGGGTGGAGTCCTAAGATTTGGATGCAGATGCTGACAGGTTGTGGGTGTGAGAGGAGGACTTGTGAACTTTGTCTTGGCTTGTTTCTGTTAATCGGTGAAATAGAAAGCAAAGTGATCAGCTGAGATCAAGGATGAAGGAGGAAGCTTTAGAGGTTTGATGAGTGAGAACAAGGTACAAAATAGTCAAAGATTAAGCATGTGGATTGACCAAGAATATGATAATGAATGCTAGGCACTGTTGGTGTCACCACATGAATTTAGTTATTATGACCTTAAAGTGAGAGAAGTAAGAATTATCTTTATTTCTCTTTAAAAATGCTAAGCTGCAATGGTGAAGGCACCAAGTAGATGGCATTTTGAATTTAATTGGGCCTTTCATTTTGTCATAATATTTTGAACTGAGAAAGAGCTAGTTAAGAGTATCAATATGATATGATCAAATTAACCATGGCATTTGATGTCAGTAAAAAAGAAAGTAAATATATGAAGTGGGTGAGAGGTTCAACGTTCCCTGTGAAATGAAGGGTAGGTATTAAAGACACTGAACTGGAAAGGCTAGAGATGGTGACCTGAGAATGGATGATGGAAATGGTGGCTATGAAGTGGATACACTTACAGGTAATGATAAGGTCTAGGCTATGACTTTGTGAGTGATTGGCTCAGGGAGTCTAGAAGTTGATATGATTGGAAGAGTTGAGGTTGATAGCTGAAAGGGGACGGGCATTGGGAGGAACTTGACTCAGGATTTTGAAATCACTGTAATCATAGAGGAACAGTTTGGAGAGAGTTACTGTGAATCGGGAGCTAAAGTATTTAAGAAATTAGAGGAAGAGATGAGCAGGTCAGCTGATAACTGCAGTAAAAAGTGTTGATGCAGAGTTGTCTGATAAGAAGAGATCAGATACTAAAAGGTTTTAGGAGGAGGCAAAGGAAAATAGTCTGAATACAGCAATGAAAAGGAAGGGGTGTATGGTAGAAAACAGAAACCAAGAAAGAAACAGGAGAAGCTCTGGTGCCTTTTATGGGAGCTTCAGGTTTTAGTTAGAGCCGGTAGAGGAAGAGAACATGCAGATGGAAGATCAAGGATCTGGGAGACATTGCTGATGAGGAAGAGGGCTCCTAAAGACCCTGATGAAAGAGCTCAGGAATAGGAGAAGACTGAGAGTTGGGGTCCAGAAGGGTCTTATACGGAGTATTATGAAGGAAGACCTGGGAGACATGGGCTTCTCCTTGTTAAGATGTGGACACAGTGCTAGGTTTATTCAATCAGTCCTCAATTTATGAAAATTCCTTTCTTCTCAATTAGCCTTTTGAGAATAGATTTCCAGGTAAGGGCCTAAGTTATGAGAATCCCATGTGACCTATTAAGGGTAAACATTAACTTTTTAGTTTACAGTTGGTGCTAGTCAACTTAGAAATATAGCGTTATATAGTGTATACATAACACTTAAATATTTGGAAGATAGCTCCTGAAGTGCCATTGTATGAGCAAATAATATGGCAAAATTTATTAACATCAACTACATAAGTAACAAATAATATATTCCCTTTTCTTTAATTAGTTTTGTGTGAGATTTTGATACATGTGGTAGGGAGAGGGATTGACAGTTTGTAAATCAGCATGGGTCTATTACTTATAGGATTATTTTGGTTTTCCAAAAATATTTTTCATGAGACATAGCATGATATTGTTTGAGAATAGAAAAAATTAAGAGGAACGTTTTTATGGTTTGAGCTGCTATTTGGAATTTGTAGTCAATGACAGCTGAAATGGATTTTTGCCCCTAATACATCATCCCCTGGTTTGCAGAACTGAACTTCTTTTAAATTGTGGCATTTTCACAAGGAGGATAATAACTGGTAAACAGTTCACTACAGGCATTTTTCTCATTAATATTATTTCTTGTGAGTGCTTAATGTGAATATAATTTTTCTATATTTATAAATTTTTGCAGACTTTTCTAGAAAGTCTATCACCAAATATGCCTCAAAGAATATGGGAAAGGCAGTATTTTACTTACTTTTTTTTTCCAAAAGCATTTAGTAAGCATTTACTTTTGGAAGAACATTGTCATAGGCACTGACAGGCCTTTCCACCTGTGTTTACTATCCTTGACTTTTAGGATTGAAACTCAAAGATGTTGGATGTAGACCACGTTTGATGTAGACCATGAAGCAGTTAATCAATGAGGAAAAAGTATTCATTTTGGTGATATAAGCAGTAAACATGATAGAATCCCAAAGCTGGAAGAGGTTCAGAACTTTTTCAGAAAACACTAAAATGAGAGTAGGCAGGAATTGGGTAGAAAGGTAGTAAAGTAACCATCATTCTAGGATGATGAGCTCCACCAAAACTGATTATTTCTAGAGAAGCCTTCATAGAACCCTTGATGCAAAGATAGACAGTAATGTGTTCCTATAGTATTTTGTATATAACTTAATTGTAGCAGTTAGTATATTGATATTTTATTATTTTTGTATATCTGAAATATCTACAAATTGTAAGCAACTCCAGGATGAAGATTATGCCTTATAAAAGTTATATTACAATACTTTTAAAGTGACTGATCAACTTAAATATTTTTTTTATTTTAAATAGGTGATATTCACATGTATAACATTCAAAAGTTACAGAAGAGTGTTACAAAATGCATCCTTGTGCTCTGCCAGCCGCCTATTTCTCCACTCCAGAGAAAAGTATGAGCATTTTCTTGTGTATCCTTCAGAAATATACATTCCCTTCAATCTATAGATATGCTGGATGTAACATGTACAAGTGTTCATTATTTCCCCTTTTTAAAGTACACTCTTCTGGAGTGCCTGGGTGGCTGAATGGATTAAACCTCTGACTCTTGATTTCGGTTCAGGTCGTGATTGCTGGGTCATGAGACTGAGCCCCATTGTCAGGCTTGGAGCTTGCTTAATCACAGTTTCTATTGCTCTGTGTTTACATTAATCTTCAGACCACTGATATCTGTAATTTTATTCAGCTCGATGTGAGTCACTCTCATGAGTTTTAACTTCTAACTTCAAAGTTTTTCAATGCTTATACTTCTTAGGCTACTTTTCCTTTTGATTACTTAAAAGTGACAAATACTATCTCTCCTCTTAAAAATCTACATTCTTCCACTGATGTTACCAACACTCAAAACTCTTTTTTCTTATTCTGTCATTGTGTATATTCTTTCTCATTAGCTTCTAGGATTTTTCTTCCTTTATCCATTTCCTTATTATTTCTGTTTCTGAGTTCTGCTTAACTCTTCATGTAATTCTTGGAATCTTCTTAAGTGCTCCCTGATTGATTTTATTAATGCAATTGCTTCAGTAATCCCCTGCAGAATTCAATGATGTCCTTATGTATTCATGTAATATCTCATTTTTACTGAATACTCACTACATGCCAGGCCGATAAACCACAGTGCTATGTGGCTCACCCGTATTATCTCACTTGAGTCTTATAAAATACATATAAATTAGGTGTTATGATCTCCATCGCTGTTTTTTTTAGAAGAGGAAACTGTGAACTTTACAGTTTGTTAGAGGTGAAATTGCAATTCAAATATGGATATGTGGCTCCAGAATCTGACCGTATAACTACATTCCTGTACTGCCTCCTACTGTTCTCCTGAGCTCTGTGAACGCTTATAAGTAAATATTTAAGCTCATCACGCTCTACAGAGTCAAAATAGAACATGTGAATGGAATTCTTATTTCACAATTTCTCCGCTTCTTCTCATATACCTTTCAGTGTGGTTAACAACATTACTGCTGCCCCTACCAAAGGTGAAAATTATGTCTCCTCATGACTGCCTCCACCTCTATCTCCACAATTTATAAAATGCCCCTCACCCCAGAACTTCTCAGCCATTTACATCCACCTACTTACATTTAGACCCCATTTAAAATTCACCAGGACTAAAAGAAAAATAAATAAAATAAAAAAATAAAATAAAATAAAACAAGACAAAACAAAATAAAATTCACCAGGACTATTTGTTGTCCTTTTTAATATTTTCTTTATCTATGTTTTTTCTCATTTCCAGTCAATTAGCTAAATAATGCACAAGTATTGTTATATCCTTCTCCTGTTATAGGTTCTCCTACTCCTATCCAAGTACTGGAATAGCACAGCTTAAATTCTAAGTTCTTTTCAATAACAAACACACCTATTTAAAACATCCCTTAAAATGCATTTTACTACTTCACCTCCATTCACTCTTTTCTATAAACATCATCAAACGTAGAATTTACCCTGAACATGCTATGGATAGTCATATACTCTTGTCCTTGCACAGGTTGTTCCTTTTGTTTAGAATGACTTTCTCTTTCTTTCATGTCTGGAACTAACTCCAGATATTTTTTTTCCTCTAAATCCAGCTGAATCCCTGAAAATATAAATATATATATGATATACATGTGTGTATATCACATATATATGATAAAATAATAATTTCTTTTAAAGTTTATGATGTCCATACAATCTTGTTAGACCCAAAAGTTTTTATATGAAGATAGTTAGACTTGCAATACACTGTTATTACTTGATAGAAAAGGAAATTTCTGTAATTTATAAAGTTTTGGAAACTAAAAAACAGAGGCACCAAAAATTGCATATCACTGTTCTTAAAAAATATAAAGCTTTAATTTTTATTTTTTCTGCTGCTTATTTTTTGTTTAAATTCCTCTTTATTTCCTAGTTTTATAAGACAAGAAGCTTGACTTACTGATTTTAGATATTTTTATTTTCTGACGTATGCATTCAATGCTATAAATTTCCATTGAAACAATGTTTCTGCTTTATCCCATCAATGTATGAGTTATATTTCATTTTCATTTAATTCAAAATATGTCTCAATTTCTCTTGAGATTTCTTCATTGGCTTTGTGTTATTTAAAAGTGTTTCATTTAATTTCTAAATATTTGAGAATTTCCCAGCTATGTTTCTGATTTCTTTTAAAGATTTTATTTATTTATTTGACAGAGAGAGTACATGTGGCAGGAATAGCAGGTAGAGGTAGAAGGAGAAGCAGACTCCCCACTGTGCAGGGAGCCCAATGTGGGCCTCCATCCCAGGACCCCAACATCACAACCAGACCTGAAGGCAGATGCTTAACTGACTGAGCCACCCAGGTGGGCCTGCTATGTCTCTGATTTCTAATTTAATTGTATTTTGGTCTGTAAACATGATTTACATGATTTCATGTGTGTTATGTCATCACAAGTTGTTTTCGTTTTTGTTTTTAAATATTTTATTTATTTATTTGTCAGAGAGAGAGAGAGTGCACAAGCAAGGGAGCAGCAGGCAGAAGGAGAAGCAGGTTCGGCACTGAGCAAGGAGCCCAACGCTGGACTGGATGCCAGGACTCTGGGATCATGACCTCAGCCGAAGGCAGAGGCTTAACTGAGCCACCTAGGTATTCCTGTGTCATCACAAGTTTTATCTTGGTGAATGTTGCATGTTCTTCTGCTGTTATTAGATGAAGTAGTTTATAAAGTCAATAGATTAAGTTGATTATTATGCTGTTCATGTTGTCTATATTTTAACTGACATAGGGGTGTTGCGGTCATCACTTATAGATTCATACACATGCAAAATTCTTCTTCAAGAATTGACTCCTTGGGGCACCTGGGTGGCTCAGTGGGTTAAAGCCTCTGCCTTCAGGTCAGGTCATGGTCTCAGGGTCCTGGGATCGAGCCCCGCATCGGGCTCTCTGCTCAGCAGGGAGCCTGCTTCCTCCTATCTCTCTGCCTACTTGTGATCTCTCTCTCTGTCAAATAAATAAATAAAATCTTAAAAAAAAAAAAAGAATTGACTCCTTTATCATTATATAATTTTCCCTCCTAATCTTTTTGCTTTGAAGTATACTTTTTTCAGAATTAATATAATCATTCCAGCTTTTTGTTTAATTAGAGGTACCATAGTTTATCTTTCTCCATCCCTTTACTTTCTTTTTTTTTTAATTTACTGACATATAGTGGACACACAATGTTACATTAGTTTCAGATGTATAAGATAGTAATTCAACAACTCTGTGTTATGCCATGCTCACCACAAATACAGCTACTATCTATCAACACACAGCACTATTTCAATATCTTTGACTATATTCCCTATGCTGTACCTTTCATCCCCACGAAACCTGCCCTTTCCACTCCCATGAACTCATTTTGCCCAGTCCTCCATCCTACTTCCCTCTGGCAACCACCAGTTTGTTCTCTGTATCTTTGTGTCTGTTCCTGCTTATTGTTTGTTTGTTCTATTTTTTAGATTCCATGCATGAGTAAAATTGTATGGTATTTCTCTTTATCTGACTTATTTTACTTAGCATAATGCCCTCTAGATCCATCCATGCTGTTGTAAATGGCAAGATCTCATTATTTTTATGGCTGAATAATATTCCATTGTGTATATATACACACATATAGATGTATTCTTTATTCATTCATCTATTGATGGGCACTTAGAATGTACAATGGGGAAAAGGCAGTCTCTTCAACAAATGGTGCTGGGAAAACTGGACAACTACATGAAAAAGAATGAACCTTACACCATATACAAAAATAAATTTAAAATGGATTAAAGATCTAAATTTGAAACCCAAAACCATAAAACATCTAGAAAAAAAATCGGCAGTAATCTCTTTGACATTAACCTTAGCAATATTTTTCTAGCTATGCCCCCTCAGGCAAGGGAAACAAAAACAAAAACAAACTATTGGGGCTCCACCAAAATAAAAAGCTTTTATACAGTGAAAGAAACCATCAACAAAACAAAAAGGCATCCTACTGAATGGGAGAAATTATTTACAAACAATATATCCAATAAGGGGTTAATATCCAAGATATATGAAGAACTTATACAACTCAACACCAAAAAAAATCCAAATAATTCAATTAAAAAATGGGCATAGCATCCGAATAGACATTTTTCAAAAGAAAACATACAAATGACCAATAGACACATGAAAAGATGTTCAATATCACTAATCATCAGGGAAATGCAAATCAAAACCACAATATCACCTTACACCTGTCAGAATGACTAGTATGAAAGAAAAAGAAAGAAAGAAAGAAAGAAAGAGAAAGAAAGAAAGAAAGAGAAAGAAAGAAAGAAAGAAAGAAAGAAAGAAAGAAAGAAAGAAAGAAAGAAAGAAAGAAAGAAAGTTGGCAAAGATGTGGAGACAAAGGAACTTTTATGCATTGTTGGCAGGAATGTAAATTGGTGCAGCCACTGTGGAAGACAGTATGGAGATTCCTCAAAAAATTAAGGGGGGCACATGATGTGATGAGCACTGAGTGTTATAAGCAACTAATGACTTACTGAGCATTACATCTGAAACTAATGATATACTATATGTTGGCTAATTGAATTAAAACTTAAAAAGTTGAAAATAGAAATGTCATATAATCTAGTAATTCTAATACTGAGCATTTACCCAAATAAAATGAAAACAGTAATTCAAAAAGTTATATGCACTGTGTTTATTGCAGCATTGTTTACAATAGCCAAGATGTGGAAGCGATCAATCCATCCCTTTTCTTTCAATCTATTTGAGTCTTTTTTATTTAAAGTATTTTTTATAAGTAAGGTATCATTTGGTCATGTTTTTTTTTCTTTAGCCACTTCAACACTCTGTCTTTTAATTAGTGTATTTTGACCATTAGCATTATATTATCAATATCAATTATCAATATAGTTGGATTAGTATCCACTGTTTGTAACTGATTTCCACTTTTGCATTTGTTTTTTGTTTCTTGGTTGTTAATTTTTACCTTTGTTTCTGGTTTTAATTGAGCATTTGTTTGAGTTCATTTTCTTCTACTCGTAGTTTGCCAATTATACTTCTTTCTTTAGTTTTTAGTGATGTCCTACAGTTCATACTATGCATTTATAACTAATCCAAGTTCATCTTCAAATAATACTATACTGCTTCATAATATGCAGGTAACTTATAGCAAAGTATTCCCGTTCCCTGTCCATTCTCCATAATATTACTGGCCTTTATATACTATAATCCCCTAATATATTGTTGCTGTTATCACTTTGAGTAAATAGTTATCTACTAAATAAGATAGGGATAAGAAAAATAAAGATTTCATTTTGCCTTCATTTATTCCTTCTCTGATACTCTTCTAAGTTGATCAGAATTACTGACCTTTATCATTTTCCTTCTTCTCTGAAGAACATCTTTTAACATTTCTATCAAGCCCATTTTACTGGCAGCAAATTCACCCAGTTTTGTTTGTCTAAGAAAATCTTCTGTCTGCTTCAGTTTTGAAGGATAATTTAACTGGATACAAAGAAATTTAAGATGGAGGTTCAACAAATTGGAGAATCAACAAATGATGCTGGAAAAATTGGATATACATAAAAAAATCTCTGTATACAAATCTTACACTTGACATAGGAATTCCTTGAAAATGGATCCTATGTGTAGACTGGAAACATCCCATAATAAAAATGTGAGAGCAGGAAAAAAAAAAAAAAAAAAAAGAAAATGGACCCTAGACCTAAATCTAAAATGCGAAACTATACGACTTCTAGAAGATAATATAGAAAATCTAGGTGATCTTGAGTTTCATAATGAGTTTTAAAATATGAAGAAAGCACAATCTGTGAAAGAAATATTAGATAATTGAACTTTATTAAAATGAATAAATTCTGCTCTGTAAAAAGACTATATTAGGAAAATGAAAAGAAAAGCCATAGTATGGGAAAAAAATACTTGTAAACCACATATCTAATAAAGCACTTGTATTCAAAATATACAAAGAAATCTTAAAATTCAACAAAGAAAACAAACAATCCAATTTAAAAAATGGGAAAACTATATTAATGAATTTCTCAGCAAAGAAGATGTACACATGGAAATATGCATACAAAAGGATGTTCAAGATCATTTGTCATTAGAGAATGTAATTAAAAAAGCAATAAGATATCACGTCATATCTCTTAGAAGGGCTAAAATCCTAAAAACTGATAAGACCAATTACTGATGAAGATATGAAACAACATTCATTCATGGTGAGAATGTAAAAGTGTAAGACACTTTGGCAGTATCTTACAAATATAAACATAGCCTTCTTACCATGTGGTATAATAATAACACTTTGTTTTAACCCCCTCCTATTCACCCCACCCCACCAGGTTATGGGAGGGATTTCTGCCCTAGGGATTTAGGAATGACCGAACATATGATGTCCAAAATTGTCATGAAATCAGCAACAGTTTATTAATCACATATGATATCTGCCTAGGAGAAATAGCCACAATGTGCCATGCTGGGCCACATGGGGTTGTTATGGAGGTGAATTGTGTTCTCTCAAAATTCATATTTGAAGCCCTAAGCCCTAGTACCTCAGAATGTGACTGTATATAGAGATAGGTCCTTTAAAGCACCGATTAAGTTAAAATGAAGCTGCTATAGTGGGTCCTAATCCAATATGTTGGACCCAGAGAGAGACATCAAGGATGCATGTGCACAGGAAAAGACCATATGAGGACACAGTGAGAAGACAGCCATCTATAAGCCAAAGAGAAAAGCTTTGTAAGCATTGACACTTGATCTTAGACATCCAGCCTAGAGAATTATGAGAAAATAAGTATTTGTTGTTTAAACCATTCATTCTGTGGTATTTTTTTATGGCAGCCCCAGCAAAATAATGTAGTGGTTATACACTGAGAAAGAATGAACCAGCAGAGGTTATGTGTGGCAGGCCTTATAGTAAAAAGAAGATGAAGTGATTCCCATGGGATTGGCCTGTTTGATTTAGTCTAAAGGCTGGCAGGGAACTGAATCTTGCTACTCAGGGATAAGCAGGAACTATTCCTGGTCTACATGCTAAGGATGGTTATTTATCTCGGAGACCTTACCTGTGGAAACAGGGTCAGGAAGGGAATTTGTGGTTTGTTTATTTGAAATTCTCCCAGGTTTACCGGATGTCAAGGCAATGTATGATATTGGACCTTATTTTGGCCTTATGACACGTACTTCTATGCACTTACAGAAATCATTTGAACACTCATGTCTGCGCAAATAACTGGACATGAATATTTATAGGACCTTTATTCATAATCACCAAAAACTTAGGCAACCAGGATGTACTCCCGTAGGTGAATCAATAAACAAACTGTAGCTCATCCATACTTCAGTGAATGAAATACTATTCACTGACAAAAAGCAATGACTTAATCAAGTCATGCAAAGACATGGATGTATCTGAATGCATATCGCTAAGTGAGAGAAAGTCTGAAAAGCTACATGCTATATTTTTTCACTTATATGATATTCTAAAAAAGACACAACTGATAAACAGATTAGTGATTGGCAGTGGTTGAAGACAGTGGGAGTCGAATAGGAGAAGCATGTGAGATATTTTAAGGTGGTAAGCCTATTCTGCATGATACTGTAACTGCCTATACATATCATTATGCATTTGTCAAATCCCATAGAATTTCAAAGCACGAGGAATGAACTTTAATGTATGAAAATTATAAATACATATATAATATGGAGATAGGTATTAAGGAAGGCACCTTTTACAATGAGCACTGGGTGTTATATGTAAAAGATGAATCACTAAATTCTACTCCTGAAACCAATATTACACTATATGTTAACTAACTAGAATTTAAATAAAAATTTGAAAAAAAAATATGTAGGAGAATGGGAGACCTTAGGATTGAATGGAGAATATGACAAAATTATCCAACTAATAAAAAGATTTGAAATGACCTTACCAAAGAGGGTAGGAGAATACATTGCTAATTTATGTAATTTGAGATGAGTGGAATTTGTGAGATTAAATTAAAAATGATCTATGTGGGGCGCCTGGGTGGCTCAATGGGTTAAAGCCTCTGCCTTCAGTTCAGGTCATGATCTCAGGGTCCTGGATCGAGCCCCGCCTCAGGCTCCCTGCGCAGTGGGAAGCCTGCTTCTCCCTCTCCCTCTGCCGCTCCCCTTGCCTGTGCTCTTCTGCTCTCTCTGTCAAATAAATGAATAAAAACTTTAAAAAGTTTAAAAAAAATGAGCTATGCATAACCATATACTCTTGTTGATAAAATCATTTCCCATCGATGCACAGATTACAATGCTGAAACCACTATACACATATGGTAGAACAGAAAGTAAATGGCTGGAGGATGCTGGAGGTAGATTTCTTACTGGTGAAGTAGGAGGTTATAGATGCTAGAATGATGCTTTTGATTATAGATTAGAATTAGAGTTATCAATATTAACATATGTTTATCTTAATATAGATACAGATGGTTACAAATGGAAATATTTATAAATGTGTGTAAGTATATGAATGAGTATATATCTCCTTGTTCTATCAGCTGAGTCTAAGAGTAATGGCACCCCCGTAGTAATGAACACACTTAACACACCAAATTTAGATTTCTAATACCATTCTGCAACAAAAGGGCCAGAGCTCCTTGGAAAATGTATGATCCTAGGACTGAGACAAAAATAGAAGAGATAAAGAATCTTGTAGTGACAAAAAATAAGGAAGTGATCACACACACATGCACACACACATACACACTGATGGGGATATGGCAAAGAGACACAAGAGCCAACTGAAAAAGCTCCCACTGACCAGTCGTGGAACAATTTCTGCAACAAAGTTAATTAAGTTGTATTAGATTATAACCTAAAATATAAAATAAATATCCATGAATCTAAAATCATATAAATAAATTATTGAATAAATAAGTGCATGTGGGAAATTGGACAAATCTGCATGCAGAATTCCAAATAATATAGGTAGCTACTCTGTCTTCAAAGAGCTGGATCAGATGGACTTCCTTCCAAAGAATACAGAAAGGTAAGGACAGTAGGAGGAGGGGAGGAGTCAAAGAGAAGACAAAACTCTGGCAAATACTGCCTCAGTAGGCGATCAATGTTAATAGCAAGAGTTGTAAATAATAGTGCTAATATGTAATCCTGATATTTTGAGATATGGTACTTAATTTCTGCGGTATTTCTCCCAAAACTCTGTACCTCAGTCCAATCATCAGAAAAACCCTAGGAAAATATTAACTGAGAGATGTTCTATAAAATACTTCACCAGTACTCCTCAAAACTGCCAAAGTCATCAAAAACAAGGGAAAACAAGGAACTGTCACAGACAAGAGGAGCATCAGGAAGTTTGCTGACTAAATGTATCCTGGAAGGGATACAGAACAGTAAAAAGGCATTAGTTAACAACAAAGGAAATCTGAATAAAGTGGGCACTTTACTTAGTAATAATACATTAATATTGTTTCATTAATTTTGAGAAATGTTCCATACTAATATAACATATTAATAATACAGGAAATTTAGTGTGGAATATAAACTCACCCTCTATATTATATTTACCATTTTTTGTAAATCTCAGATTATTCTAAAATAAATCATTCACTTAAGAAAACAAAGCAATCAATAACTTTATATATACTGTTTTTTTGTTCTGTTAATACTTTTCACTTAGTAGTTTACCATAACATTTTTCCATAATGATAAATATTCTCCTTCGATGTCATTTCTGTATTGTGTATAAACATATGTTAAAATTACACATAAATCCATAGCAATCTGCAGATTCAGTGTAATTCCTGTCAAAATCCCGGTAGCATTTTTTGCTGAAATAGAAAAATTAATCTTAAAATTCATTTTGAATATCAAAGGATGTTGAATAACCAACACAATTTTTAAAAAGAAGGACAAACTTGGAGATTTTACACTTCCTGATTTCAAAATACATTACAAAGCTACAGTAATCAAAACTGTGTGCGGCCTAAAGGCAAATAGATCAATAGACTAGACTAAAGCTGCTGGAAATAAACCCTAGCATATGTAGTCAAATGGTCATCAAGTGTCTACAAGGGTAGCAAAACCAGTAAATGGGAAAAGGGCAGTCTTTTTAACAAATGGTGCTGGGAAAACTGAGTATCCACATGCAAAAGAATGAAGTTGGGCCTTGTCTAACTAACACCATATAAAAAAATTAACTCCAAATGGACTAATGGCCTGAATGTAAGACCTAAAATTACAAAATTTCTAGAAGAAAATATAGGGGAAAACCTCATGGCATTGAATTTGGAAATGATTCTTGCTATGACACCAAATGCACAGCAACAAAAGCAAAATAAGACAAATGTGAAAAGAAAATGATACATATGCATTTGAAATGTGAAAAAAAAATGATACAAAAAAAAAGAGAAAAAACAGAAACCAAAAAACAAAACAAAGCAAATGAAAACACCAGTAGAATCATGTTTTTGAGTGTACCTCATTGTAGAAATGACTGTCCAGGAGTAAATTAAGGATTATTATTTTATTTCTCTTTGCTATGAATTACCCTTTGTGTCCTGCAGATCCAGATTCTCAATGGTCAGGTTATTTTGAGTTAATTTATTTGTTTCTAAAATCATGTTAATTGTATCTGCATAATATGTGGTTTCATTATGTAGTTTATGTCTACGTGTATGAGTGTGTATACTTGACTATATCAGGGATGGGAAAAGACTCAACATAGTCACTAGCTAGAGCCTAAGTTCTGTTTCACACTAGCATTTAAAAATGGGGGGAAAACAGAAGTTTATTAAGTAAACAAGCCTGTACAACAGAATTTGTCAACATTACTGCTATGACATTATGAAGTGGTTCATTCTTGGTTGTGGGGGTTGTTCTTTGCATTGTTAGATGTTCAGCAGGGTCCCTGAATTCTACCCGCTAGAAAGTGGTAGCACCCAGCTGTGGCAACCAACAATGTTCTCAGTTTCAAAATCACAAATTCATAGCATTCAAGGAAGGAAGATTACTTGTCCAGCATGCTCATATTTTTGTGCTCATATTTACCCATCTGTTCAGTCTCCTTTAGACTTTTCTGATAATAAAAACTAAAAGGAGGCTAGCAAAAGTATTTTGTAAAATACCAGAATGCAAATAGTACTGCTGTGAAATCCAGGTGAAATATGGAATTTCTCTATTACTGCAGAGAGCACAGTGAAGTTTTGAACTTGAGGACTTTGGAAATCAAAACAGTTTATCACCAGTGATCCCAGTGAGAAAACTGAAAGGCATCAAGAGCATATAATGTCCCTTGAAGAAAAGTAAAGATGCCCAGGTAAAGTGACTCATGCCTTGGCACTGATGGCAGGCCATTAGACATCACTGGAAGACATGTTTTGTGACATTTTAATGCAAACCTCCCTATAGAGTACATAATATGAGAAAAGGAAAGAATAGGTAATATTGTACTTACAGAGTCTTATTATGGCAAATGCAAGGCTCTTAACCACAATTCTAGCAGAGTTTTTGTCAGAAAAGTCTAAAGGACCCAGAACTGAAGCCTAAATAGAAACTAAGTAGCTTCTCAGCTTGCCTCAGTTTGTTTTCACACACAACCTCATCTTGGTCCTCTGAAAGATGCACACCCTTCTTTATCTCATCTAGCTCCCTTCATCCTTTGTTCGCTTTCTTCCCTTTCCCAGCCAGCCCCATTTCCAGCACATAAACGTCTCAGGCAACTGCAGAATGGCATCTCTCCAAAGAAATGAACATTTTGTTATTAAATCCCCAGTCGTTGACTTAGTGAATATTATTTATAACAAAAACTGTTTTATCAAAGGTTTATGGTAAACACTGGAAAATCCTTAGTAAAATACTCTGAAAAGAGAGTTAAAACTAACAATCTATAACTGATCTATTTATAAGTCTTAGACATATTTTGCTGCTTCTTATGCTGTAGCTGAACTAAATGGATAAGAAAATTAACTCTTTTCCACTTTGTGATTGGTAATTATGAGGGTTTTTTTTTCTTTCACAGAGAAATATCTCAAATGAAATATGATACTATATTAAAACATTTTATAGCAAAAGGAACATTCCAAATGGCCCTTCTAAAAATTTTAGTTTTCTGTATTACCTCAGACTTTAAAACAGACTAGTGAAACTCAAGAAACTGTTAAGTAACAACTTGAAAATTCACAGGAGAAAGATAAAATAAAATAAAGAAAATACATTTGAATTAATCTCAAATTCTGAATTGAACTGGCACCTTCACTACCTCTAAAGTAGTTTTAGTTTGTGAGTAAGCCAGAGGCTTCTCTCAATCTATAGCTGAAGCAAGAATAGAAAAATAGCAAAACAAGACAAAAGAACCCTTTGACAAGTCTCTCTTCTAATCTTTGCTATGCAGATCCCAAAATAATAGCATTCACTCCAGTTTTAATTTTTAATCACATATTAATTCTTCTCTATTAAAGACAAATAAGAAAAATAATTGGCACAGACATCTCCCCAAAGGGAAAACATCTTAAATTCTATTCTAATACAAAACACTTTATATTTAGAATTTTAATCTTCTAAGGGAACAGTCTTTTAATTTTATTTCCCAGACAATGCTGGAATGCATTCTACTATTTATTGGCCAAATATTTCTGAATCTGCAATAGAACAAATCTAGTAACAGAATTCTGATGTATTTTCAATGAAGCAAACCAATTGTTAGGGTGTTATTTATTTTATGCAGTCTAGCCCTTCCTTCCTGCCTTTTTTAAAAAGTGTTTTTTTGGGGCACCTGGGTGGCTCAGTGGGGTAAGCCTCTGCCTTTGGCTCAGGTCATGATCTCAGGGTCCTGGGATCGTGCCCCACATCCAGCTCCCTGAGCCTGCTTCCCCCTCTCCCTCTGCCTGCCTCTCTGCCTACTTGTGATCTCTTTCTCTCTGTCAAATAAATATATAACATCTTAAAAAAATAATAGAAAGTTTTTTTCATTTTTAATTGAAGTGTAGTTGACATATGATATTAAATTAGTTTCAGGTACACAACATAGTGATTGAAGAATTATATACATTACAAAATGCTCATCATGATAAAGGCTCATTATGCTGTACTTTCCATGTTTGTGATATATTTATTTAATAAATGGAAGTTTTACTTCTTAATCCCTTCACCCATTTTGTCCATCCTCTTCCTTCCCCTTTGACAACCACTTAACTGTCTACCAAATAGGTGAATGGACAAAGAAGATGAGGCATATACACAATGAAATATTACTCAGCCATAAAAATAATGAGATCTTATCATTTGCAATAACATGTATGGACCTAGGGGGTATTATGCTAAGTGAAATAAGTCAGACCAGAGAAAGACAAATATCATATGATTTTGTTTTTATGTGGCATCTAAGAAACAACACAAATGAACAATCTTCCTTCCTGACTTTATCATTCATTGGCTTAAGTTATAATCTCATAATCTCTGAAGCAGAATAATAAATCTTGTGTGTGTGTATGTGTGTATTTATCAAACATTTTAAGGATGAAGTTATGCTGTCTCACTTCCCCCTCATTTATTTTTATCTCCTTAAATCTAAACATGTCTTAAATTTTATTTCCCTGTATACATACAAATTTTTACATTCTTGATCAACTTTTTCCAAATGCCCCAGTGTTGTCAATCTCCATTTGAAATTTGTCAAATGGTACAACCCAACCACAGAAAATTACTTTATGCAATCCAGACACTACTTCTATACTTGAGACTGCATCTACAATTTTAAACACTATATCATAATATAGCCATATATACTATTTTTTAAACAAAACTCAAATATTTCACCACGTTAACTATTTTCAGAAATGTTCATCCTCATCTTTCCTTTTTCTTCTGTATTTATTCAAAAGCTGTGTATTAAAATCCTAGTGTGAATCATATATTGTTCTAGAAAAGGATGAAACATCACTGTCCTTTTCCAGTAGCTATGGTAAAGAGAGAAGATTAAACACCAAACTTGTAAAATAATAAAAAATATATTATAATTAAGGTAGGGGAAAGTTTAATAGTAGCATAAGATGAGGCACCTGGTGTTTCTATAGTGGAGAGTAGAGCTTGAAAGGCCTGGAGCCTTGGAGGCTTATTGCACACATCAGTTAAAGCCTGATGCAGGGCTCAAGGTATGTAATGACAATGTGGATGAAGAAGAGAGGGTAGAGGCATTATTAGTAGGATGAAGAGA
Organism: Potos flavus; assembly: GCA_028534135.1. Lineage (NCBI taxonomy): Eukaryota > Metazoa > Chordata > Mammalia > Carnivora > Procyonidae > Potos > Potos flavus. The sequence goes on from CM052899.1 coordinate 84,122,450, forward strand.
ATTTAGTGGTCATTAATTTTTGTAGGGGATAAAGAAGAGGTAAGAAGTAGCAATTTCTCCAAATTTCTGGTCAACATAGTAAAAGAGAGTGAAGAGGGGACAAAAAGGGATGGTCAGGAAAACACTTTTGATACATGTTGCCATAGAAGGAAGCAAGGTTACTGAAGGAGACACCGGAGATATCTTTAGTATTGAGCACTCTTGCTGCAAATGAAAAGGGCTGTGCGTATGGCATCTAGGAAGACAGGTTCCATAAATGAATCTCAGGGAAGCTGAGGAGTGGCATGGCTTAGGACAGAGCCTGCTCTGTAAGTACCATCAGACTCTCCTTCCCATCTTTTCTCCACCACTTCAGATGCCAGCTTTGTTTTTATTTTTGTTTGTTTGCTTATTTTTTCTTTTAGAATGACATTTCCCTGAGTCATTGAAACAACTTATCTAATTTGGAGATCAGCTTCTGCTACGAAAGCCCCAAGGAACAATTCTGCTTGACTTCACTTGAGTCACAGGTTCATTCTTCCAAGAAAGTAGCCAGTCATAGGAGGGCCGGGTGTTATGGATGACCCAACTTGGTTTGGGTGCTTAAATTTTGACCAATCCCTGTAACATATGAGGTTGGGTTTGCTTAACTAGATTTCAGCTTTCATTCCATTGTCATGACTAGAATGGGGTTTTTATTGGTCTCTGAAAAATGAGGAAAACCATTTCTGAAAAAAGTGTTATGTGCTAGACAGGCAAATGAATGTATGTTCATGGCATAAAGTACAAAACCCAAGTGGGCAAATGGAAAGTCCTACTGAAGGCTTTCTTGGGCAGACCAGAAGCCTGAACTTAGTCCTAATGGTCAAGCCAGGTTAAACAGGCAGTGGACTAAATGGAATCAGTGAGTGGAGTTGAGTTTAGGAGGAAAAATATAAAGGGATATGTCTGATGTCCTGGGACTGTAAAAAGTTCAGAAATGTCAGATTTAAGGTGAATGTAATAAAAAGCTGTAACTGGAATTGAAAATGAGTCATCTTATAAAGGATCTCATATCTTACCTTAAAGATAGTGATTTTACACTATAAGTAGTTGGTCTCAAAATGTTTTGATCATTCACCTCTATATGTAAAATTTTTCATGCACAAATCACCATCATAAATATATGCATTATTTGCAAGGAAATATGTGTACTGTTTTACTACCCTGGTACATAATACACTATGAAAATACACAAATAGAAATATAATGAAGGGGCACCTGGGTGGCTCAGTCGGTTAAGTGGCAGCCTTCATCTCAGGTCATGATCCTGGAGTCCCTGGATCTAGCCCCAAGTCCTGAGTTGCATAGGGCTCCCTGCTCAGCAGGGAGTCTGCTTCTTCCTCTTCTGTTGTCCCTCCACCCACTCGTGCTCTCTCTCTCTCACTAGCTCACTCTCTGTCTCTCAAATAAATAAATAAAATCTTAAAAAAAAGAAAAATATAGTGGAATAAAGATGAATCAAATACTTCAAATGATTATTTCACTTTTAAATATTATTATTAATAATGTTTTTTAAAGTCTTGCTAATCATGATGGTTTTGTGTTATTACCTTCTTTTTTAAGGCACAATATATACTTAGGTAACATCTGTTATTAACAATAAAGGATATAAATCATATTCCATATGGCCTTTCTGATCAAAATAATTTCACCATTTTTCTGATCTTACTGATCAGATTAGGCTGTTAAGTATTTTACTTATTTTAGTGGCTTAGAAAGAGATTTATCACACGCAGAAAAAATATCATTATGACGATTTCTTATTGTTTGATAATTCTTACTCCGTATTCTTTATTTCCAACTGTGGTTTTCTTTGCAGAAAATTATATCAATTTCTTATCTATTTAGTTTGGTAGCCTTAGTCAAAACAAATGTAATCAATAAAAAATCTACCTAGTTTATGTAATCTGAACTGTAAAGCAATGACCTGAAAATAATTAAATATCTGAAAATAACACAATTTAACATTTTTTTGGAGCTCTCACCCTAGCTTTAGTTTATTCCACATAATCCATGTGACACTTAGTTGTCTGATATATGGACCAAGAAAGCATGCTGCTGTCAATGTAGATATTGAATATTATTAATGAGCAATCTCTTTATTAGTTTTATAAAATATATATAAAAATATTATAATATTTTTCACAACCTAATATATCATCTTGGGCATTATTATGGGCTCAATGTTTTCAGTTTTATAAAAATATATATAAATATTATAATATTTTTTCACAACCTAATAAATCATCTTGGGCATTATTAAGGGCTCAGTGTTTCTGTCCTCAAATTCATATGTTGGAATCCTAACTCCCAATATGATGATATTAGGAAGTGGGCTCTTGGGAAGTGATTAGGTCATGAGGTAAAACCTTCACGAATGGAATAGTGTCCTTATAAAAGAGATCCCAGAGGGTTTTCTTGTCCCTTTCACCAAATGAGGACACAGCTAGAAGATAGAACCAGGAAGTAAGCCCTCACTTTGCTGGCACCTTGACCTTTGACTTCTCAGCTTCTAGACTTGTGTGAAATAAATACTTGTTGTTTAAGCCATCATCCTTGTTTTGTCACAGCAGCCTGAATGGACTAATCGAGGCATGTATCCAAATGCTAGATAGGGAAATGGTATTGTTAAACTTTTGTTTCAGAAAAATGTTTCTGGTTATAGTATGGAGAATTTTGAGGCTAGAGAAGGAGACTATTTCATATGGAGAATAGTGAGGACTTGAGCAAAATCAGTGAGTTGAAAGGATTGAGAAATAGAATGGACTGCTGGAGATATTAAAGACATGGTCTGACCAGATATGGTTACTGGTTAGATGTCAGGCTGAGAGAAAGAAAGATGTCTAGGACGGCTTCTAGGTAGACCATTAGGCCAAATGGATGATGCTGGTGGCATTCACTGAGATGAAAAATAGAAAAAGGAGATAGAATCTTAATAAAGTTAATAGGGTTTCCAGTCTGACCTGTAAGGACTGTAGAAGTTGCCACTCTGTCCTAACAACAAGTTAAGCCTGAACAAAATGAAAAATCAACAACCCCTCCTAGATCTGTCAAAGAAATGAGGTCACAGGCAAACTGCTACTTCAAAACTAGAGAGAGAGACAGATAGATATAAAGAATGGCAATTTACCAGAGCAGAACCTCCATAAAAATCAGTGCCAGGGTAGGAAAATCTAACATGTAATTGATTTTTGGAGGCTCACAGTGGACAAGTCTAAGAGTTAAAAACTTCAGGGGGCCTGGTCATAAGAAGGTGCTCACACTTTTGTGAGTTTTACCTCCAAGATATCTATCAGATGCTCACAGTGAATATCTGAGAAAAATACCTTCAGACTCTGGAAGGGGGAGGGAAAAAGTAACTATTTTGAAACATGCCTTCTGTTTTCTTGACAAGACCTGACCTCGGGAGAAACTCAGAGCCAAACCTGCTGGAGTTTATCAGAGCCTAACTTAACCTAGTGTAGGGAAATACCCATCTCTAGCCCCTTCTTGGTCTCCCGCCCCAGTTAAAGTGGGGGAGAACTGAGAAGCACTGGTGAAGTTCACAGTGCATGGCATAGGCTCACCATAAGACAGATCTAATAAAAAACTATGGAACACTTCTCCTCCCCCAAGCCTCAGCATCACATTACCAAAGGCCCATTTATAGAAGTTTCTTTTACTGGACATAGCCTTTCCAGATATCAAAAAAAAAAAAAAAATTACAAGGCATACTAAAAGGCAAAAAATAGAGTCAGAAGAGACCAAAGAAGCATTAGAACTGGGGCGCCTGGGTGGCTCAGTGGGTTAAAGCCTCTGCCTTCGGCTCAGGTCATGATCTCAGGGTCCTGGGATCGAGCCCCGCATCGGGCTCTCTGCTCAGCAGGGAGCCTGCTTCCCCCTTTCTCTCTGCCTCCCTCTCTGCCTACTTGTGATCTCTCTCTCTCTCTCTGTCAAATAAATAGATAAAATCTTAAAAAAAAAAAAAAAAGCATTAGAACCAGAGTCAGATACAACTTGCGTATTTAAAACAACCATGATGAATATGTTAAGAGCTGTAATGGAAAAATAGTAAACAACACATAAGAACAGATGGAAAGTGTAATGGAAAGATGACAATTCTAAGAAAGAATCAGAAAGAAATACTAGATATCAAAAGCACTGTAACAGATACAAAGAATGCCTTTGATGGGCTCAATAATAAAATTAATAAATTCAGTTTGATATTTGTTCAATTTAAGGTACTGCAAGATATAGAGATGAGGAAATTTAGTTGTCAGAGGTGTAGCTCAGGAGAGATGTCCAAACTGGAAAATAAATGTAGAAGTTATCTATGCACAAACAGTGATTAGAAAAATACACCAAGATAAAATGTACAGGGAGAGTATTAGAACAATGGTTCATAAACTTTATTGAGTCACCTTCTGACTTTAAAATTCTGGATCTCATCTTCAGAAAATAGGCATATATATATATATATATATATATATGATATTACAGGCATAGCTTCAGGAGTTTTATTGGATCCTTAAAGCCCAATTCAGGATCAGAGTTTAGACACGTCTGATTTACAGCAAAAAGACTTGATGCCAGATTCCTGAGAAATCATGAAATTTAATTATAGCCCTGATGAGTTTTATCATCTAAGAAAAAGAGGCATTTATAAAACAAACAGAAGTGGCTGAAAAGAGAAAGACTACACAAAAATTTGTAAATAAAGGAATGAGAGTCTTTTAAGAAGGTAGCTGAATTGAATCGTATCAAAAGTGGAACAAATGCATATAAGTGTACACATATACATGTATTCTTATATGTTCGTGTATATATGTCTGTAATATGTATTCAAATTTTGATGTATGTATATTTGTATGGGTGTGGGTATGTTTGTATGGTGTGTGTGCTTTGCTTAAAAACACTGTATACAATAGGAGTAATTGATGGAGTAAGACGGACTCTACTGGGGCTGTGGATTTAAAGAAAATGAAGAAGGGCTGGAAGAATTGCTGAGGGGAATGGGAAATTGGCCAGATAAGAAAAATGCACTAGGATTGCCAAGCAGTTGTGGTTACCTCTGAGTTTGGATACCATAAATTTGCTATGGTACTAATCTGCAAGATCATCTGGTTTTCTCTAGTGTACACAATAACATGGGTGCAGGTTCAGAAGCAGAGGAGGCAGATGGCTGGATTAATCCAGTGTTTCTCAAAAGGTGAAAAAGAGGAGAATATTAGAATCATCTGGGAAACTTTTTAAACTGCACATGTCTGTAACTCAGGACCAGGAAAATAATTTTTGCAATAATGTACCAGCGAGTGTTGAATGGATAGAGAAGGAGAAAAGCTAGGAAAGGCTTGTGCTACTGACCACGTCATAAAGTTGGTAAAATAGAAGAGGTAGAATGAGTGTAATTAAAATTGAACAATTTATTACTGAGTTTGTGATAATAAAATGATTAAATTAGATTCAAACATCTTCAACATTATAAAACGTAGTGGAAAATCAGATGCTTTTAGGTGTTAAAAAAATGGATGTGGAGAATAAGTTGGTTATGTAGAACAGTCAGACTGAGCAAGTAGTTTCTTTAGAGGTGACATCATGCAATGTCTTACCATGCACTGGAGCCATTCCAGCTGTTTAGTTCTCAACTAGGTCTCTCTGTGGAACTCTAGCAAGTTACTCTGCCTCGTTCTATCTGGTTTTCTCATCCTAAAATGCGTATGTTTGTTGTAATACTTAAATGAGTTAATATATTTAAAACACTTAGCACCATACCTAATACCTAGTGCACACTTGACTTGAAAGATGTTAGCTACTACGATTACTAAATCTCAATTTTACCTTTATTATACAGATGGGAGTCCAACTAACAAGAATTTTCACTCGATCGAAAAATGTGTGTTTTTGTGTTTTTAAAATAAAAACTGCAATCTACACAGAATTATCCATAGAGATTAGTGTTTCCTCAAATGTTTACATTTCAATCAACTTGTAAAGTAGATGACTGACAGGTTTATCTCCCAGCCTTTACTTTCTGACAAGCTGTTAACTGTACTTATCATTTCGTATCAAGTAAATCAGATCCTTCAAACTTAATTCCGCATAGCATTCTGATCTTGCTACATTGTGACATATATCGACCATAGTTCTTTATTGCCTTCATGTCATCCTTCCCATAATCCCATGATAGTGGCTGTAAGAATTTTTTTCTGAATGAATTGGGTTTTCTATTTGGAGATTAGAAAGCAAAGAAATCATCATTAAAATATGTCACAGATAATGAGACACAAGACACATGACTTCCTATCACACTTGGGTCTGGCTAATTCTACTACATATCTATGTCTCTTATGTCTGTTAAAACATAAATCTCATTTTCTTGGTCTCCATACCCAGCCATTTTACATTTTACATACTCTGTCTTTGTGAAGTCCTTTTTTTTTTTATCCTGCCTCCAGATCTTATTAATATCAGGAGACATGATTTTCTCTCTCTCTTCCCTCTCACTAGCCAGAATGGAGGCTACTTTACTAAATAAATAAATTATATATATATATATATATATGTATATATATATACACACACACACACACACATACATATTTCTGACAGATATCTGTCAGAAAATATTAAAATGTATGCTTAATGTATTGAAACAAACCAAAATGCCGACCTAGATTTTTATACTCAGGAACAATAATCTTCCAAAAGGAGGTTAAATGCAAGTGTTTTTAGATATTAAAAAAAAAAAAAAGGGCCTAGTGAAAAAATGGCCAAACTTACAAAAAAGATAACGCATTTTTTATTTTTACCAGAATTAAAAGGAAAGTACATGGCAACAATAGAAAAAAGGCAAGAATAGCATAAATTAACTGTTAAAAGATTTTGCATTGTTTCAGATATATAACCCTACTAATTTGAGGCAGACTATAATAAGTTAAGGGTGTGTTAATTTCTAGGGTAACCAATAAAAGAATACTGAATCATAAAAACATGAGTAAAAATGAAAAGTGGATAATAAAAAAGGTGCTTGTTAAAGCAACAGTAATTAGATAAGGAAGAATAAAGAAAAAAAAACCTAGATGAAACATATACAAAACTAGTATCCAGGTGATTACTTAGACCCTAATATATTAGTGATTCTAAAAATTCTCCATTTTATGCTGTTTACAAGAAACATGCTTTATAAATCATCCAGAGGTTAAAAAGTAAAATTATAGGAAAATATGCCATGCAAATACTACTTAAAATAAGAATTGGAGTGGCTATGTTAACATTGGGGGAAAAGACCTTATATCAAAGAGTATTTTCAATGATAAAAAAGGACTTTTATAATGATAAAAAAAAGTTTATCAAGAAGATGTAATAAAATCCACTAAAGTGAACACATACCTATTCTATTTTCTGGAAAATCTACTCCTAGTTATAGGAGAATTGAGTGCATATGTCCACCAAAATACACATATGAGAACATTCATAGCAATTCTATTCCTAAAACAGAAAATGGGACAATACTCAAATTGAAATATATTCATATAATACAACACTATAAAGCCACAAAAATATGAACTACTGACATATTTACTAACATAGATGCTTCTCAAAAATACTAGGTTAAGCAAACAAAGCCAGTCACAAAACAGTACAGCTAGCGTGATGTAGATGAGGGGTTCTACCCTTCATGGGAAACACGGGGGTGTTTAACCAATGCACAGGAGCATGACTTTCATCTCAAATGATGAAGTCATGGACTTTCTTCACCACAGATCTTGAGAGCCCCATGTTTACCTGACAGAAATTTCTCATTCACTGCAGTCATTAAGTGAAGACCCTGAGAGAGTTCCCTGAATTGTCCGTTTTACCTCATCACAACTGAATTTATCCAAATAAGTTGAGAATAACAAGTAATTCTGTTCTCTAAAAACTGTTATTTTAACTGACCACAGATTTGCAAATAAATCTCTTATGAATAAATTTAGTCTGGGTTATGTAAAGAAGTTAAAACAATTTAACCTGAAGAAGTTCTACAGGAGACTTTGTTAGACACTTTCTAAACAACACTGTTTTTTCTTCTAATATAATTTTATTTATTTATTTGTTTGTTTGTTTGTTTATTTTCTTCTAATGTAATTTTAAACAAAGGATTTCCTGCCTTTTCTTTTATGTTTCAAGATCCCAGAGCCTGCAACTAATTTTATCCTGAGATACTGTTCAATATTAATTGAATTCTTTCAAGTGGATATGTGCTATTAAGAAATGGTCTTTCCTAGATTAATGTAGTTCTTTAATTTGAAAATGATTTAGTCAATATGTTAAGAATTTATGAAGATTAACCTTCCCTTATTTCTTTGTTTTTGTTGTTTTTTTTAAATGCACAATTAACCTGAAGACAGATGCTAATTAACACATGACATTATAATTTGACTTCATTTATTACATTAGCCATTTATATCAATTCTGGAGGGGTGGAGAGATGGATTGAGGAGTTTTCCTGTTTTGAAATGTAAAAACTCTTACTGTTGTGTTTTGTGTTTAGATTTCATTACCGTTCTACTTTATTTGCTTAGTCATTTATACTATTTAGTATCAGTTTTCCTTTTGATGAAGCAATAAAAAGTCATGTAATGGGGTAATAGTAATTTAATGACTAACTACAAGCTTTTAAAATCCCAAGAAATTTGTGTGACGGGTTTATAGTTGATATATTACTTCAACTAAATTTCTTCCTGAAGGCACTTTTGTAACAACAAAATTAGGTTCCCTGAAGCATCACCATCCCTAACACGAAAAATTAGTAACATATTGTGTTTTCAGAATATATTTTTTATTATGATGATTTCTAATCATATAAACACAAACATAAACACATATTTTTTCCCTTAAAACACATTTTGTTCCACCCCACTACCACCAGATTATTCATTTACCTCTTCTCTGGATGTCATGTATAATGTTTTTTCTGCAACATGTTGATTACAGAGGATACTAACTCAAAAGAATGCCCCCTCAGGCAACACTGACAGAACAATGGGAGCCCCACAGCACCAGAGAAACCAACCAGACCAAAACCCTACTACAAAAAATCCAAAACTTAAACTGTCTTTAGAACAGCAACAAAAGCAGGCAGGACCCACATGTTAAATCTGAAGAGGATGACTGCATGTGCCGGGAATGGCCAGCAATCCCTGTACCGACCGATGAAGGATTACTCCAGACTTTGCTGTGAAAGAGAGGAGAAGGCCACGGGATCAACTCTCAAAGATGAAAACACTTTGTTCTTCTTTGCTCCTGGTTTTATTCGTCCTTCAGGATAATCACAAATCTTTATCACTGTTTCTCAAGCATGTGACCTGTGACAAGGGGTCTTACTGGAACTAGGAGGATCTGTTTACTGGAAAGATATGATACGCTAATCTACGTGTTCTAGGAGTTCTGCTAAACATAGCCTAAGGGACAAAGATTCTCTTAGATCACAGGGTGGCAGTTTGGGCTAAGAAAACTCAGGAAGGCAACTCCTCCGAGGCATTCCAACTGCCCAGTGGTTAAACAGGTCTCAGCCCTTCTCTGAAAACTTCCCTGCCCTTAGCTGCCTCCGCGTTACATTTTAGCAAGCCAGGTTTTATGGCTGAATTCATGCTCTACCTTAGCCCCAGCATGCCTGAAAAAATAACACATTTAAAAAGGGTTCTGAATATACAATCCAAATAGATAAAACGTCCCAGAAACAATAAGACATCTTACAAAGTTCTTACAAAACTAAAACTACTCTTACATATGATCTAGCAATCACAATCCTAATTATTTACTCAAAGAAGTTGAAAACTATGTCCACACAAAAACCTAAGCAACTTTATTCATAATTGCCAACTTCATTCATAGTAATAATTTGGCAATTATTCATAATTGCCCAAAACTTGGAAATAACCAAGATGCCCTTCAGTAAGTGAATGGATAGGTAAACCGTGCTACACCTTAAGCAATGGAATATTATTCGGAGCTAAAATGAAATGATCTATCAAGCCATAAAAAGACATGGAGGAACCTTAAGTTCATATTGCTAAATGAATTAAGCCAATACGAGAAGGCTACATACTGTATAATTCCAACTCTAAAACATTCTGAAAAAGGCAAAAGTATGAAGAAAGTTAAAAGATGAGTGGCTGCCAGGTGTTGAGGAGGGGAAATGGATGAAAAGGCAGAACACAGAGAATTTTTAAGACAGAAAAAATCCTGTCTATGATACCATAATGATGGATACACGTCATTATAAATTTTCAATCCGTAGAAGATGTCCCACCAAAGCGAAACCTAATGTACACCATGGACTTTGGGTGATACTGATGTGTCAGTGTACTAACATCAGTTGTGACAAATGTATCACTGGTGAGGGATGTGTATAATGGGGGAGGCTATGCATGTGTGTGGGCAGAGGATAGATGAGAAATCTCTACCCTGTCCCTCAATTTTGTTGTGATTATTTCAATGTTCTAAAAAAATTAAGACCATGTAAACATGAAATAAATTGCATTTGTATACTGTGATTACAGATGGTGTATAACTAGCACATATTGAGGCCTGAATAAATAGGGTTGTTATTATCAATATTAGTTGTGACTAAATAAGTGGCCAAATTGATGTAATAGAGCACCAAAGACAGATTTGCCCTCTACTCTTGACCCTCACGGGGATGTTTGACTATGTCTAGAGACATTTCTGACTGTTACAACTAAGGGATACTCCTGATATCTACTGAGTGAAACCCAGGGATGCTTCTAAACATCCTAAAATACATAATATAACCACTCCTTACACCCTAAAAATTATCTATCTGCTCTCAAATGTCACAAGTACTACATTTGTGAAACCATATGTGTTTTTAAATGTAAATAAAATAGCATTTCTTCTCTCTTATCTTTTTCTGTGTGTGTGTATGCATGTGAGAGTTCTTAGAAGACATTTAAAGAAAAATATTAATTTGTAATTGTTTGACCTACAATGTATTTCATACTTAGTTCTAGAGAGGTTGATTAGTGTGTATGAAATAACACATCTAATTTAAAAAATGCAGCCAATTTCCTGTATAGCTTTCTGAGTACAATGACTTCAGATTAAAACAAATTGGATATAAATATTTCTTTTTGAGCATTAGCAACTAAACACTGCAGCTGTACTTTTGGCTTTTATTTAAATATTTACTTGTGAACTTTGTCATCAGCAATTTCAGAGTTTTGGGCACTTATGCAGTGTCTGTATTTATAAACAATAATTCTATTAATATTTCCAAATACTATAATCAATGAAGAAAAATAGTCTGTTAATATGTAAAGAATATTTGAATGTAAAAAGGGCTCCTATGGTTTATAAGCAAATGACATTTCTCTAGAAATTAATTTCTTAGTAAAAAACCCACCTGTACTTTACCAATTAATTGTTCCTATTATTGATAGTTCTTAAAGTGATAGTTCAAATTGTTGACATATGTGAAATATTCAGAAAATATATGAAGCTTATTATAAATATAAATGATCTCCCTGACATTCTCCTCATGATATAAAAATATGGCCATCACTTACATGTGCTTTTGCCTTGAAAATATTTTTAAAATAATAGTATGAATTTTATTTTTAAACCATACAATTTGAATTGCCCATACATTTTCCATTCATCCTATATTTATTAATTTATTAATTTTTAATTTCTACTTCCTTTTAGTTCTATTGTTTTGAGAATGAATGCCAGATTTAGCAAATGAAAATATAGTTAAATTTATATTTCAGAAAAACAAAAAAAAGTAGTATAAATATCACAAATATTGTATGGGGCATTCTCATAATAAAAAATGTTTTTACTTATGTAAAATTCAAATTTAAGGCACCTTTTATTTTACATGACAACTTTATTTTGAATTCTTCTAGTAAATGCTCTCTTGTGTCCTTTCTTATTATGATGTTTCCCTTTTCATTTCCATTCCATAACTTATGTTCTCACTCCAGAACTTTTTGCTTATAATTCCTTGATAATTGTATCTTTTCCCTGCTGTATTTCAAATGCTTAGTATATAAACCACCCCCCATGCTTAACAGATAAATGCACTCAAAAAAAATTTTTTTTCAAAAAAATTTTATGACTTGACTATTTATTTGGATATATTTTTGTAACTTTAGATATTGACCAGTAAATTATTTATAGTTGTTTTTGTATGAAGTTATAACATGTAGTGGGAGAAAATATTGACCCTGAATTGAGACAAACTTTGACCAAGCAAATATGACTTACTCTTCTACATCTTGTAAAATAATATATATGATTTACAGACAAATGTCTTGAGCATTGGGGTTTATATTAGGACAGAAACAATTGTACGGTTGGAATGAATTCTTATATGTCCTTATTAAATCTAGACTTCAGTCTGTGGGTTATGCAAATTATTCGACACATAGACTTTTTTTCCTAGATATATAATTCCAGGGATCTTTTGCTGTATTTAAATTGTTCACAGACCAAAAGTACATGAGGAGCACCGTTATAGATAGTCTTGGACACTCCAGCATATGAGCTAAAATTTTTTATAACTTGCAAATCAAGTCATTTTCTACAAATAAATCTTGTGTTCAGTAATGATGATTTTTATAGTAGCTACTACTTTACAGATATTTGAGAGCAAATCACTATAGTTATAACATTGTGTCTCATACTATTTTGTCACCCACTTACTCCTTAATGGTCTTTCAACCTGTGAGTGGATTGCAAATTTTAGGTAAATTACAAAAACAGTTATATAAAACATAGACATTTCTTTTTCTTACCAATGAAAAAGAAGATACTGAGGGCCATATTTTACCTCAATTCAATGAAGACAGTTACAAAAATAGGTGAATTAGGACATCAAGTCATTTTTTACTATATTTATTTTATTTTTTTTAAGATTACTTATTTATTTATTTCATAGAAAGAGATCACAAGTAGGCAGAGAGGCAGGCAGAGAGAGAGAGGGGGAAGCAGGCTCCCTGCTGAGCAGAGAGCGCGATGCGGGCTCGATCCCAGAACCCTGAGATCATGACCTGACCCGAAGGTAGAGGCTTTAACCCACTGAGCCACCCAGGCGCCCCCATTTTTTACTATATTTAACCGCTACTAAATTTCTACTAAAATAATAGCAATTCAAAATCAAGAGCATAAAAATTATAAAAAGTGTAATAGGATTACTATTATATATAGGATTAAATTAGAACCTCCCAGATATAAGCTAACATTTGTTTAATACTTACAAATCAAATAATTTTCTACTAATCGATCTTGTGTTTTATGATTATATTAACAACAGCTAACTTTTCTTAACTATTACATGTTTTAAATACATTGTTTCACTTAAACTTGTTAAAAATCCCTTCAAATTAGATATTAGAGAAGTCACATAGCAGAGCTGTCTATCACCAAGGCTCTTAGAATGTTCATCCTTTGAGATGAATAAATAACCGGACTCAATATACTATCAATTAATTAAACCTTGCAATATTGTTTTTTGTGGTTTTTGTCTCATAGTTGAGAATATATGTAGCTTTGTCATCACATGCTTCTTGGAAAGAACAATTTCCCAATTATTATAAATTTTCACTTTCCTTTAGTTCATATCAGATCAGAATATAAATCTTAAAATCTTTCAGATGAAAATCAGTTAAGGACGAAGAAATCCTTGAACCTCTCTGAAAGCACAAACATTTCTCCACCAAGCCCTCTAATCTTATTTATGCTTTACTTACCTATACCTCATATTAGCCATGTCTTTAAGAAAACTGTAATATGATTAATAGGACAAATGTTTAATTCGATTTAGCAGTCACAATGATAGAATTCTTTGAACTATAACTCAATGCAACACTGTTGTTTTGTTTCACATGTTCCTGTTTTTTTGTTTTTGACTATCTGATAATATCTGTTCCCCAGCTGATGATCAATATGATTCAATGTCATCATAGCCTTTGGTGTTTTGGGAATTCCTTAGTGGCTGACTTTGTTACACATAATCCATAAAAAGTTTCTGCCTCTGGGACGCCTGGGTGGCTCAGTTGGTTAAGCGGCTGCCTT
>CM052899.1:84137031-84163852 GCA_028534135.1 Potos flavus
TTTTTTTTTTTTTCAAACGCTACCTTCTGACATCCATTTAGTCTCCATCTGCATTTCTGAAATTCTTCTCATTGTGCACTGTTCTGTTCAAATATCACTCCAGCTAATTGGATTCTACACAATTTAATTAATTCCAAAACATTCAATCCAACAAACATGTGTCGAGTGCCTAATATGTGCTAAGTACTATACTGTACACAAGGAGATTACAGTCTTCCGAGTGAAACACATGTAAACAATGACTCCAGAGTTTGTTCAATGAAACAGTTGAATTATGTGCAAATGTGCAAACGAACTAAATATGGCCATCTAAATACAATATAAAAGCCAATAGGGCCAGAAATAGCTCCCAAAAAGGGAGTGTAAAGGTAGGAATCTAAGAGCCAGAATAGTTCTTGCAAAGGCAGTTTGTTTAAGTAAGTGAGGTGAAGCTGGGAAACGCCTATCCTTTGCATCAGGCTTTACATTCCAGCCTAGGTAACAAAGGAGTGTGGCTTACAAGGCTAGTAACCTCTAATAGCCAGGGACATTCTGGGAGCCCTTGAAGGATTTGAAGCTAAATGATCAGTCTTATATTTTAGAGTTATTATGATAGTTATGGCACAAAGATTGGCTTGTGAGAGAGGGACATCTAGGAAAACAAAGCAGGTCAGAAACAACATAATGGCCCATGTAAGCATTTGCTCTAATTTCTCCAATTGAGTTTAACCCCTCAAAAGAATGAAATTGCTATGCTTGTTGTTCTGTCATAATACTCATAACCTCGTGTCATGTCAGGAGGATTTCTATCTTCTTCACCTTCTTAGTTTCATTATTTGTTCATTTATTTAATACTTGAGTACCTACTATGTGCCAGTTCCTGTTGTAAATGCTAGGGAGATAAAAATAAACAAGAATTCTCTTCTGTTTCTGTTAGTGTGTTCGCATTCTAGTGTAGGGAGAGTTAATAAACACAAGTAAGCATATGCCATATCAGGTTTTGATGTTATATAAGGAAAATGCAAGGTAGGTTGAGAAAATAAAAGAATGGTGAAGCTCTTATTTTATATCAGGATGGTAAGGTAAAATCTCACTGATAATATGAGACCTGAAGGAAGTGAGGGAGTGAACCGTTTGGATATATTGATGGAGAGGAATTCATGCAGAGGAAATAAGTGCCAAACCTCTTAAGGTGAGCATATGTGTGATTTTTTTTTTTTAAGATTTTTATATATTTATTTGATATAGAGAGAGAGATCACAAGTAGGCAGAGAGGCAGGCAGAGAGAGAGGGGGAAGTAGGCTCCCCGCTGAGCAGAGAGCCCGATGTGGGGCTCGATCCCAGGACCCTGAGATCATGACCTGAGCCGAAGGCAAAGGCTATAACCCACTGAGCCACCCAGGTGCCCCAATATGTGTGATTTTTATTTAACAACAAAGAAGCTAGTGTAATTGGTGCATAATGAGTAATGGAAGAGTAATAAGTTATGATATCGAAGAATCAGTTATAGGCCATATCATAGAGACTTACGGGTCATGATAAGGATGTTGCCATAATCTTGGAAACCATGTAATAATATTTATCAAAAAGTAGATGAGGTTAGATTTAGGTCATACAGGATCACTATGGCTGCTGTGTGTTCAAGTCTGTAGGGAGGTATGAGTGTTCGGTTAGGTGCAGTACCCTCCTACCTGGTTTCCTTGCAAGGAACTGAGAGGGAGATGATGAGGTTCTGGCTATACTATGAAAATATAGGCAAGAGATTGATGGATGGAGGGGAGATGTAGTGAGAACAAAAAAGAGGAGTCAAGGATGACTGTCAAGTTGTAAGCTTGAGCAACCAAAGGGATGGAATTTCCATTATCTTAGTGGGAGAGATAGTCAAAGGAAGATTAATAAAATTAGGAATTCTGTTCGGATCATATTTATCTTGAGATAACTATTAAATATCCATAATATTTAACCCTTAAACGGTATTTTTTCCTCAGATACTATAGTTTCTCCTTTAAAAGTTTCTGCTTCACATTATCAGTCTTTCCTCTAGCTTCTTAAACCTGTGAATCTTAGTTATAATTATTTTATTGTGCTTTTCTGCTAATTCTATCAACTATGTTGTCAATTGATTGATTTTTATTTTTGTTCAGTGTTGTATTTTCCTGCTTCGTTGTGTGTCTGATAATTTTTGTTGAATATCTGATACTTTGAATTTTACATTGTCATGTAACATTGCCATAAATATTATTGAGCATTGTACTTAGGGCAATTTAGTTATTTGAAAATAGTCTGAGCATCTTGGTTCTTGCTTTTAGACTTTATTAGTGTCAGAGTGGTATTTTTTCTCAGGTAAAATTTTTCCTGCCACTAAAGCAAGACCCTTTCTGATACATTATGCTGATGCCTGTGAATTACACTCTTCACCCTGATTCTTGGGAATAATCAGTCTTGTGACTTTCCTCACATGTGTATGCTACTCAGACTCACCTGAATACTGAAGTGGACCCTCTGGAGATCTCCAATTTTCTTTGCTCAGTTCTTTCCCTTCTGATGCTCTGCTCTTATGAACTCAAGCCATCTTAGCTTCCTCAGACATTTCCTCCATCTCCCTCACTTAGGGGGAGCATTAGTTCCCTGTCACTGGGCTGTGTGCCCTGAAAACATTTTCAGGACAGTAAGTGGGGAAATTTTAGGGCTCATCTTGTTTGTTTCTCATTTCTCAGGGATCATTGGCTTTTATTATCTGATGCTCAATAACTTGAGTCATTGTTTTATATATTTTGCCCATTTTCTTTTTAGACAAGAGACTAAATACAGGTCTTTTTTACAAAGTTGAAGTCTATTCAGTATAATTCTTTTCTTCTTGTCATTTAAAATCAGCATTGTTAAGGAAACTATATTAACAAATTACAGAACACGTTTTACATTTATAGTTCAATGACTTGACAAATGCATGCACACATAAGCACCTCCAAAATCAACACGGAAACCATTTCAATCATTCATAAAAGTTCTCAATGCCCATTGTAGTTAACTATCCCTCCAATCCAACCACACAACCACTCATCTGCAATCTGTAGTGTAGATTACTGTGTATAGTCTGGAATTTCATATAGATGGAATCATATAGTATATACCCTTCTGTTTCTTGCTCTTTTCCCTCAGCATAATGGTGTTAACATTTATCCTTGTATATGTTACTAATTCTTTTTATTGCTTCACATTATTGCATCAAATGACTAGAAGATGATTGTCGATAGACATTTGGTTATTTTCAGTTTAGGGTACAATGCTATTATTAACATTTGTACATAGATCTTTTTATGATTATTTACAGATTTTACCCCTTCCAGTTATATTTTTATTCCCCTCTGCTATTAGTCTATCTTGGAAAACTTTCTAATATCTTTAATTTTCTTTTTCTTGGTACAGATTTTATAATTATCACTGACAGGGTTTTTATAACCACTTCACTGCATTGTCATTAATAGAAGTTCCTCAGTTATAATTCCTGCATGTAATTTAAACTAAATTGAATTTTAACAATTAATTGCTCTTTTTTTTACATTTTAGACACTAGAGGGTAGTTTATTTTTTTCTAAGTAACCAATCAAAATATAGAAAACAAGCAAGCAAGATCTATAAACAAAGATTTTCTACAAATGCTACAGTTTTTCCCTCATAAAAAAATATAGCTTAGAATTTCGAGCAACTTACGAACAATAGTAATTAGTCATACCCTGTTAATTCCATCTACTTTCCCTCTAATGTATGTAATTATATAGTAATGTCAACGTTTTTTATCATCTCTCCTAATATATGGTTTCTTAGATCCTTGAGCTTTTCCTTCCATTCTTACCACTATTGTAAGCATATTCTTAACATGACTTCTTTACAAATGTATCAGCTTCTCATAGAAAGTATTTTTTTTTAAGATTTTATTTATTTATTTGACAGAGAGAGAGATCACAAGTAGGCAGAGAGGCAGGCAGAGGGAGAGGGGGAAGCAGACTCCCTGCTGAGCAGAGAGCCCGATGCGGGGCTCGATCCCAGGACCCTGAGATCATGACCTTGAGCCGAAGGCAGAGGCTTAACCCACTGAGCCACCCAGGTGCCCCTCATGAAAGTCTTTAAAGTTCACAAATGAAAGAACTATTTTGTTCATTACTACATTCCTCATTGCCTAGCACAAAGGCTAGCACATATAGAATTATTTGAACATCTTGTTTAAAAATGGTGTTAACTATGGGATGCTGGGTGGCTCAGTCAGTTAAGTGTCTGCCTTTGGCTCAGGTCATGATCCCAGGGGCTGGGATTAAGTCCTACATTGGGCTCTTTGCTTTGTGCGGAGCTTGCTTCTCTCTCTCTCTCTTTCTCTCTGCCTATTGCTCCACCTGCTTGTGCTCTCTCTCTCTCTGACAAATAAATAAATAAAATCTTTTTTAAAAAATGGTGTTAACTATATTTTACTTGCTATAGCATGTTTCCTTGGTAATATCCGTGGCTTCTTAAAATAAAAGTGTGCTTTTTTTTCCTGCATATTCTTAAATATTGTGTTTCATTAGTTAATATTATATTCCAATTCTCCCTCACCTTCCCAGGGTCCATCATACTATAAATTTACCCCAAATATGCTTTTACATTGCAAATCTTCCTCAACACAGATAGGATTGTATTTTGTCATTGGTGGAAAACACAGAGTGCATACATCCAAAAGAGAAATTTCTAAAAGGTGAGTAAAAACAAATATAAAAAGAGCTGGGTATCAACCTCTAACTGTGTCTGTGACCCTCTACTGTTGGCCTTTGCTACTCTTTTTTTTTTCTTAAGATTTATTTATTTGAGAGAGAGAGAGAGAGAGAGCAGGGGAGAGAGGCAAAGAAAGTCTTAAGCAGCCTTCTGCGCTGAGCCAGGAGCCGGACACAAGGCTTGATCTCAAGACACCAAGATAACACCTGAGTCGAAACCAAGAGTCTGACACTTAGACACCATGCTCCTCTGCTACTCCTTCTTACATATCATCATTCCAATTCTTTGTAAAGGTAACATAGCCCAACTGTCTAATAATACTCAGATCTTGGTGCTGACCACAGATTTCTTCTTGAAAGTGCAGAATCGAAAAGGCCTTTTGTTGTACTTGTTGGTGAGTCTGGAAGGGGAGGTTGGGAAGAGGAGATAATTTGGAGAGAAGGGTTGCAGGTATCCTCTAAGTTGAGAGTAAGAAATATTTACAAATAATTCATCATGTATTCTAAGAAAACATATAAGTTGTTAAAGAAAACTTTTTTTTTTTAATAAAGGTCACAAATTCAGCAAGAACGGTGTTAGTCCTAGTTTTTGTTTTTATTATATGTTAATATTGAATTATGTTTTCTGACTTTAAAAATCCCTACAGGCCAACAGGCATATAACAAAATCCTATTTGTAATGAAACATTGAAAATATCATATTTCCCAGGGCGCCTGAGTGGCTCAGTGGGTTAAAGCCTCTGCCTTCCGCTCAGGTCGCGGTCTCTGGGTCCTGGGATCGAGCCCCGCATGGGGCTCTCTGCTCAGCGGGGAGCCTGCTTCCCCCTCTCTCTCTGCCTGCCTCTCTGCCTACTTGTGATCTCTCTCTCTGTCAAATAAATAAATAACATCTTAAAAAAAAGAAAAGAAAATATTATATTTCCCATTTTAAATATTAAGATATTAAATAATCTTAGTCCTCCTCTTACCCCAATTAACAGTGTAAATATATAAAAGAGAAGCCGTATGTGCAGTTACAGCAGCGTGCAGCTGATTTAGAACTACTTTCCACTAGAGTACATATTTAATGTTATCTTTACGTCAGGTACTCCATGCAAACTTGAAGTGTTTGTTGTTTTAGGGCAATTTAAAGTGAAATCAACTCTCAAAGTGACTAATATTGAAAACAAAACCAAGAGAAAATGTTCACTTATTTTTGTGAAAAGTTGCTTTGATGATTCTCTCAAGCAAGTTATAAATATTGTATGTAATAAAAACCTTGCCAATTGTGAGAAGTTCAAACAGTTACTTTCGACTGAAGATGGTTTTAAAAATTAAAACTGGCTCACCTCAGGCTTTAAGGATGCTTTTTCACGGTATTAAAAAGGATGATTTTGCAAGAAATACATTAATCTGTATATAAATTACCAATTAAAACAGATTCCAAGCAAAAGAAGAAAGCTAAAGATAATATATTGCAAATTAACAAACTATTCCAATTTATAGGTGGACAGTCGCTTCTTCACTCAGTGACTTCTTGAATCTAAATATTAGGCCTAATGACACTTGAAGGGGGTAGATTCAGTCTAAATAGAATAAATTGTCATATGTTATGGAGAACATTTGGGTTTTCATAAGATTATTAGATACTAGACATGTTATTGTGGGATACATTTGAATTTCTTCATGTACTATCTAGGATGAAAAATTTACTTCCCACAAAATAGATTTTGGGAATTCTAGTCTATGCTAATTTGTACTAATCAGTCGGTATCTAATCATGGAGGTTATGTTTATAGGAAAATGATTTTCAGGGGCACCTGAGTGGCTCAGTTGGTAAAGTGTCTGCCTTGGGGGGTGCCTGGGTGGCTCGGTGGGTTAAGCCTCTGCCTTCGGCTCAGGTCATGATCCCAGGGTCCTGGGATCGAGCCCCGCATCGGGCTCTCTGCTCAGCAGGGAGCCTGCTTCCTCCTCTCTCTCTGCCTGCCTCTCTGCCTGCTTGTGATCTCTCTCTCTCTGTGTCAAATAAATAAATAAAATCTTTAAAAAAAAAAAAAGAGTCTGCATTCAGCTCAGGTCATGATCTTAGGGTCATGGAGTGGAATGCTGCACCAGAGTTCCTTGCTCAAGATGGAGTCTGCTTGAGTTTCTCTCCCTCTGCCCACCCCCCACCTGCCCCCTCCACCGTGAACGTGCGCACTTTCTCTCTTTCTTTCTCCCTCTCAAATAAATTAAAAAATCTTAAAAAAAATGATTTTCGGAGTGACCCAGGTTAGTTGTATATTTCATTTACTTATGACTTTCTAATTAATTTATAAATGTTTTGTTATTTATACTGTTCTTTTATATTTTATTTCAATTGATCTTCCTAATAGGCTTGTGAGCTTTGTAGAAAAAAAGTATTCACATCCTGCTAAAATGAAGACAGGGTCTTAGAATGTTTAAGTAACATTTTAAATTATAGAGTCCAGATCATTGACTAAGGTAGTGTTGTTAA
The DNA here is from genome assembly GCA_028534135.1 of Potos flavus. Classification (NCBI taxonomy): domain Eukaryota; kingdom Metazoa; phylum Chordata; class Mammalia; order Carnivora; family Procyonidae; genus Potos; species Potos flavus. The sequence goes on from CM052899.1 coordinate 84,144,229, forward strand.
ACAGATCATACAAGCCAAAGTGCAATTTTAAATGACCTCATCACCACATTAAAAAGAGTAAAAAGGAACAGATAAAATTCATTTTATAGCATTTCCCCCAAGATGTCCAATATTTTATTTATGCATGTGATGAATACAAAACTACTAGTAACACATTTTACATTCTTTTTTTCTTACTAAGTCTTCAAAATCCAAGTATATTTTGCACATAAAATACATCTCAACTTAGACTCATCACATTTCAAGTACTCTGTTGCTACATGTGACTAGTGACTACCATACTAGATAGCACCTAATATTTCACATTCTTAGACAATTTTTTCTTCTACACCATGAAATTCCTCTCTTTTTTTGCATTCTATATGCATGCATTCATCTCAACTATCTCTTAATTCTCTTTGATCTCTACACTTACAGCCTTAATTCATGCACCGTCATCCTCACCCAGCTTAGTGCGGTAGCTCCCCCAGTGCTATACTTCCTTTCTGTCTCACCCATTCACTGTACATCCTGATGCCCTGATGACCTTCTCTATTTGTATACTTGATCGTGTCACTCTCGGGTTTACAGGAGAGACACCCAGTTGTGTCTTATTATGAGGTAGGAGCAACGTTTATAATTTATTTTAAGTGTTCTCTAGGTAATTTTGATTACTGGGTATAGTGCAAGAATAAATACTATTTCCTCTCCATCATCATAGACTGTGATATGTGCCATTATTCTGACCTATCTCAATACCTTATAGTTTTCCATAACTGTTGGCTTTGTGACAGGCAAAATATGTTTAGAAATCTATAATATATTCCCCTAACAAAATTATTTCAGTCAGTTCACAATGAAAGAGCTGTTAAATGCATTCACGTTAGTTTCTGAGTTGATTTTTTTCAATAAAAATGTTTTTCTTCCTCAGAAAGGATATTATGATATTAGACTAATTTGAATTAACCAACTCGGAGCTTGAATTCATAATTTCTGTTCCCTTTAAAGTAGGACTATGTAGGAGTATTAAAGTATGAGTTTAAAAGTATGAATATTTAGACAAAATAGGTCAACTTAGATCTATGTTTTTATATTAAAATGCAGAAAATGAGATTGCTAGAAAAAAGTCATAGAGCTATTTTTTCTCAGTAAATCACTGTTTATGTATTGTAAAGTTCTTTATGATGTGGCTAACAATTTGTATTCTAAAGCAGAAATATATTCCTCTAGGCTATATTTTTATGTGATAAGAGGATTTCCAACTAATTCTTATTGGAAAAAATATAGATTTATATATATAGTGCCACAATTAGATTGTTCTTTAGTAAAAATAAAAAAAAATCTTATCACCAAAGGGGAAATTTTTAAAAAATACTATTAAGTTTTCAGCTATGATCAAAGTTAAAATAAATAAATGTGTCTCTCCAGGCATTAAGCTGTATCTTCAAACTGCATACAAAATGAGAGCAACCTTAGGGATTTTTTTTCAATGAAAAAGACCCCAGTAATAGGATGAAAATGGAAATGGATTTTATACATACTTCCCAAGGCTTATATTTGATAAGACTTTATAAGGAATTTAGTAGGATGAAATAAAATGGCAAGATCAAAGCACACACACCCCAAAAAGGATTTCCTGCCATGAAGCATGTAAATTGGGATGATGTGGCTAATGAAAAGTCTCATTTTTTAGATTCTTTAAATTGTGCCTAGAGAAAAAAATTAAACATTTGATTTGATTAATATGATCAAATAATTTAAGCCAGGCAAAGCATTTATTTTAAGTCATTTTTAAAAAGCTTCCTTAAATAGCATGTCTTTTCCACAGAATTTATTGAAAGTGTGTAAATGTGCCACAAGTGTGTTAGAAACTGCAGTGTTATTTTTTCTGTGTGATTGCAATCATCTCCACTCCATCTGTCGACAGTTGTGCTCCTGCAACATTGGCTTCAATTCCTCAAACACGCCCAACGTATTTCTTATATATGTGTTGTCCCTACTATCCCTACTAGTTTTCTTCCGCATTCCTTACAAGATTGGCTACATCTTGTCTTTAGGTCTCAGCTTAAATATTACTTCTCTAGAAAATTCCTTTTATCATCCAAACTAAAGTTGGTCTCCCTCTATATTTCTCCACTTTTTAAAATTTGAATATAGTTGATTTACAGTGTTATGTTAGTTTCAGGTAGACAACATAGTGATGCAAGTTTTCTACAGGCTATGCTATGCTCACCACAAGCATAGCTACCATCCATCACTATACAACCCTCTATTATTTCTATCTTAGTGACAGGTTTGTTTTCTTTTACAGCTTTTTACAGTTTGTGATTCATTTACTTTTGTTTGATTACTTTCTTATTTGTTCTTGCCTCTCTCCTTACCTATAATATAGCCTTTTATGAGGGAAAGCAAAATGTCTATTAATCATTTCAAGTTAGTGTATAAGATAGTGACTGTCACAACATTAGTGCCCAATAAATATTTGTTGTCTGATATGAATAAATAAATGAGTCACAATATTAAGTTAATTTAATATATTTTAACCTACTTATGATTAATTTTAAGAAATATTTATAATTTCACTTTAATAATGTGAGAATATTATTTATTAAAAGTCTCATGATTCAAATAAGACAGATTTTAATTGCAATAGAGTCTGAAGATTAGTATTAATGATAATTTACCAAAATAACCTAAAGCAATTTCAGATACAGCAAAAGCAATTTGCATGAGGATAATCAGAACACCCATGAAATTGGTAGAGAGATTTGAGAATATTTTTTCATTACAGCCTCCTACTTCCACCCTAATCTCTTCCTTGTTGATTCTACAAGTTTCCTCCACAATTCATGATGATAATACTTCTGGTTCAGGAGGTATTCCAATCCTTGAAAATGAATATACAGTAAGTAAATAAGCCAATGAATATATTGCATGGAGTTGGTGGTTAAATGTTATAAAGAATCAAAAGGGAACACAATGTGTTGGTAGGTGGTTAGGGAAGGTCTGTCCGAGAAGATGACATTTAAGCATAGACCAGAAGTGGAAGAACGTGACAAGCACAAGAGAGGGCAAACAAGTGCAAGGCCAGGAAGTATGAATAGATTTTTGTGTGCTCAGGAAGAAATAGTGTTATGGATTGAATTGTGGTCACCCCCCAAAAAAATGTTGAAGTCCTAAGCCCCTGTGTGGTCATTATAAATGTAATTAAGTCAAGATAGAGACATACTGTAGTAGGATCCTTAATCAATATAGGCAGTAGGGTCCTTAATCAATATAAGCAGTATCCGTATAAAAAGAGGGAAGATGATGTAAAGACAGACACACAAGGAGAAGAAACCTATGTGAAGATGAAGGCAAGAACTGGAGTTATGCTGCCACAAGCCAAAGAAACATCTGAGGCTACCAGAAACTAGGATGAGGCAAAGGAGGTTGTTTCCTGACAAGTTTCAGAGGGAGCATAGCCCTGCTCACTCTCTGATTTCAGAGTTCTAGCTTCCAAATCTATGGGATAATAAATTTATGTTGTTTTAATCCATCCCATTTGTGGTACTTCGTTACTGTAGCCTTTATGAAACTAAGTCAAACAGGTGGGTCAACATACATGCAGAGGAGTAAGTAAACAGAAAACAATTTGGAAATGTTGTTTATAATTTTATGGGTGATTTAAATTCAGGTTGAAAATGACTAATGTTACTAAGAACATATTATTTTATTTGTAAATTGCTAAAGGTGGTAACAAAGAAGAAATTCAGATATCCATGCTAATATGAATCAATCCATGCTAATATGAATCAAAGGTAGAGATAATATTAAATTTTTTTTTTTCTCTGAGAGTTAAAGGCAGAAGAAACTAATACAAAGCAAGCATGTGAGGAGACCCAACATATAGAGAGAACATACTAGGATTCCCATTTTAGGTGAAAGTTTTGTTTCTAGAACATATGATTTAGCCTTCTCCCTAACTCCTATGCTCAGGGAAAATTACATAAAAAAGAATAGAGAAGTATTTATATCTTATATTCGGTTAAAGGAGATTGGAATAAAATGGAGGAATAAGGAAGTAGCAACTTTTACTACTGGAACATTTTTATTTGAAATTTAAACTCATCCACTAATAAAAGTTCACTTTTAGCCTAGTTTCTTGAAACAAACTACAGTCCACCTATATTAGAGTTCACCAGAGAAAGAGAAACAATGTATAGATTTATTTAAAGGAATTGGCTCAAGCAATTATGTTGGCTAAGAAATCCCAAGGTCTACAGTCAATAAGCCACAGACCCTGGAGAGCTGATGTGAGTCAGAAGGCCTGAGAATCAGGAGAGCTGATGGTGTTGTTCTAGTGGCAGGCAGGCAGGCTCACAGCCCAAGAGGAGTCAATGTTTAGTTGGAGTCTGAAGACCAGAAAGTAGTTGTGTCCTAGCTCAAGCAAACAGGCAAGAAGAGTTTCCTCTTGCTCAGCGTTTTGTTCTATTCAAAACTTCACTTGATTGGGTGAGGCCCACCAGCAGTACAGATAGCAATCTGGTTTACTCAGTCTACTGATTCAAATTTTAATCTCACCCAGAAACACTCTTACAGACACACCCAGAATAATGTTTGACCGTTTAGACATCCATGGCCCAAACAAATAGGCACATAAAATTAATAAAATTAACCACCATATTATCTTTGTTTTTATTCTTTTTTAAAAAATATTTTATTTATTTATTTTTATTTGACAGAGAGAGAGATTGAGTGAGCTTGTGGAGAGTGAGAGAGCATGAACAAGTGTAGAGTACAGGGAGAGGGAGAAGCAAACTCCCCACTGAGCAGGGAGCCCCATGCCAGCTTGATCCTAGGACACCAGGATCATGGCCTGAGCCAAAGGTAGATGCTTAACCCACTGAGCCACTCAGGGGTCCTTCTTTGTTTTTATTCTTTAAGAAAAATATTTTATTATTGTTTTTCTATTCTCGACTTCCTATTCAACCCATTTTGGTCTGGTTTATTTGCTAAGATTACACTGCAATGATGTCAATAATAATAAGCATCGAATTCCTAAAATATACTCTCAGGCATTCTTCTGTTCTCTTATTTGACATTTCTGGAGTGTCTGACTTTGAGGTCATTCTTTTCTCTATAACATACTGCTTTGCCTTGGCTTCTGTGGCTCCTTATTTCTAGGGCTCTTCTTTTATCACTCTAGCTTCTCTCCCTTACTGAATCTTCTTTCCTGGTTTCTTTTCTTCTGTGGAAATTTTAAAACCTCTGTATGGTCAAATATTTTTCCTTGTCCCACTTCTTTCTCATTGTAAAATTTCCGTGAATTACCTATTTCATGTCTATGGCTTTTAATGCCCTGTGGCTCAAATTTTTTCTCTCATTTGGGGCAACTCAACTCTCCATTAAATCCTAGATCTACCTTAAACACAACACATATAAACACAGCACATATAAAACTAAACTAAAATATTGGGACAGAGTTTGAGTGGAAGATGTTTATGAGCCCTGTAGGTATCCACAATCTGGGGGGTAAAGGAACCATGAATGACAGAAGTTGGGGTGCAGGGAAGTCAGGAGACGTCTCAGCTGACTCTGCAAGCTGAAGCTAGGCTAGTTCCAGATCCAGGGCAAGGGGTTGGGCAAGTACACCTTGACATCAATCAGTCATTGGACTCAGGCTGCCCTCAAGAAGAGGAAGTGACTTTGGGCACATTGTTCTCTTTAGTCTAGAGCATTTTCTTGAGTGAGTCTTGATTATAATCAAGTCAGTCAGCAACTTTTTTAACCACTAGGTAAATGAGTTCTTCTCTCTTGAAAGAGATGGGAGTCATTGGACAACATGGTGCACAAACTGGTCTCTCTAATGTAATAAATGGAACTATCATGATACCAAGAGGTAAAAACAATAAAGCTTCCCTCACCTTGCACTATTTCTTCGCTTTCCAATTAGAAACAAAACTGATTCAACTTTACTTTCCAGAATTTACTTGGGAGAATTTCTACTATATAATTCCCTGTAATATGTCTCACATTAAGAATCCTCTTGCCAAGGCCTTTATCAAGATCTTGATTATATCATGTTTGGATAATTTGATTTTCCAATTGGTCGACCCTCCACATTGTTACTAAAATCACTGAAACATATGAAAAAAGAAAAAAAAAAAGAAAAAAGAATTTATCTTTTGCAAATACAGTGGATAATTGTGTCCTGATTCACTATAAATTACAGATACTTGTTTACATGTCTACTTTAAGAAAACCCCCACAATATTTACATTATATTTGAAGAAAACATCTAGTAATAAGCAGGTTAAATGATAGACATCTGTTAATTTTCCTGATTAACTTGTGTTCATGTTTTTTTAAGAAAACAGTAGAAGAAACTACAGACATTAAACAATTCCAGCATTTTGCCTTATAAAATGCAGATAATAACTTCACACTAGAAGCTTCCTATAACAATTGTGGTTCCCTCTGGCAGATAATTCATTCATTAACATAGGCTAAAATGACTTGCTTTTGAACATATGTAAAGCAGCAAGTGGAGATTCCCATAACAAAGAATAAAAGTAAAAAATAAGGGAAACTAGAGGCCTATGGACTACTTCGATAAGGTTTATAATAAAGAAAACGCTAATTCTCAATGGTTTTTACATAGGCTGGTAATACAAATTATTCTAATTGGTCAGTGCTTTGTGGCCAACAACTTACATATGAAGCAATGGCTACAGAAACATTGAAAAGACTTTAAAACCAAATCAGAATCATTTGACTAGTAAAGTACTGGTTATTTCAAACAACTACTGGAATCTTGTATTGAAAGTTAATTAAGGTAAAGAAGGGAAAGAAGGAAGGAAGGGGGGGGAAGGAAGGAAGAAAGGAAAGAAGGGAGGGAGGAAGGAGGGACAAAAAGGCTACAGAATCTCAGAAAAGGAAAAATCACATAGTCTTAAGTACCTAATAATTCCAGCAGGTAAAGATATATAGTCAGTAAAATGCTAAGAAAATATATAGTACAAGAAATGGAAATGGTTCCATCCTCAAACAGTACAGTAAGGTGATGTATTGATGGCACATAACATGCTGAAGAGATTTATGTAAAAACCTTCTATATTGAAGATGATGAGTGAGCAGATTTCCCCAGGAAATGTCTTGCCTTACAAGATTTGTAAATCACGGTTAAATTCAATAAAATATTTTCTGCTGTGAAAGCCAATGGAAATAAATAATGACCAAAACATATTTAAAATGTGGCCTTCATATCTGGAAATAAAAATATCTGTCAGCATCTGTACAGATAGTACTGCATCAATGATTGGCTTTATGAACGGTTTTGCTTCTCTTGCAAAAACAAAACAAAACGAAAGTCCTCACATCACATTTTTCACAGAGAGGTGCTAACGTCAAAAAGTCTCAGAAATGAAATGAAATATTTCTTTTTTTTTTAATGAAATATTTCTTGAGGATGTTTCAAAATGGTTTTTTGAACAAAGACAAGTTCACTCAAGAGCACTTAAAGAAATATATGAAAACCTAGACCAAGAACATATAAATCGTGTGCAATGCACAGAAATTTGATGGTTTAGCCAAAGAGGTGTGTTCTCAATAAGATGTTTGAGTTGAAAGGTGAATTGGAGAAATAATTTTCATAAAAGTAATGTCAGGCTTTTCTGAATATTCAGAAACGAGCTTACTATCAGATATCTTTCATCACATGAACCTATGAAACAAGAATCCAGTAGAATATGTTTTGCCATTGAGTGACTACAGCCTTGGCGTTAAAGGGAAATTTAATCTTTGAGCAAATCATGTTGCAAAGGAAATGTTGAAGTGTTTCCTGTTTTTTGCTCTTGATGGGGCAAGTGAATATCAGACCATTCTAAGTCTTACTGAAAACCACCTGAGGGACACCTGGGTGGCTCAGCTGGTTAAGTGTCTGCCGTTGGCTCAGGTCATGATCTCAGGGTCCTGGGATCGAGTCCCACATCAGGCTCCTTGCTCAGTGGGGAGCCTGCTTCTCTCTCTGCCTGCCACTGCCCCGCTTGTGCTTTCTCTTTCTCTCTCAAATAAATCAATAAAATCTTAAAAAAAAAAAAAGAAAAGAAAAAAGAAAAAAGAAAACTACCTGAAAGAACTGCATATCAAAGTTGAAGACAATCACACCCCACTTTTCACTACAAGTGAATGACTGGGTAAGGGACCATTTATCTAAATTTTCTGTTCAGGAGATAAGTTGACTTTAGGAAAGAGGAGGGACTTTGAGAGCTGAAGACTGCTCAGTCACTCAAGATGAGATTCATTGATCTATCCTAGACAAAGTCTGGATTTCTATTCTGCTATTACTATGAAAGCAATAAACATTTTGCTGCAGTGTTCCATATTTTGTATAGGCAGACAAGCTTTTTTTGTGTAGTAAGAATCATGAGCAAGGACAGAAATCATCTCATTTAAGTTAAAAATGAAATCTGTATGTGTTTAGCTCAAATTTGGCCTCAATTGAGTGTTTGTAGAGAAAAAGGAAGCACAGGTTTCATATTACTAAGTTATATTTCATTTTTATTTTTAGTTTAGAAAAATAACACTTAAAATTATACATACACCTATGAAAGACTACATATGTATATAATAATTTTGTACTGCTAAATCTCTCTTTGAGCCTGAACATATCTCTTAGTATGAAAATATTGTTTTGAATGCCTTGTGTCAAATTTGTCATAGACTATATATTTAATTCAAATTGCTTTGGTTTTATTTTTGCTTTTCAACATGATCATTTTTTAATTTATTTTATTTATATTAAATAAAATTTTATTTTAATTTATTATTTTATTTATTTATATTAAATAAAATTTATATTAAATATAATATAAATTTATTTATATTATAAACAAAATTCATTCAAATCAATTTATAATTTTTATTTAAATTTATCCTCCTGAGTCTATCTTCCAAAAAAATTAAATCCCATTTTGACTTAAGACAGCCATTTAACCAAAATGTGTTGTTCGCTTATACATTTATAAAATTTATGATAAGGAAAGAAAGCAGTTACTTAAAAAAATAAATTAACTATAAATGTCTGGGTGGATGCTCTTGAAAAATTGGCTAAAAACTCATTTTTAAATATAATAAAATACTCTAGCAGATACCATATAACACATGCCATGTACTACAATCATCTTGTAGAGTAGAAATTTATAATATGACAATTAGGCCTATTTGGGTAAGAAAAATATATTTAAAATAGGAATTTTTTTTTTAAAAACAAAAATTAAGAAAGAAAAAATCCAGGTTTTTTTACCAAAATTTCTGACTGTCACTGGAGCGATGTCCATGGTAGGAATGGAGAATCATACAAATAAATAGGCCAATACTGGCCAAAATAAATGGATCTACAGGGAAAAAAATACATAAAATTATGTACATAAAATTCTCTTCACAATGATAAGATCATATTATAATCTCTATAATTAATTGATCACACTAAAGTATGTAGGCATTATAATTTTATGCAGGGGCTAAAAATATTTAAATGGCTTCTTCAGGGTAAAAATATTGAAGAAGGTTGACATCCAATATCTAACATTTATTTTGAGCTTTAGTCACCTTTGATTTTTTTTTTTGAATTAAAAATATTGTGAACAAACTGAAAGGGCAAAGTTTGTGAATACATGACCGATATAGATAAATAATATTACAGTAGGGTTAGTTTCGAATGTTGCATAGTATCCATCCTTTGCTATAAGAAATGGATTACCGGGGCGCCTGGGTGGCTCAGTGGGTTAAGCCTCTGCCTTCGGCTCAGGTCATGATCTCAGGGTCCTGGGATCGAGCCCCGCATCGGGCTCTCTGCTCAGCGGGGAGCCTGCTTCTGCCTCTCTGCCTACTTGTGATCTCTCTCCTCTCTGTCAAATAAATAAATAAAATCTTTAAAAAAAAGAAATGGATCACTTTACAAGACTTGCTAACATTTCATTAGCCTATCATTTTTGAATGAGAAATGGATAGCTAATCTGTTGTAACAAAGATGAAAAGACTCCATAATTTCTTGTGTTAAAAATACACAAACAAGGACACATGAGTAGCATCTGCCTTTAGCTCAGGTCATGATCCTAGGGTCTTGGAATTGAGCCTCGTGTTGGGCTCTCTGCTTGGCAGGGAGTCTGCTTGTCCCTTTCCCTCTGCCTCTCCCTCCGCCCCGGCTTGTGCTCTCTCTTGCTCTCTCTCAAATAAATAAATAAATAAATATACACACACAAATAAATAAATAATACTTCAAAGTGTGAAATTCACCCCAAAATAAATAAAACCACATATGTTACTTTTGACCCATGAAATTAGAGGAAGAAATGCCAGTAGACACAGAAATCATGTTTGAAAGACAAATATTGCCTAAGATTTCACAAGGATTAAAAATAAAAACAAAAATAAAAAAGTCCAGACAGGAAAGGGAGTGGGTTGTCTGAAATGGCACAGCTGTTTGCAGAGAAGTTGCAAGTTTTTCATTATCACATACTCTTCAACAGCCAAAATGTGCATCTCGACATAAAAATCACACAACCCTCTAAATACAGGATGGGAAGCAATTTCTCACTCCAAAACTGTGCCTTTGAAAAGCTACCTATAAAACAATTTGAATTCTGGAAATAGAGAATGTGTGTTTATTGTTGACTCAGGCTCTGCTTTATTTTGCCAAGGTCAGACTTTTTCTTTAAAAGGCATTAAGAAAAGAGAAGGAAATAAAAAAGCATTAAACATCAACACTGGGACCATGAAACTTAATAATTTGTAACTTTGAAGTAAGTAGTACATGAAAGAGAATCCTCATGCATAAATTAATACCAATTCTATTAAAATAAGTATAGAGCCCTTACATAGTACGTAATTTTAGAAATTGTTTTAGAACCTATTTTATTTCTTTGTCTGGTAATGAATTCCTTGGAAGTACTACAGTCAGAATCTTTTCCTCAGTAAGGCAAGTTTTAGACATACATACCTACCACCTTTCTGTTCTCATGGTTACAGGTGACTATAAAAATCACATTTGCTACTATTGTAGGATTTGAATATAAAGGGATAGATAAAATTTCCTCAGCCATGTGGTTAATGAAAATTCCTTCCTCAAGTTGAAATTATACTCTCCTTCCAATCTAAATGTTTTTACTTATTCAGTTAATGTAAGTAAGTATCAGTCACTAAAAGTTTACCTCAGTGTGTGCTGATTATGTGGACAGCCGAAGCTGGAGGCAAATGGGAGTGGAAAAGTGAGAAATTTTTAAGGGAAAGGATGAAGGAAAGGGAAGAAATAAAAAACAGAGGGGAATATTTGCCTCCATCATAACAAACGTCAACTAACACAAGTCTCTTTCCTTTAGGATTACTAATAACTGTGCTTCATTTTTATTTTAGATGCTGTTTATTACTTGCATCCTGGTAACATGGTAATCCTGAATCTTCAAGAAGCATTATTAAAAATGCTGAATGTGTCTGGAATTAGTAAGTAAAACCAAATGCTATAAATGTGTAGCTCATTATCATATAATTTGGGTAATAGTGAAGATCAAATCTGATGACATGTATCCACATACCATTAAAATCTGTTATGATTAGCTTAACTATTGCCAATTTTAGTATCATTTCATGCCCATGGGACTATATAGATGACCATAACACATAAATATACTCTATTCATTTTAATGCCCTGATTAGAATAATGAAAACAACCCAAACTCAGTAGATTTACATTGGGGAATAGGAGAAGACATTAAAAACTCTCAAGCAATAACAATGCATCTTATTTTTTAAACATTTATTGAGATACAATTTATGTACCATAATATTCACCCACTTAGCTGAACAACTCAATGGCTTTTAGTATATTTACAGAGCTGCACACCATAATCATAATCTAATATTAAAACATGTTATTTACAACACAAAGAAATCTCGTACACATTTAGCTGTTGCCCTATTCCTAACCCCAGGCAAAGACTAATATACTTTCTGTCTTTATAGATTTGTTTATTCTGGACATTTCTCATAAATAGGATCATATAATGGGTAATCTTTTGTCACTGCTTTCACTTAACATAGAGTTTTTGGAGGTTTATCCATGTCGTAGAATGTATCTGCACTACATTCCTTATTATGACTAAATAATATCCTGGATTATCTATTTATTTGGATTATTTTCACTTTCAGCTATCATGCATAATGCTGAATAACAATGTACCTTGAAGAATGAAACAAAAGGGGTGTCTGAGTGGCTCCGTAGGCTAAATGTCTGACTCTTGATTAATGCTCAGGACATGATCTCACAGTCCTGACATGGAGACCTGTGTAGGGCTCCCTGCCTGGCGGGGAGTCTGCTTGAGGATTTTCTCTTTCTCTCTCCCTCAACCCTTCCTCCTGCTCACACTTTCTCTCTGTCTCTCTCTCTAAAATAAATAAATAAATCTTTAAAAAAGAATGAAACAATAGTAGACTAATGAACAGCTATATGCTGCTCGTCCTAGAGCAGAAACTTGTTTCCCAATAAAATTGTTACAAAGATACAAATTAAGGCTATATTAAGGTATAGTTTAACTTTAACTTGATATGATCTATCTAGTTTCTCATTTTACAAACTATATGGGACATAATGTCCTTTGTCAAATTCTTTTTATCAATTATTTGGTGTTTTACTGGACCTCTGATAACTTTTTTTTAAGATTTTTTTTTTAAGATTTTATTTATTTATTTGACACAGAGAGAGAGATTACAAGTAGGTAGAGAGGCAGGCAAAGAGGGGGAAGCAGGCTCCCTGCTGAGCAGAGAGCCTAATGCAGATCGATCGCAGGACCCTGAGATCCCAGGACCCTGAGATCATGACCTGAGCCGAAGGCTGAGGCTTTAACCCACTGAGCCACCCAGGTGCCCCGGCCGTCTGATAATTTAATTTTTTAGACTAGAATCTAATATTTTTCTGAATCTTAGGTTCCATTAATGTGTTAAAGTATATTTTTCAAAAGTTAAAAACATTAATCTCATACAAATATAAAAGCTGCCTGTGTCAAAATTGTACTTAACTCATGAATGAGGAAACAATAAAATAGTGAAAGTGGTTCCAAGGGCATTTTAGAAACAGAATTTATAGGAAGTAGAAAAAGAGTGTTAGAATTGAGATTCTGTCAGATACTAGACTAAGGACAATAAGATCATTACTTTTGGAATTGTTTTTTTTTCTCAAGAAAATTCTTCAGGTTAACATAACAGCTGTATATTATCTTGATTCCATCAACATGTAAATAAAAAGTCAAACAGGAGTAAATTTTTCTAGAGAATAAAATAATCCATGAAAATACCCTCTTATGACATTGAAGATACATCCTGACACTTTTTTTCCCCTTAACTATTTTCTGATTTTTGGAAAATTTTTCTTGATAATACTGTCGTACAGGAAAAAGGTAGATGTAACTTATGTTAAGAGCTTTATTATTACTGAAAATAACCTGAGCATCTAGGTGGGTCAGTAGGTTGCCTCTGACTCTTGATTTCTGCTGAGGTCATGATCTCAGTGTCCTGGGATCAAGCTCTGCCTCAGGCTCCTTGCTCAGTGGGAAATCTGCTTCTCCTTCTCCCTCTGCCACTTCCCTTGCTTGAGCTCTCTCGCTAGCTCTCTCTTAAATAAATAAATAAATAAATAAGTAAATAAATAATTCTTTAAAAAATATATATTTTTTCATTTTTGTGTTGTATTTCTATGTGTTTTGGTACTCATTGAAAAAGTAATACCATATTACCTTGAGGAAAGCACAGTTTTTTTTGCTAAGTTTCCATGACTTTATTTACTTTCCAATTTTACTCAAAAGTGTTTCTTTTTAACAATCAAATTTAGTTAATATAATCAAAGGTTTGTCTTATCTATAGCTAAGCAACAAATCTTAGCATAAAAAGAAACACATGAAACTCTTTAATAAAGTGGACCATGGCATGGGAAAAACCCTCTCTATATTTTAATTGACCCCTGTATTATCCAGGGCATTATTAAAGGTCTATCCTATCATGTCAAGTTAGCATGTTTTTCCTCTTCTCCTGGTAGTTCCTCCTCCTGTAGTTCGCGAAGATGCAGCTCAAACCGATGGAGATTAACCCCGAGATGCTGAACAAAGTGCTGGCCCGGCTGGGGGTCGCCGGCCAGTGGCGCTTCGCGGACGTGCTGGGGCTGGAGGAGGAGGCTCTGGGCTCCGTGCCAGCGCCTGCCTGCGCGCTGCTGCTGCTGTTTCCCCTCACCGCCCAGCATGAGAACTTCAGGAAAAAACAGATTGAAGAGCTGAAGGGACAAGAAGTCAGTCCTAAGGTGTATTTCATGAAGCAGACCATTGGCAACTCCTGTGGGACCATCGGGCTCATCCACGCCGTGGCCAATAACCAAGACAAACTGGAGTTTGAGGATTGGTCCGTCCTGAAACAGTTTCTTTCGGAAACGGAGAAGCTGTCCCCTGAAGACCGAGCAAAATGCTTTGAAAAGAACGAGGCCATTCAGGCAGCCCATGACGCCGTGGCACAGGAAGGCCAATGTCGGGTAGACGACAAAGTGAATTTTCATTTTATTCTGTTTAACAATGTGGATGGCCATCTCTATGAACTTGATGGACGGATGCCTTTCCCGGTAAACCACGGCACCAGTTCAGAGGACTCCTTGCTGCAGGATGCCGCCAAGGTCTGCAGAGAATTCACCGAGCGTGAGCAAGGGGAGGTCCGCTTTTCTGCTGTGGCACTCTGCAAGGCAGCCTAATGCTCTGGGGGGGAATGTAGCCTTTTCCACCCCCCTTCCCTTCTATGTGAAACCTACCCCCACCAACGCAGTCCAAAATGCTTCTCTGTACTTGTGGAACACAGCTGTTCTCCTTTGGTTCTGCAGATTCGCTCTTCTCCCCCCCTCAGCCACGCCCGAACTCTAGCAGAGCCCAGCTGTCGAGCGAGCAAGGTTTGGTATAAGCTTCAGATGGCGAAGCATTGCCCCCAGTGTATGTATTGTACCTCAATAGCTAATGCTTTAAATGGCCACTTTGGTTTGCGTCTGTAAGTTAAGGCCTTGGATGTGGTTTGTTTGTCCTTAAAAGAAATAAAACTTTTCTGCTGATTAAGAAAAAAAAAAAAAAAATGACATGACACAAAAATTAGTAATAACCTGTGAAAGGAAAATGACAAGTATTTATTAAAGCAAGGTATTATGTGTGGTTACTTATATACTCTTGCCCTGAAGAACGATCTAAAAAATTGTAGGAAGTTTTGAGATGCACATCTAAAAAATTATTGATTTGGAAAGTATACCTAATAAATTATAGTTTGTAAGGCATATGGAGTCACATAGAATCACATGGCACGAGCAACGGGTGCGTATATGGAAGCAAGCTTCTCCACACAGGCTATGCTCTAGTACTAACAGAAAGTCTAAATACTGGTCCCCATCCATTCTCCACTTATCCCTGAATTAACAACAATATAAGCAATAATGGTGATATCCATTGATTTACCTACTTTTCTTTTCTTAAACTGACAGACACACCCAACTGTTTTAGCAGAGGAAGTAAACTCACTCACACTCTTTACACTCCTCAGCTAGTCTGACAATGAGTTATGGGACTTCTTTAATTTGTCTACAGTCCCTTTATAAATAAACCTGAACAAAAAGCCAATTCCTCCATGAAAAGAACTACAAAAGAAAGTCTTGGAGGAAAACATGTGACTCTCTGAGCAGCCAGACAAGTAGACAGTCCCCAATTATTCCCCAAGGAAATGAGACATTATTTATATATGGGGCTGCCGAAGTAGTATTAAGAATAGACAGTAGGAGTCTATGCTTAAACTTATATGTTTTTTCATGAAAAATCATATACTTAACATGGAGATTGTGTCAGAGAATTAAATAGAAGCTATAATTTTATTACTTTGCTTTTTTTCCCCTTTTACAGTGGTTTTAGGGAATTATAATTTCCTCAATTCCTTTTTTTTTTCCAAAAAGTAATAGATTTATATTAAAAATGAAAAAAAGGTGTGAAAGGTTATATTTTTCTCCCTTTGGTGCCCCCATTTTGTTGCTACTGAGGGACTATAGAAGAGGTGGCTACTACTGTTTCATTAAACTAGGGTCTCTGTGAAGTTCAGCTGCAGAGCATGTGTTCTGCTTTTCTCTTGAAAATGTGCCCCATTAAAACCACATTCTCTCGCCAGTCCAAATTCATGAAAGTCTACATGTCTGTGCTCGAATTATCCAAATTCTGCCTCTGAGACAAGGGATGTAAGCGAAAATGATGACGCCGCACAACACGACAGTCTTGAGAGAGGCCAGTTGTGAGAGTCAGCAACTGTGCTAGCGGAGGAAAGAGCCAAGCAGATGACAATGACCAGAATACAGCTGTGCAGAGTCAGCACTCCTAGGCGGGTGCCTGGTAGAGTCTGAAGGATTCTTTAGATATTCTTACTGGCCTCAAACCTGGAAATGGCATCTTGTGTCCTTCAACTGAATCAGGGATTGAATCAGGGATTAAGAATTATTAAGATAAACCATGACATATTAATAATAGGCTAATACAATTATAATAATAATTTATTAAAATCATTTGTCCCTATTCTACATAATCTTTCTAATTCCCCAGAATGCATGGGAAGAGAAGGAACTCTCATGTCTAATGAGAAATCATTTGCAACTTAAAATAAATCGTAACTTCTTGAAAATAAGAGGTCCTAAGTCACTGGAAACACAGAAGACACAATGAGAGAGCATCTGGACTACTTTCTCAGAGAGAGATTACACAGGTAGAATAAAACTGAGTACTTTTTGCAAAGATATAAAATATATTTGGTTGATGGTGTGTGGTGGCTGTGTTGGAAGATGGGCAAGAAATGACAGAGAAAAGAGAGATTGCTGTCAGATTGCAGGCTTTTCGCTTTCCTGAAAAATTTGCAATTATTTCTGGGAAGTCAGAAAAAATTTGGAAAGGGGAAATGGCATGATCTAAACTATAGTTCAGGATCCTAACTGTTGTGCAAAGACGAATAAAGTACTAGCAGTATTTCACTCAAATGGGGGCACTCTTTCTTGTAAGCAGCACTGTAAAGGGCTAAGGCAGACCAGCTCAATAAACCTGAGCACGACAGAAAATAAGGAAAACATTAAGAAGTTAGGTGTAGATCCCATCCAAAGAGAGGATTAAACTTTCAAAGGAAAACAAAAGGTTCTAAAAGCTTTGATCTAAGGAATGACTTTAGAATTGGCCCCCTCACAACATCGGGGACATCAGTTAATGTAATTCCCAAACTCAGAATGGACCTGGTGATCTCTGAGGAGCTTTGGAAAACTCACCCTTTTGGAGGGAACCAGGCAGATGAGTATCTCTCCCTGTACATGTGGGCATCAGTGATACCAAATTCACAGAGTCACCTTACCCATACATTTTCACATTCTGCAAGCTTAACAACTAGTAAAAATACAAAGTTTAAAGACAATGCCTCTTCAAAGCCACATACAATTGTTAAACATTTATGTAAGCGGGGAACGGAGTAGGCCACCTGGAAATTTTACAAGGTGGAAAAATGCTTTCCTCAAAATGACAGTTTTTGCTTCCACTTCCCTGGTGTGAGAGTTCACTAATTATTTGCTGCTGTAAGTGCGTTTCACAGTATTAAGGAACTATCTGAACTTAAATTATTATTGTTCATGTTAAGACTTTTCAGAATCATCCCTGAAGTATTTGTAATTTCAAACACATTTATTATGCCAGTGTGAAACATCAAATTTATTCATGAGACTATATATATTAGCTCAGTAATCTTTAATTCTAGATGAAAAAGCCAAAAAAAGCACATAAGAGAAGTTCATCTTAAAAGTGGATAATCACTTGAAAAGAAGTAATTTCAAAGATGTTCAAGAAAACTAATATCTACAAAAAAGTCAGAAATACTAACTAAAACAGAGTGACAACTCTTCTAAATGTAGATGTTTATACCAAAGCTGATTTTTAAAATAGATGGCACGATTTGAAAAAATTAGTAAACAAGCCACAAAGTGGATTTCTAAAGTTATTAAAAGTGCTCTAAATTCCAGCCATGAGAGTTAAAAACAGGATGGTAATAAATCTTGGATCGTTCAAGTTGTCCCAGTGTAATTAACAGTTTTTGTCTTCACTGTCAAAGGTATCCCAGCTTGGATAACAAATTATATGAGCACCCTAGTCATAATACATCCCTGAAAATTATCTTAATTATCCAGGAAGTGAAATGTAGTTGAAGAAATAGGCTTATCAAAATTTATTTTCACTAAAAGTGGAAATTTGAAAAATATATGTATTTTATCATAACCTGACCAAAATCCCCAACAAATACATGTAAATATAATTTGACATTTCTTATTTACAAATAAATACATTTAATGTTATAAAATTAGTTTAAGGATCACTTAGCTGCTTCTTACAAGTTTAATATACTGAAATTAGCGCATTTTTCATTAAATATATCTTATGTCTGATGTAATTTTATACCAGTTTTTTTGTGTGTGTTCCATGGATTTTCATTATTCCCCCCTCAATCTCATCCTATAAATTAAAAGATTAGAACAATGTTTTTAAAGTGTCCAGCTAGATTTTTATTTCTTCAAGTAGTCTGTTAGTCTATTTCTATAGATTATCAATAATTTTTATAACTATGTATATATTTGTACTTAGCACTGTTTGTTTTTTAATTTTTGACTACCGATTTTTTCCATTGTTGTCCCGTCTTTTAAATCTTTTTTTTTTTTTAAACAGTCATTTTTAAGTAATCTCTCCACCCAACATGGGGCTCGAATTTAAAACCCTGAGATTAAGAGTCACATGCCCTACTGACTGAGCCAGCCTGGTGCCCTGTGCCTTCTGTTGTATTGAGAAAGTTTCTGCATTTACTTCCTTCAGATAATTTTAAAGTAACAGACTTGATTTTTATAATCTCCTGAATATCATTTTAAACATAACATAACTAGTATAACCTAACAAATGTGTGTTACTTGTAGCATGTTTACTTATTTCCAAAATTCCCTGTCCTCACATTCATCTATTTACATGGTATAAAGTGTTGATTTTTTTTTACTTTTTTTTAAATCAAACTCAAAAATAATAGTTTTAATATTAAACAGTAAGATTTACTAACATTTAATCATTTACTTTGTTTCTTGCGTTTCTTTCACAACATTCTCAGATTTTACTTTCTCCTAAAAGAAATTATTTTAAAAACATATAGTGTGTTTTTAACCTTTAAAATCTTCACGTACTCTAGGGGTGCCTGGGTGGCTCAGTGGGTTAAAGCCTCTGCCTTCAGCTCAGGTCATGATCTCAGGGTCCTGGGATTGAGCCCCGCATCGGGCTCTCTGCTCCGCAGGGAGCCTGTTTCCCCCTCTCCCTCTGCCTACTTGTGATCTCTCTCTCTCTCTGTTAAATAGATGGGTAAAATCTTTAAAAAAAAAATCTTAGGGCGCCTGGGTGGCTCAGTTGGTTAAGCAACTGCCTTCGGCTCAGGTCATGATCCTGGAATCCCGGGATCGAGTCCCACATCAGGCTCCCAGCTCCTCAGGGAGTCTGCTTCTCCCTCTGACCTTCTCCCCTCTCATGCTCTCTCTCACTGTCTCTCTCAAATAAATAAAATCTTT
>CM052899.1:84164352-84201160 GCA_028534135.1 Potos flavus
GATATTGTATTTTTACTATTTAATTGCTTGGATGATCTAATGAATGCAGATTATAAATATGTTTTGAATGGAAACGTTTAGGGGATTTTGATTTTGGTTTTGTTACTGGCCAGTGTATGCACATGTATATGTATTTGCTCTCCTTTAATTTTTATTTTGTTATTATTTTCTTCCTCCTCCAGCAACTCTGTACTTATGAAGTTGCTTCCTTCTAATCCATACAAGACACAGTTATTAAAATAGCATTTGACAGTTTCTATTTTATAAAGATATCCAGGCTATCAGAGATCCAATCACAGGGTCAGCTGACAACTTGTCTCAGTGCTTGGAAAAAGGTTGTGTTTTCTGTACCTGGCTCCTTAGGTCAGCAGCTTACTGTAAGGGTGCTGTGGTATTATAATGCCATATCCCAAGTAGCAGGTCGACAGCCTCTTTTTTTTTTTTTTTTTTTTAAGCCTCTTTTCACAATAAAGGGGGAGGGATCTATTTCTTCCCAGTCCTAAACTTCAAATGCTGAGAGGGAAGTGTTCCTGGGTGGCTAAATCGCTTAAGCCTCCCACTCTTGGTTTAGGCTCAGGTCATGATCTCAGGGTCCTGAGATCAAGCCCTGAGTGGGGCTCCATGATTAGCTGGGAATCTTCTTGAGATTCTGCCCACCCCACTCCATGCATGCTCTCGCACTCTCTCTCTCTCCTTCTTTCTCTAAAATAAATAGATAAACCTTTAAAAACAAACAAACAAAAAAATTAATGCTGTGAGGGAATAGTAAGAACCATGTCACAGAGAGCAGTCTTACTGCTTTGCTTTTCCCGAGCCCCACCTTGCCTGTTTGCCCATCTTCGAATTCTTAGAGTCCAACAAGCCAGTGGCATAGCTAATAACAGCTTTGCAATTCTGGAGACTCACTTCTTGATGCATGAAATGTTTATCATGTCTTTGGATCTCAGCTACTAAATATGAATATATAATATATATATACATATATATATATGTATATATATATCCAGTACTTGTGTGAATATATATATTTGGTATTTTTGGAATACTGGGTCTTTTTAAGACTCATTGCATCTTTTGGCGTGCCTGGCTGGATCAGTGGAAAGAATATGCAATCCTTGATCTTGGGATGGAGCATTTGAGCCCCACATTGAGTGTAGAGATTACTTAAAAATAAAATCTTAAAAAAAAAAAAAAAAAAAACCTCATTGTATCTTTTGACCAGTAGTTCATATTTCCAATGATGGAATTAGTTGAAAGCTTACTTATGATCCTTATGATCTCTCCACTATTAGCTGAAGCCCATTTGCACTGTAAAAACTGAGAAATCTGTGTTTTATCATTTTTCCAAATATCCTTATTATTATACATATAAAATAACAACTAAAAAGTAGAAAAACTTAAAATGTATAAATTCGTAAAATAGTATAAAATGCTAATGAGCTTTTTCAATCAAAGGATACTATAGTAATTTGAAGGTATTCAAAAGTTCTAATTTTTAATCCACTATTCTTTAAAAAATTAAGATGTGAATAGAGTGGATTTTTATTTTTGGAATCTTTAAATAATGGATTATAAGTATATTATAATTATTCTATCATGTCTAATTCTAAGAGAAACTCTCCCATAACTAACACTATGAAGGACTGCATAGTTGTCCCAGACTTTGTTCTATGCATTTTACAAATACAGTAATTAATTTTACAAAATTAATACTTAATTAATCCTCACATTTCCTATGAGGTAATTACTATTTCTGAGTTTTCAGAAAAGCTAAGATGCAGAAAGATAGTTATTTGCTGATAGCATAGCATGTAATAAATGACAGAGTCAGAATGTGACCATTGGCAGTCTGACTCCAAAGGAAGATACTATGTCGTTTTGCTCATTTTACTTTCAAAGTAGACATCATTAGGTACCATATGATAATGACTGACCCCTTGTCTTTGTACAGTTATGAATGAGCTGTTTCCCTTCTGCATTTTTCTCTCCCCAAATGGCCTTTCTTCATTATCAAATGCCTTGCTATATAACTGATTTACAGACCTTTGAAGATTCCTGCTTTTGTATTTGGTGTGGTATATTTGAATGATATATAGCCTTAAACATATCACTTACAGATGGTTATGTTACTATAAAAATGCATAATAAATTTTAATTCCTGATACACATTTTAGAACAATACCTTCACATGAAAAGCAGCCAAATATGTTTCTGATATAATTCTCCTGACTATAGATTACTGTAAAAAAACGGATTCTAAATTGTGACAAAGAGTACATAAGTACACTGTGTTTGACCTTGAGGGTTTAAAAATCAAAGTGAAATTATTACCAATATTATCATTACCAAATTCAAAAACACAAGAATCAAGAAAACCAATTTAATCTCTAGAGCCTAGTAGATGTGGCCCAATATAAGTGGTCTTTTACTCTGCTATAGCAAAGAAAACAAATTAATAACAAGTCCTCAGTATTTTGCCATATGGCTAAATTTCACATTTCTATTTATTGCCGTCAGTAATGTCTATGAAGAAGACATTTATGATCTCATTTTACTTTGAACAGCTTTGCTTCCTTTGTTCTCACTGGACTTTAGTTAGGTTCCTCTTTCATTAAATTGCTTAGTAATTAATCCATTTTATTAGCTATAGACTTTTAGAGTGAATCTATATAGGAGCAATTTTCTTTAGGAAAGAGAAACTATGTTTGTAAATTGCAACAAAGGGCTTCCTAATATAAAAGAAACAAAATGTGTGTGTGTGTGTGTGTGTGTGTGTGTGTGTGTGTGTGTGTGTGTTGGGGCATGTGTGCATGTATATACAGTCAGGATCTTAACTTGAGAACATGTAATATTGAAAAATGTATTATGTGTGCTTTTGTTTTGAACTCAAAATAAATTTTCCCTTAAAACAATATTATTAGATTTCTAAGTTAGGTTACTATAGACCTCATGTGTTACAGAAATACATAACCTGACTGAAGAATCCTAGGATTTGAGAACCAAGAGGAAGGAAGAAGGGAAAAGTAGAGTCAAGTACAACACGAGTCAAAATATTGTGACAGGTGAACTTTTCCTTTAGGCTGACATCATTTCTGTACTTCTTCCCAACCTGTTATACATCTACTCACATGTGCAGGAGTATTCATTGAATGTGGAAACAATCCTGGCACTAAATGAAGGGTTAACAAGTAAATATCCATTCTTTCATTTGCAAAGTGATTAAGATCACAGACTCTGGAACCAGACTTCTGGGGCTCAAATTTTGTTTTTTTTACTAATAAGTTTTGTGACCTTAAGCAATTTATTTAATTGCCCTGTGTCTTAGTTTACTTATTCATAAAATATAAATAGTACCAGTAACTAGCTAGTAATTAACTCATAGTTGTTGTGGGGTTTTTTATGAAAATAGACTGAACAGTGTTGTTCAAACTTTTAGAACAATGACTGACAAAATATAAGTGGTATGGAACTTTTAGCTATTATGATTAATGTTGTTATTACTATTATTAAAAAAACAAACATGTATTACAGCATCAGTTTTGTGTCAAACACTATACCAGAGGATGAACATATAAGATAAATAAGAACAGTTCCTACATCAAAGAGTTTCAGGCTAGAGAAAATGGAGATTGGCCAGTTTTAAAGTTGATCAAATAGGGATATCAGGAGAAAAATCCATGGAAAGAGAGTTTTTAAAAATGTGTGAATGCTTCGATTCAAAAGTACCTGTGTTTAAGACAAGCATGACTATCCAGACATTGAGGCAGTAAGCAATTACAAGCAACTAAAGGACCAGGAAATCAATTTAGATATTGAGAGATGCACACACACAAGAAGATGGCATTTTGAATGTTAAGAAATAGGTATTCAGATCACAATTTGAGGGGCAGGAGTCCAAGCACCAAAAGACTATGAGGTAAAGAGTGGGAATCAAGCCATTAAAAAAACCAGAAAACAGAAAAGAAGCTCATTTTGGAGCAAATAGAAGCCAACATGGCAAGACTGACTAAATGTAATTATTGAACTACGTCCTCTAAAAGTTAATTATTCCCTATCCCTAGGGACATGCCTAGTCTCAGAATCTGAGGGTATAGTTTAGAACTGGAAGAATTTAGATGGAATTCACTCCAAAATTTATCGGGTAAACAATCTTCCTGAGCAATAGATTGTCCATTTACAAATGCAATTACATTAAAACACTTTTTATTCTCTAAACAAAAAGAACAAGAGGGGAAAATAGTTTTAAAGTATTGTATAAGCCATACGTATATCAGTTATCTTAATTACCATATGACCACAGTCACAAACCTCAAGATATTGGCAAATTGCAATACGGGGATCAAAATATTAAGATGTGCCAATATGTTATTGTAGGTCTTTACTGTACCGCTTCAATGCTACACTGTGTCCAAGGTATTCTCAATCCCCTTTATTCGCCAAAAATGCTTGGAGCATAGCGGGAAATTAATCAATGTGCATTGAATAAATAACATGGGGGCTGGCCAAATTAAATCACATTAATTTGTGATTGAAAGATCGCAAATTAATTGAAAGATTATCAATACCTTACTCCTTGTAAAGCTATTTGCATTCTCCAGAGAAGAGCTTGTTGATACCAAAGTAATGTCCAAACAGTAGAATTCCAAGGAATGTGGTAAACTTTACATGAAAAAAGAAAAGTGAAAAAAATAAAACGAGAGTTATGCATGGGAGCTTAAACAAGAGATTTGACACTTTCCTATTTGACAGTTCCTTTCTTTCTTTCTTCCATATTTGAGCACAAATGTTCTTTCCAACCCTTGTGATTTATTTTGGTTTGTATTTAATTTCATGGTCATTCTTATGCTATTTACAGGAGAGGGGTTGGGGATAGCTGGTCAACAGCAGCTCTTTGTGTATGGATTAAAATTGCTTTACATACTAGAAAGTTATTATTTATATTAAGAGAAATACTGGAAATATTATATATGAAATAATGACTAAATTAATCCACATAATGGCAGTTTTGATCTAAATATTTGGCTCATTTCATAATAGACATAGTTTATCAAATTGATCGGCATTTTCCTCTAGGTAAGTTTAAGCAATGAAAGACCTTTTATCTGAAATATTATTTCATAGAATGTACTATTTTCTTAAGCACTTTAAAGGTATAGAGATCTAACATACTTAACACATAAAGAATCCATTGTAGTTCAGGAGTATGTCTACCCTGCACACTTTCAATACACCTTAATTGGGTTTTTAAACTTTTCTGCCTATCTTCTGTATGTAAGATGCTCAATTATTAAATAATACATTCTAGAATTCCCTCAACTAGGTGACTTCTAGAATTTTGGATTGGGTTTATCAGTAAAATATGGATCAATGTGAGATTTCTGATTTACTTACATTGATTAATCTGGATACAGAGAGTCAAAAAAAAACCCTAAAAATTAATAACTAATTTTATTTAAAAATATAAATAATTTTTCAACAAAAGAAATTGAAAGCCCATAAAATACAGGAATTATAAAAACCATTGCTTTTTCTTATATAATGGATGTTGCCCTATAAGAAATGCAATATAAAAACTTCCTCTGTTTGGGGCACCTGGGCAGCTCACTTGGTTAAGCATCCGACTTGATTTCAGTTTAGGTCACCATCTCAGGATCATGAAATGGAGGCCTGAATGGGGCTCCTCCATTCTCAGCAGAGAGTCTGCTAGAGAGTCTCTTTCTCTCTCTCTACCTCTGCCACTCCCCCCACTTGCTCTATCTCTCCCTCTCTCTCTCCCTCTCTCTCTAAAATACATAAATAAATCTTTAAAAAAAAAAATCTCAATTTTTTAAAAGCATTGCAGACAACATGTGGGAAAAATATTCCTCTTCCACTAAAAGGAATGAGAAAATTAAAGAATGTGATTCAAGTTAATTTTAGCTCTATTCCTACACAAAAAATCTGGTATAAACTTCTTTAATAACATAAAATGTATCTTTACTTCATTGAAATAAAGTTTTAAAATATATATGATTTTTTTTTATTTTATTTATTTATTTATTTATTTTTAAATCAAAAGAGTTGTTAAGACCTCGAATAGCCAGGGAAATGTTGAAAAAGAAAACTAAAGCTGGGGGCATCACAAGCCCGACTTCAAGCTATATTACAAAGCTATGATCATCAAGACAGCATGGTACTTAAACAAAAACAGACACATAGATCAACGGAATAGAATAGAGAGCCCAGATAGGGACCTTCAACTCTATGGTCAATAATCTTTGGCAAACCAGAAAAGTATATCCAATGGAAAAAAGACAGTCTCTTCAATAAATGGTGCTGGGGAAATTGGACAGCCACATGCAGAAGAATGATAAACCCAAAATGGATGAAAGACCTAAATGTGAGAGAGGAATCCATCAAAATCCCAGAGGAGAACACAGCCGATAACCTCTTTGACCATGGCTGCAGCACTTTCTTGCAAGACATATCCCTAAAGGCAAGGGAAACAAAAGCAAAAATGAACTATCAGGACTTCATCAGATTAAAAATCTTCTGCATGACAAAGGAAATAGTAAAAACTAAAAGGCAACTGACAGAATGGGAGAAAATATTTGCAAATGATTGATCAGATAAAGGGCTACTATCCAAGATCTATAAAGAACTTATCAAACTCAACACCCAAAAGCCAAATAATCCAGTCAAGAAATGTGCAGAAGACAACAGCAGACACTTCTCCAAAGAAGACATACAAATGGCCAACAGACACATGAAAAAATGTTCCACATCACCTGTCATCAGGGAAATATAAGTCAAAACCACAATGAGATACCACCTTACAGCAGTTAGAATGGCTGAAATTAATAAGACAGGAAACAACAAATGCAGGTGAGGATGGGAGAAAGGGAATCCTCTTACACTGTTGGTGGAATGCAAGCTGGTACAGCCACTCTGGAAAACAGTATGGAGTTTCCTCAAGAAGTTAAAAATAGAGCTACCCTATGACCCAGCAATCACACTACTGGGTATTTACTCCAAACACACAGATGTAGTGAAAAGAAGGGGCACCTGCACCTCAATGTTCAAGCATCAATGTCCACAATAGCTAAACTGAGGCAAGAGTCGAGATGTCTTTCAAGAGATGAATGGATAAAGAAGACGTGGTTCATGTATACAATGGAATATTACTCAGCCATCAGAAAGGATGATTACCTACCATTTAGATTGACAGAGATGGAACATAGTATTATGCTAAGTGAAATAGGTCAGTCAGAGAAAGGCAATTATCATATGGTTTCAGTCATATGTGGAATATAAGAAATAGCACAGAGGATCACAAGGGAAGGGAGGGAAAACTGAATGCGAAGAAATCAGAGAGAGAGGCAAACCATGAGAGACTCTTGACTCTTTGAAACAAACTGACGGTTGGTGGAGGGGAGTTTGGTGAGGGCTGGAGTAACTAGGTGATGGGCATTAAGGAGGGCACGTGATGTGATGAGCACTGAGTGTTATATGCAACTAATGAATTACTGAACACTACATCAAAAACTAATGATGTACTATATGTTGGCTAATTGAATTAAAAAAAAAGAACCCAGAACTTTACAACACACCTTAAACTAAACTATGGAATGTTGTTAATAACAATGTATCAATATTGATTCATCAGTTGTAATAAATGCAAAATGTTAATAACAGGAGGAACTTTGGGGAGAGGAGGGTAATATGGGAACTCTATACTTGCTGTTCAATTTTTATAAACCTAAAACTGCTAAAAAGTTAAGCGTATCAATTTTAAATTAAAAAAAGAAGAATAATTATTTCTGAGGTGTTATTTGCATGACACTTTTATTGTTAAAATGATTTATAATTGCTTACTTAAATTATTCTGGTGTCATTAACTATGGTCTGTGGTGTCACAAACAAAAACAAAACTGAAATGTATCTGAAAAATTATATGTGCTTTTCCATTTTATTAGCATCTATAAAACACATTATCATATGATTTATTATTAGCTCATTACAAGGAATTTTAAACAAGGAGTTGATAATTTCACTCTGGATATTTACAATACGGATATTATAGCAACTAGCAATCTAAAATATGAAGTAACTAGGGACATTAGCATGGAAAAATATACAGCTATATGTCTTATGTGTGAAAGTAAGCCAAATACAACTTTTATGATACGATAAACAAGTTCATGTTTACACTAGATATGTATATCATCTCCACTTAAGAGTCATTTGGATCAACTTCTTGAGGCATTCAAGAACTTCAAATGTTGTATAATTAGTGGAAAGAACACAGTTAATTCAAAGGAGAGGTAATCCAGATAGAGGGTAATTTTGAATAAGTGTCTTACTCTAAGGCAGCTCTAAACGACCTCAAGGAAAAGAGGAGGCCACCATAAATGTACTTAGCCTAGTCAAAGTGAAAGGTAGAAAAAACAGATAACAAAGGAACAAAGATGTCATTGGAAACAACACAGAGAATTCGCTGGAGAGGAAAAGGTAGTGGAGAGAAGGTTGAAATGTTCAAATGAGAAATGAGTAGTATTTGACCTAATGTTATTTTTATAGATTGGAAACTGTATTACATTCCTGGGGCTGCCACAAAAAATAACCAAAAACTTGGTGGCTTACAAAAACAGAAGTTTTTACTCTCACATTTCTAAAGGCTAAAAGTCTAAAATTGAGGTATCTACAGGGTCACTCTTCCCCCATAGCTCTAGAAGAGAATCCTTTTTTATTTCAACTCTAGGGGGCTCTGTCCAGGCTCCCTTAGCTTGTAGTAGCATTCATTCATATCTCCACTTCATCTTCACCCGGTCTCCTTCTTTGTGTCCTATGTGTCTTTCTTGTCTCTTATAAAGACCGTCTGGACGATTTACCCTAATCCAGCATGCTCTACTCTCAATTCTTTCCTTAATTATATCTACAAAGACCCTATTTCTTTTTTTAAAATTATTTTTTAAAGATTTTATTTGTTTGTTTGACAGAGAGAACGAGAGAAAGAGAGAGACCACAAGCAGGGGGAGCGACAGGCAGAGAGAGAAGCAGGCTCCCTGCGGAGCAGGAAGTCCCACACGGGGCTCAATCTCAGGACCCCGGGACCATGACCTGAGCCAAAGGCAGACATTCAGTCAACTGAGCCACCCAGGCACCCCGACAATGCCGTTTTTTATGAGAACCTGAAGCATACTATCAGTGCAATTATGAAAGTTATTAGGAAGGAATGATGAATAATATCAGTAAAGGCATCCTCAGTTAAAAGTGGTAGAATTGAACACACATACTGTTTCTGTGCCTCTGAACCCCTGTAAAATGACACTAAAGATGTAAAAGTAAATAAACTAAAAAATAGGTAATAACAAGTACCATTATAATATATGTAGCAGAAGATAGCAATGAAAAGCAAGCTAATTCATGCCTCAAAATCACAGAAAATATGGGATGGAGGAACTAGAAACTGCAGAACATAAGGCAAATTTTGACACTGGAGACAGGTGGTAGATAATGTCCAAATTAGACAGATTGAGAAATAGAAATATAAGCACATCATTTAAAAGTTAGAAGTTCCATACCAGAAGAAACAACAAAGTATTATGGGAGAGTGACACGGGGATGAGCAAGGCATCAGCAGAACACTACTGTTTTTCATTTTATGCTTATTAGCATAGTTAATTTTTAAACTAAAGTGATGAATAATATTGATAAAGATTTTTAAATGTCATGAAAACAAATACAACATAGCAACTAATAACTGCCTCTATTGGACATTAACTTGAGACAGGCACAATGCTTAGCGTTTTATTTGTTCTAAGTCATTTGGCATTCACAGCAGTCCTCAGAGGTAGATGATGTTATTTTTATCTAAATTTTATAATGAGGAAACAGGATAATTTGCACAGATCACACAGTTCTTAAGTGACAAAGATGGGATTCAAACCTAGGGCCTTTTGCTTCCAGATGCTCTTAATTGCTAGATTGTAGAATACTGTGGAAGAGAAACTTTCGTCTGAGGACACTGAGCTAAGTGATTCTGACTGAGTTGTACGACAAAACAATCCCCTGGCAGCATCACATTAACACATTAACATGAGGCTACTTCAAAATGCCCAGTAAGATATTTCCAGTTAAGAAACAGCAAAGATGGGGAATTTTAAAGCCATAGATCATTATGCTGTAAAATGTAAGTGTGTCTTATATATTGAATACGAGATTCTAAAATACCTAATCATCATTGTCTTAGAAAAGAGAAAACGTAACTAATAAATATTCTTTGTTTCTTCCTAAGAGTGACCTAATAGGGGATTCTTATTATTTTACAGTTTTCATTGGGCAGCCCCAGTTTAAGCTTCTTATGCTGTCATAAATTTTACTGGCTTAATACTTTGATGCTCCAACATAGTAATTAACACTACACCCATTTATTCTCAATGGTGTCTCAATATATGATAAATTATATAGCCCTCTATATAATTTATGGAAGCTGCAATCACCGGCATTTACACACTGACAATCTTGAAATTCTGGAAGCAAGGTACATGTTCTTACTAATCATCCATATAATATAGAACTTGTACCTGCTCTGAGAATCTTCTGGATCTTTAATTGAAATGTTTGATAGAAAATGGGACTTGGGCAGCTCAATCAACTCTCCCCCTTTTCTCTTGGTAGATGGTTTAAATCTTGGGATCATGCCAAACATCTTCCTACTCCCCCTTCTAACTCCCAATCTAATTAGATTTCAAACAGAGGAACACCTAGGTGTCCCTTAGCTTTAAATATTTAAATATACTCTTGGGTTTCCCAGCAATTTACACCCCAAACTTCAGCACAGACTTGTAAATCTCTAAACTGTGTGAGATTCCACCCCCCTTCCCTTCCTGTGAGATTAGTGGCTCCTGTGGGGAAAGGGACACTTGTAAGTTCTAAGATTTATAAGAGTGCTGTGCTTTCTAAGGTGTAAATTGCAAGGAAACTCCAGAGTGCCATTAAACATTTAAACGTGGTAAGCATCATGCCCCTTTATCCTCTGGGGCAGCAGTTACTGAGAAAGAAAAGAGCAAGGGGGAGCAACACTTGGGTCTCCAAGTCCGGCACTAAAGTGTGAAGCCAGGATTGGAGGCATCCTGGATTCAGTAGCAGAAATACAAGCACGTCCTTAATAACATATTCTTTTAGTTGTCAGGTTAAGAATTTAACATGATCAATTATTTAACACCTAACTGGCATGAGCCTCGCCTATAAATGGTTGAAGCCCATATATCATTTAAACAGTACAATTATTAAAAATGTGCTTAATGTCTATTCCCTCACCATTAATTTCATCCACATTATTATAAGTACATGTAATAACCAAAACTTGAAACAAATTTATAAATGGCCTTTGCCTTAGACAATATACCTATAGATTGAAAATGGAGAGGACCATGGAGAGAGACATGCCAAAAGTCACAAAGGTAGAGAGCGCCAGTTGCATTAAATAAATAAAGTTCATAAGGGAAGGTCTTTAAATTTATTTTGACTTCTGGGGTGGAATACATGCTCTGCACAAGATTTTCACAGCCACCCAAGAGAATGTCGAAAAGACCGTGGCCAAAAATACTGTTCTTGACCCAGAGATATTCATATAAAGACCAAAATGCAGGTGTTATTGTCCCAGTGCCCATTCTGTGCTGTGAAGTAGGGCCCCAGGATTTTCTCTAGAAGTCATAGTTCTACTTGCCAAATTTATCACCTAAGACTCCCAGGTGCAAATATATACACAGAGAAAAATAACCAATTTCAGCCGAAATGTTTCTTGCAGTTAAGTCAATGTTGTTGCCTTTGGCTCCTGAATCTCCATTTCTCCTTCACCGACTTTGAATGAGAAGGAGGTGACAAACTGTACTATTCCAAATGATGAAATCCTAACAACACAATTTCTCCATTTTGGAGAACAGGATAGAATGACTTTATTTTCAAATAATCATACCCTCACTTTTCTAGGCAGGATTACCAAGGCATAGGATAGAATTTACTGGAGGTTTGGAGTTTCAAATCCAGCAGCACTAGAAGTAAAGGGAAATGGAAAAACAGATGTAATTCTGAAGCTTCTTGTTGCCAAAAGAAACATGAAACCACTGACATGTTCTCTCTCTTTCTTTTCTTCCTTTGTGTCTTGGTTTGCACCAGGATCTCCTCATGGCAGCCCTGGGCTCTTCTAGCATCTTGGTTACCTTCATGTGGAAAGTTTGTGTGTTCCATATTAAACCTTCCTTGTTCCCATATTGTCCCATCCCATGTCTTAATCTCCAAACTGTTACTACTTCTACTGAGGGATTCCAATAGTTCAGTTTTCCTTCCTTCTTCTCTTCTTTTAGTTTAGTTGTCTGTGCGACTTAAAATTTTTCTTTTTCGTTGTTATATTATTTTAAAATTTTCCTTTCTTGTATCCTGCTTGTGGTCTTTGGGCGGTATTTGAAATAAATTTTAAAATATGGATTTTAGCCCTTCTAGTTTCACTTACTTGTCTACAGACTACCTCATCATTTTTTCCTTACACATCTCTCTTTTCATTTTCATTTTTCCAGATGTTTTTGAGAATGTTTGAAAACATGGAATTTGGAGTTGACTAGTGTGGTTCAGATCTCTTACCGTTCACCAATTCTGTAATTTACTTAACCACCCAAAGCCATATTTTCTTCATGTATTAAATTGAGATAATGATACTTGACATTATTAAGTATAATAATGTTTGAAACAGTCAATCAGAATAATTGGCTTGCAGTATACACTCAATAAGTAAGTATTATTATTATATTAATTTATAAGGCAAGAGGGAAGAGAGAGTATATTTTTTATTTCTAAAGGAAAAGAGTGAAATTTGGGAGATGCTAATATTTAACTGAAGATGAAAAAAATCTTACAGTATGCATCTAGTGTAATTTTAGGAACCATCTTGGGGCGCCTGGGTAGCTCAGTTGATTAAGTGGCTGCCTTCGGCTCAGGTCATGATCCCAGGGTCCTGGGATCGAGCCCTGCATCAGTCTCAGCAGAGAGCTTGCTTCTCTCTCTCCCTCTGCCTGCCGCTCTGTTTACTTGTGCTCTCTCTCTATCTCTCCGTCAAATAAGTAAATAAAATCTTTAAAAAATGTTTTTTTTAGGAACCATCTTGAGGGTGCGCTTGGAGTATAATTTGCAAAAGAATTTGAGTTGTCGACCCAGATAAGTTTTTGTTCAAGTCCCTATTCCCTCCCTTTATTTGTTATGCAGATGTAGCCAAACCACTTAACTTTTTGATCTTCAGTGTTACCATCTTTTAAATAAAGATAATAGTATGTGTCTCAAGGCTTGTTGTAAGGATTACATACAAGGCTTGCAAAGTTGCTACTACGTTGTCTGATCGATAATGTTATATAATATTATTGATGTGGGAGTGAGTTTGAGAAGTTCTCACTCGTATTAAGAACCCCATATCAGTATGAATTCCACTGAGCCAAAAGGACACATTTGTTTCTATATGCACTGATATTGGTATTCCTTCCACACATTCGGTATAGAGGTAACTGAAATGAGTAAGTTATACTCAAACTTGGAAGAGCAACTTGATGCCTTTTTTAAACCGTGTTATTCAATAAATGCTTCAAATTGGACATAATCTAAGTGTATATATGTGGACAAAGAGTTACATTGAATGACCTCTGGTGGTTCCTTCCTATGGGCTTCTGATTTATTTTCAAGAGGAATTTCCATAGAACTGCCCTACAGATCTGCTGAGCTTTCTGGATTTGATAAGCAGCTCTCTGGGTATATAAACCTGCGGACAAAGTCTTACATTACACATTTTAAAACTACTCAACACCTAAAGGATGAACTGTTGTCTTGGAGACATCTTAAAATCACAGTGGTATTTAAACAAATGGACACTAAGTTGAACCACAAATTTTTGGTTTGTTTGTTTTTTTTAAGTCAGACTTTGGCTTTCACACTGATAATGAGTTCATACATGCTTTTTCTTATTTTTTACTGCCATAAGAAAAATTAAATATTTCTGAAATAGGTGAATTAATATTTAAGATTTTAGGGGCGCCTGGGTGGCTCAGTCATTAAGCATCAGCCTTTGGTTCAGATCTTGATCCTAGGGTCTTGGGATCAAGCCCCACATCAGCTCCTGCTCACCAGGAAGCCTGCTTCTTCTCCCATTCCCCCTGCTTTTGTTCCCTCTTTCGCTGTCTCTTTCTGTCAAATAAATAAATAAATAAAAGGATTTTAGAAATTCATTCTAATTCTACTGACTTTGTATTAAATGTGTAACTAAATATTGAAATTGACTTTATAATTACAAATACTAAATATCAATCTTCTGTTTTTGTAGGTCCTGGGAATTCAAAGATGACATAAAGATTTTAAAGTTTTACTTTTGAGCAGAAATGAGATGAGCAATACTACCATTCTGTAAAAGAATAATTATATGCCAGGCACTCTTCTAAAAGCATCAGATATTTTGACTAATCAGTCCATCAAAATGTTTTTACTACCTACTGTGTCAAATTATTATTATCTGCATTTTCACAAAAGAGGAAACTGAGGCATAAGGGTATAAGTAATTTCCCCATGATTACACAGATAAAAAGTGATAGATCTGGGATTCCAGTCAGTCTGACTCTGGAATCCAAGCTAATAATAATATAAAGAGACACAGAACATAATCTTGAAAATTAAGATATAGTCCTTTTAATATTAATTTAAGAAAAATAGCATTTAATATAAATATAACTCTTATACAGTTATATGTTTTTGAAATGAAAAAATCCTTAACAGATAATTGAAACAGTATGCTCTCCCAGGATTGGTAAATTAATAAAACAAATGATCTCTAGGTCTCTCAAACCTCAGAAGGGCTTAATTAGAGGATATCAATATCATTTAGCTAGTATTAAAAATCTCTAAGACTTCTAGGAAAGCTTATTAGTGGGTTAAACAACCCAAGATTGGGAAGAAAATGGCTCAACTTTCGTGTGTGTGTTGGAGAGGATGGGGGGTGGGGGAGAAGAGTTCTAAAGAACCTGAAGGAAAAATAAATCTTTCTACTCCTAAATGTATTAACTACATATTAGTTGGTAGCAAATAAATCAACTACGTATCGTTATTACAGCAAAGCAATTCCTCCCCTTGGTTAGAGACAATCCCTCACCTAGAAAATTATTACTCATGTTTCAACCCATATATGACTTAACATCTCACGAGGTCATAGACTGGTTTTGCAGCAGATATGAGAAGGTGAGATGTGCTAGTTTGGAATTATGAGAGAGAAGACATTTTTGAAAAATAATAGCTACTGTGCCAACTGACTTCGAAGTTTAAGAAAGCCATGTCCCTTTTTTAATTTTACAATTTAGTTGGGATCTGTGAACAATTTTCTAAAATTTTTTAATACTTCTACCTATTATCTATCTGAGCATGTACACATTCTACTATAATTTATAAAACATATTCTTTTTGGCCCTAATATTTTCTCATCCCCTTAATGACTATTAATGAAATCTCCTATAAAAGAAACTAATTCTTTTCACTGACAGAAAAGCTGATATAAATAAAAATTTGGTTGATGATAGAAGAGGCATAGAGATAGTTTTTATATGTCGTTAATTCCCACCACATTTTCCTGATGATAACACTTACTCCCTCCTTATTCCATGGAAGGCAGGATAGTCCCATGGTCCTCTTCATTATGGCCCTTAAATTCATCCACTATTGCGTGTGCATATGATGTCTACAAGTTGGAAGCACATTCTGATATAATAGATTTCTTCATAGAGGATGAAAAGAGGTTATATCGTTCATTATTTTTGTTTTCACCCTGAGAAAATATGGAAGATATTTACCATGTAAAAGAACAAAAAGAACTGTGACTTATGTTTCACAAATAAATACCTAGTTTTGCATGCCATCATGTTATAGTTTGCATGACTATATTTTCTGCCCTCTGGTACATCAGGATTTTATACTGCATTTTTTAGGGGAAAGAGGGTTGGCACATCGTGCTATGGAAGGAGGTACATGTCTTTAAAGTTCACCAGCGTGTAATATTGGCTAATTTATACGAAGGCTATAGATGGGGAATATTAAGAGACCTGAGCATACCTTATATCTTAAGGGTATTCATACTTAAAATATCTTCTTGACTTCCTTTGTCTCTGTAGCAACTGGTGTAACACTGATTTTCATTCCTTCCCTGCCCCACAAAACTGATACCTGCTAAAATAATGTCCAAGTCAACAAGGTAAATACAGGTTTTTTTAATACAAAATTATATTTATACAAAATTATTTATGCAAAATTGTCAATAATTACATTTATATCTCTAAAACAGTTTCTGGCATAAAACGGGCAAAATAAAATTCTTTCAATAAATGAAAATTCCTGGAGATAAACCTAACGATATCACTCATCCTAACATATCTTACAATTAGCTGACCACAGTAGAAATTTTGAGAAGTAGAATGCCTTCTTAAGTTAGGTTTCTTTTGTTTGTTTATTGTAAGAATGTATCTATCCAAATGCACATGTATTATTGGAAGAGCATAATTTGTGAGTGAAATTCATTTTGACAAAGAAATGAAAGTATTGATTCATGGGAAACTAAATAAGAACAACCAACGAATCTCTCAGGCTTAGGTGGACTGACATCGTTGAGATACTGAGGGTTCTCTCTAGCTGACAGACACTAGGACAAACTTTCTGTTCCTAGCTGAATTTGACTAGATTCCATACATTCTGCCTGCTTCTAGAGTCTATGTGATTGGCAATTGCCCTGGCCTGATTAGCTGTTAAATGCTTGACCTGTTACCACTAAACAGCTGAATTGATAGCAACAGGAATTAGACACATAGAACAAGGCATATGAAAGAGCAGGAGAAACATTGAGACAAATGTACTTCTACTACATAATATTCTTCACCTTAGCCTAAGGCTATGATAAAGCTGTGATTTTTTTTTTTTTTTTTTCAATCTTGTGCTCAGTTCTCCAAATAGTTGTTCTGCAGGAAGACAAAACTTAAAAAAAAAAAAAAAACGGCAATCAGACAATATCTTCTTGGTAGATATTTGTCTTTTTACAAAGTAAGCCATTTCATTATTGTACTACCGTCAGTCATGCATGGTATATGAGATGTGGTTCTCACATTAGCTGCAAGCATAAGGTGCCTAGAATTCCTCTAAAAATGAAACTTTTCAAAATGCATTCAAAATATCACCTCCATCAGAATGTCTTGGGCTAGTATTTAAAAATGCAAAATTCTCTGTCCTATTCCAGAAGTTATGAATCAGAATTTTTGAAGGCAGAGTGAAGAAATATGTTAATACTTAATATTAACATATAAAATATGTTAATATATAAGAAATATTTTAATAATTCCCCCAAATAATTTTTACACACTTTAAAATCTTATCCCAAGGAAGGTCAAAAGATACTTCCTGGTCTCTGACATGTGTCAGGCCAAGGACTGAATACAAATTAAAATGATACAAGTATTTTGATATTATCCAAAGTGTGATTACTTATGAATTGCCCGAATCTATCATGTATTGGATGGTAGCAAATGTATACTTTCAGAATGTGTGTCCTCAAATATCTACAGAGTTAAATCAGATGATCCTATTTAATGCCAACATAGAAACAAATTTTAAAATTGTTTCCTATCTTATAAATGTCCAAAATTTGAAATAAGTTGAGATTTTAAATAATTTCTCCTTTGGTTTTTTTTTTTTTTCTGTTTCACTTAAGAATTAGCTCAACTCATAGCTCTTACTCTCGGTTGCAAAACTAAACATTTGTAGACATGCCGGGCTGTGTCTCTTTTCCAGTCAAATCCATTTGAATCCATGAAGTTCTTTGGATTCTACTTCAAATAATCAAGAAGCACAGTTCTTGTCAAAATTGCCCCAGTCATGTACAGAAAGTTTGCGAAGCATTCAGTAAATCTAATTCAATTTTAAAATTTGTAACCAGACCCTCGCTGGGTGTGTCTCATTGAAATCAGTTATATTTTTAAACAAAAGTGTTATATGTCCCAATGAATATTTTAATAGTATGTAAGCCAAAACCTAAAAGTAAGTAAAAAAAAAAAAAGAAAAGAAAAAGAAAAACTTTATTCTCAGCTATTTCCCAAGTATACAAATTAAATTTTCTTGTCTTGAATTTCATATACTTTTCTAATAATAATAGAGAAACTAGTTTGTACCACACTCAATCTTATTTTTGGTAATACCACAGTCTGGGTGGAAAAAAAAAAAGTAAGCATTCCTCCAAATATCCACTGAAGTACAAAATTAAAACTATAATTGTGTCCCACAGTAGATAGAGGCACTCTCTCCCACTACAGATAAGATGACAAAAATAATAAATTTGCTTGTTAAAATTTCAACGAAAATACTTGAAAAATACATATAATTAATGTACAAGTAATAAACAATTAAATATGAGGAGAAGTTAAAAACCTTCCCTCTGGGGTACCTGGGTGGCTCAGTCGTTAAGCATCTGCCTTCAGCTCAGTCATGATCCCAGGGTCCTCGGATAGAGCCCCACATCAGGCTCCCTGCTCAGCGGGAAGCCTGCTTCTCCCCCCACTCCCCCTGCTTGTGTTCCCTCTCTCGCTGTGTCTTTCTCTGTCAAATAATCAATAAAATCTTAAAAAAAAAAAAAAACCTTCCCTCTACCTTCTGGATATATCCTCCAAGAGGACTCATGATGTAAATCTGATCATGAAGAACATAGAATAACATATGCCAGATCACATAGGCTGCCCTATGCTACAAACTCTGCAGCTCTCCATTTTAACCCCCCTTTTTGCTAAGGAGAGAACAGTACATGGTGCAAATTCTCTAAGGATACATGTCAAAATCACCAATAGGCCAAGTATATTTGAAAAAATATCCACAAGACACTAATTTTTTTTTTTAATAATTTGAAGTACATGAAGAAAAATGAGAGAATCTTCTTGGCTGGTGTCATATAGAGAACAAGAAAGCTTTAGAGGTCATGGGTTTAAAATGTTTAAGAAACAGGGTTTCACAGGGTCAAGCTAATTAAGGGCACGTTTCCAAGTCCACCTCATTAACCATAGACATTGGCAGCTCTTGGAGTGTTTAGTTGGGAGATGACGGGGGTCGGCTTCACCTCCTAAATCATCCCTCGTTAGAGCTTGGAAATCCAGGCTCTATAAAAGTTTTTCCCTAGCATACAAAAATCAAATCTGACTGTTTAGAGCATCTGTCCACTCCCTTCTGTGAGGAAAATGTCTCTTCTTTTTCCATTGTCTTAAGTCAGGACACTCTTTTTGCTTTTAATATCTCTCTCTCTCTAGTTTTTAGGGATAGAAATTAAGCTTCGCTCTTTTCACTTTTTTTCTCTTTCACGTATGTGTTTTTTTTTTTTTCCAGTCCATTAAAGTTGATCATTTAAATGCAATCTAAGTTATACAAGCCATGCCCTCTGATAGTCATTCGAGTTAACCAATTTACATCAGTAAAATAAAGGGAGGAAGAAAAGAAAAAGGAAGGGAGGAAAAGGACATAGAATATTCTTTTCTCATCTCTTTCTTATTATAGCAGACATTTTCCAGGGAATGAGGAACGATTCTAAACTACAACTTCAAGAAGAGTTTAGGGGGGAAACTGCTTAATGCTCTACTTTGTCAGCTCAGAAGCACAAAATTTTCAACAGTATGATGGAGCCAGTTCTTCAGGCAGTTTCCCGGGGTGGCAGACCTCTCCTAATATTTTTTTTTCCACCTTAAAAATGTCAGATTACCTAACGGACCACCATACAAATGTTTTAATATCTTGGGGGGTAGTCTTACGTTATAATCCTGTACACAATGATTATTGCCACATTTCTTATATTGCATTTTAGTCAAACGGCAGACAACACAATATTTATATATCTCTATGGGATGAAATTCGCAGTGCCTTTTATAAAAGGTGTTTCACTGAAACTTCAAAAAAATATAGACCTTTTCTATTAATGCAGCATGATGAATATTCCTGTGACTTTTCTCATGGAATTTTAAAATACACAAAGACCTGAGCTAATAAAATTGCTTCAGAATAACAATTGGGAAGTGGATTATAACATTTGCACTGTTGATTCATTCACCAACATTAAGCACCTATCTCATGCCAAGCATTGTGCAAAGCTTTGAAGATTTAAAGAAAAATAAACCGTGCACTTTTCTTTAAAGAAGTGTATGATTTTTGAGATAGACAGACACATAAATAATTATAGTCACTGTGGTAAGTGCTATAATGCAGACATTGGAAAGTTTTATGCAAGTCCAGAAGACAACGCAACACATTTTTCCTAAGAAAGTAAAAAAGGTCTCGGATAAGTTCATTTTTTTTTGCTGTTTTTATTTTATTATTTTTTAATTTCAAGTTTTTTATTTAAATTCTAGTTAGTTAACATATATGATAAAATTGTTTTCAGGTGTAGAATGTAGTGATTCATCACTTACATATAACACTTTTGGTAGGTTCTTAAGGAATAAGGAGATGCTGACAATAGTGGTGGGTTTGGGAAAGAGGGAAGGCAGCAGGAGGCACAGAAGTAGAAAGATGTAAGTAAAGGAAATAGGGCTTCCAAGGACATGTTTGAATGTGTTTAGCATGGCTGGGATGTGAAGAGGAAGCTCACTAAGGTGACATGGGTAAAGAAAAGTTGGATGGAGCATTCTTTGAATGCTTGGTAGAGACTACTAATATCACAGAGAAGATGGACCAGGAACAGAGCTATAAAGAGGCAAGAAGGCATTCTGTTGCCATCATTTTAGGATCAGGCTTCCATTCCTAAGCCTCATACTTAAGAAAATCTACTTTTAGAGTTTGAGTGTTCAAGAATCTTGACTCATGTCTGAAAATTTTGTGGGAAAAGTAGAAGTCAAAATATTTCTTTTCAAAGCAGTAAGGAGATTTTGGTTTGGTTTTATTTGTTGAAAGAGGAAACTTGTCTCCACTCTTAGAGCAAATTGTTCCCTTGTGGTAAAATCAATTAAACAGGCTATTAGTTTTGCAAATGAGAAGAAAAACCACAAACTGAAATGCATTTGTTTGAGACTATGTAGATCAAAGGAGCACTTTACCAGAAAATGTAATGGATAGTCTTTCTACGTGGAAGGAAGGGAGAGATTTTCTGAGATGTTTTTTTGAAGTATGGATTAAGGTTCACCTGTTGTGTTGTTTTTTCAAGTATGAATCTCAGCCCAAAACCTTCTTTTATTTGTGTTACTCAAATTTATTTCAGACGCTCAACTCTGGGATGTCAGAAAGCTAAATGTTAGTCTTCTTGATGAGCTCCCTTCCCACAACACTGTGCTTTTTTTGGGAGTCCTCTTCACTGCTAATTTCTGGGGTCACATCTTAGGTGGGAGGGAGGATGTGCAGATAGGATGGTATCTCTAGTCTTTGGTCATTTGTTTACACAAGATTTTAGAGAGGCTTACTCCCTTTGACCACCAAACTTCTTTAGGGGTGGTGACTACCTGATGCTTCTGGGTCAGCCCAGAGACCTGTCATCTTTACTCTATGGTCCAATCTGTATCATAAAACCACCTGTTTCTAGGCTCTTGCTCTCTCATTGATGAGTTGATCGTCACATTCTATGACACAAACATATTTTGTCTAGTTGTAACATAAAACGATGTCCCTCCCTTAGAGTCTTCCTACCTCTTTCGTAAGATGATTGGAGCCCAGCTTGGCCTTTTTTGTCTCCTGAGATTTTTCTATTTTGGAGAAACTCCCTTCCATGTGTAGCTGGGAAGCTCTACTCACAACCCAATTTCTGTAGCAAAGTCTATAGGTTTAAATAATCTCTTGTGTTTTTTCTCAAGACCATCTGTATGATTTACTGCTTAGAGCATTTATTTTAGAAATTTACAACCCACCATATACTATCCCTTGGACAAGGAAGTCATTAGTGCACTGGCTATCTATTCGAATAGGGAAAAGAGAAAGGGGAAACCTGTGAGGAGCATGAGTTAAAATCTCAAAATATCATTTTGATGACTCATCCTCCAGTAAAATCCATGCTTCCTTAAAACAAAAGTAAATACCGTTTGCTCCCATACTCAACCCCTAAATTGAGGGTGCAATCTATATTCCTGAACTACATGGATTATTTAGGAAAGTATATCCCATGTGCACAACATCACGTGGGTTGAAAGTTGAGACTGCAGTGAAGAAATGGGAAAAATGTAGAATAAGGGGACAATTGTAAGCAAAGGAAATAGTAGAGAGCATTATGAACAATTCAAGGAAGAGACTCTAGAAGTGGTAGAAATATCAGCTCTGTTGCAGCCGACTTATGACAAATATGCCATATTTGGAAAAATAATCATTTAATATCACTAGACTTTTATAAAGTGAAAAGGAAAAAAAAATTTGCTTTCATTTTGGAGCCTTTGGATGAAGATCCCTATTATATGCTCACATTATCATTAATGTACAGGAAAACATACCCCATTACTTCAAGTGTTTTAGTTGTCAACATGCACATTTAATATGGGTTTGTCTGAATCACCGTCCATTGCGTTGTTAACAGAGAAAATTTCTACTAGTTTAGTCTAGAATAATTGAGCCCATTTATACTCAATAGTCTACTGGCAAATGACCTGTATAGCATGCTGGGAGGAATCTGTTTGATGTGGGCCTTCTCCCAACATCTGTAGTTACTGGCAATACTTCTCTGTTGCTATATCTTTGACCTTTGCAGCTCATGGAGAGCTTACTCTCCCTTGGCTCTGCTTGGACAGGATGAACTGTGAAATTAGTTTGACAATCTGACTGCCCTTTGGTGGATGGTTATCATATTTTTTTCTGCTTTGGTCATTTTAATCATTAGTTGTCATGGTATTAGGGTCTTCTCTCTCTTCATGAATGAGTAAAAGTATAAACTTCTCTGAAAACTGTGTGCTACACTTAGATCACATTAATAAGCTAGTAATTACTATGTAAAGCAATTACTGTATCTTCAAATATGAAATATTCTCTTCCACAGAAGGCTGAAATTGAGCAAAAAGTTAATTAAGAACAAAAATGATGAGGTAATAATTCAATAGTTCAATATGTTAATCAATGCGAGCTCTTAAACCAAATAATTAGACCCAATACAAAATTTTAGAGCTCAACTTACATGATTTAATAAAGAAATATATTAATACTTAATGAGTAACATATTTTTCATTGTCTTACCAAAAAAAAAATGTGGTAGTATACAACTAAGTGAGTAGATCATGTTTTTACAGAATGTCTACAATTCACACAGGGGAGACTGTTTTGAAAGGATTACCTAATAAAAAGGGAAAAAGAACAAGCGGGTACTAATGCATAGCAATACCAAGCATAACTCAGTTACCCTGTCTGGGAGTCAAAATCTATTACACTCCAGTGAAACAGATGGATTTTCTATTTTCCAACTATAGTCTAGATTTTTACTGAGGTTAATAAACATAAATGTTATGGGCTTTTCATAATATTTTTTTCCCAGAGAAATATATGTATCTGAAGTGTCACAGAGTACATTTCAGTATATTAAAATGGTAGCAAAGATGAAAATTTATGAGAATCAGAAGCAACAGTCACACCGAAGAAATAATGTTATACATGGAATTACATCTTCCTACATTTAATTATTCTGTAGTCATTCTAATTAAATCAGTAGCTCCCTCTCATAATTTATGTCCACTTCCTAAAAATGTTTTCCTTGGTATTAAAAAAAACTATTAATTTCATATCATATCATTATTTTCAAGGCTGCTCTTATTTTTTTTTCTTTGAAGGTTGAGACTAAACAAACCACAGTGTGATTTCTCACAAACCTGTAATTCTAATATATTTTTTAGCTTTTAATTTTTAAAATTTTA
The DNA here is from genome assembly GCA_028534135.1 of Potos flavus. Classification (NCBI taxonomy): domain Eukaryota; kingdom Metazoa; phylum Chordata; class Mammalia; order Carnivora; family Procyonidae; genus Potos; species Potos flavus. The sequence continues at coordinate 84,188,235 of CM052899.1, forward strand.
TAGCATCTGCTAGCCTCTATTAAACTTAAAAGTTCAAAATTATTTTTGAAAATAAGTTGCCAACCTAATACCTCATTACCCTCAAACTCTTTTAGTGTATAACTCCTACAAACAAAGCCATTATCCTATATAACCACAGCACACTACCAAAACCAGGAGATGAACATTTGTATGCTACTATCATTTAATCTGCAGATCCCATTCAAGTTTTTTCAATTGTCCTAATAGTGACTTGTATAGCAAAAAATCCAGCATATAATCATTGGCTGCATTTAATTGTCTTATCTCTTTATATTCCTTCAATCTGGAATATTTCCTTAGTCTTTCCTTGACTTTCATGGCCTTGGCATTCTGAAGATTGTAAGCTAATTATTTTGTATAATGTATTCCAATTTGAGTCTAATTAGATTTAGGTTAAAGATTCAGGGTAGTAATATCATACAACGATGTTGTGTTTTTCTCAATGCGTCTTGTAAAATGACAGACAATTTCAATCTGTCCCATTACTGACGACGTTTATTCTGAACATTTGATTAAGGAAATGTTAGCCAAGCCTTTCTGTTAAGTTATGCTACATTCTGTAATTAATATGTGCTTTACGAGGAGGTAGTTTGAGATAATAAATATCCCATTCCTCATCAAGCTTTCAATATACCCATTAATTGTCTTATATTTGTATTGACTCACCATTTGCTATTTCGTTCAATGAATTAAATCCATTATTATTGCTTTCTTTATTTAGTCCCCAGGAGTCCATTTAAGCAGACTTCTAGGGTTTACCCATCATTTTTTTAGCCCTTTTTGACACTACGAACACTCCAGGTTCACTTTCTTTCTTTGCTAAAGTTTGATTTAAAATCTAACATGCTCCTAGAGACACCTGGGTGGCTCACTTGGTTAAGTATCTGACTCTTGATTTCTGCTCGGGTCATGATCTCGGGGTCGTGAGATTGAACCCCACATCAGGCTCCATGCTGGGTATGGAGCCTGCCTAAGATTCTCTCTCTTTCTCTTTCTAAAAAAAATAAATTAATAAAATAAAATCTAGAATGCTTCACACTACATCATTTTATTTGTAAATGACTTATACGAATAATAGATAAGTTTTCCCATTGAGAAGCTAAACCTCCAGAGCAGATTCACACTTTTGATATAATTCATTTTTATTCATAACACATAAACTGTGTAAGACACCAAAATGCAAATCTGAATGAGGCATTATTCCTGTCTATCTGGAATTAACAGTGGAAACAAAGAAAAACGAAACAACAAAACAAATAAAAAGCTAGCCAAGAGTAAAGGTCAGATCAAGTTCTAAATGCCAAATGACATGAAAACTCAATTTCAGAACAACGGATAAAAGATTAGAAACACGAGTTCATGTTTGTTGCTTTTTAAAAGATTTTATTTATTTGTTTGAGAGAGAACAAAAGCGCAGGAGAGGTGCTGTGGGATGGGAGTGGGAGGGGAGGTGGGCTTGACTGGCAGAGAGAGGGAGAAGCAGGCTCCCTGCTGAGCGGGGAACCCTAAGCGCAGCTCCATCCCAGGAACTGGAGATCATGATCTGAGCGGAAAGCAGACACTTAACTGATGGAGCCACCCAGGCGCCCCCAAGAATGCATGTTCAATTTTGAAAATGCGTTTTTACCCAGATACTGGAATATGTATGTGCAGATTATATAAAGGATTATTTTCACGTTGCAAGTTACAAATGATTTAGAGTAACCGATTTACATGCTACTTTCGTCACTGAAGGGCTAGCAAAAAGGACACATTTGGAGAAGATATCATAAGAGTAAAAAAATTTTGCATATGTCTTAGTTTACACTAAAATATTAGACCTAAGTGGCCACTAAGCCTGTTATTTAGTTTATTCTTGCTGTATCAGAACACACTTTTCGAGAATTGGCAAAACTAATCTGAAATAAATCCAATATGCTAATCTCTGAGAGGAACCAGTTTACTGAGTGATGAGCAAATCCAGGAGAACTGAAATCTGAAGGAGCATGCCAATAGGAAGCCTGAGACCCGGGCGCCACAGGATAAGCAGCCAGACCTGCCGCGAACAGAAGTAACCATTATGTACTTGTCAGGCTTTATGAGACAGGTCAGATATAAACAGCACGAGTAGCAGCAAATCCAGTCTTTCCACTCCTCTCTTCTTCTCTGTAGCTGTGGCTAAAACCCGCGCCAGTGACTGCTGAGATTTGTAACACCCTTGTGCCAGTAACAGAGGCCAGACGGTCATTAAATTGGATATAAACAAGGCAGGAATTAAGAATGGGGGATGGGCTGTCCGGACCGCCTATGAAACCATCTGGAGAAAACCCAGATTTCCCAGATGTCATCGTAGGCCCTAGAGTTCAAATCCGAAATAAACGAAGGTAAACCCATTTTGTGTGAGGATGGAGAAAAAATAAAAAATTCACACCACGAAGCAAATGAGAGGCATATAGTATATTTGAAATCCCCCAGCCTCACTCTAACTTTGCATATATTTATGCATGTATCCCCTACTCTTATTCTATCTATATGTCTGTATATGTATTTACACATGAAGTTGACTAGGATTGATTTTAATAATAAGCATATTTTTATTAATTAAATGAATTTTAATTTTGTGCAAGAAAACAAAAGAAATCTACCTAAAAATGACAATAGTTCTCATGAAGTTTTAAAATAACTCTTCAAATTAAGTCCTACTGGGTTTAATGGAAGCAGTTCCTTCAAGGCACACCACTCAAACCCTCTGTAGTCTCATTCGTCTGGGTCCATCCAGCCCAAGGTAACAGTGACCTAAACCAGATTGTAAATCCAGCCACAAAAAAGACTTCAGTGCTGCTCCATTAATATAGTACATTATCATAGTGCTAAACACAGAAGCAAAATTCCCATACAGTTAATGAATCTGCAGCTTCAGAGAGCCTCACATGCATGGACCACTTCCACAGCACTGAAAGAAGCCCCAGCAATTTCATATTAATCATTGTCTATATCTTAAAGTGAAGCCCCCCAAACCCCAAAAAGATTATGGGAATAAAAAATTATCCTATTAACTCTTAACTGAATTTATTTCTAGTCAGGGTATACAATTAAAATCATTCATTGAAACGATGTCTATTCAACACTGACCTGGTATTAGACAGTAAGGCAGTAGGCTGAAATTTGTGAAAAAAAGAAAAATATCACAGAATTGACTCCCAAAGAGTTTGTATTCTAGTAGGAGAGGCAGAAACAAAAATATAAAGAATAGGAAGTTAAATTATTACACACGATGGTCTCTTGACCCAACACATATGGGTTGCAGGAAAGTAGAGAGTTCAGTACAAAAAGGCAGTAAGTCGTTGAAACACACATTGAACTTCGGAGTGGCCATGACTATATTTATATTGTTCCTAAGGTATCTTTTTTGGATAGTGCTGTCTAAATTTACTAGAGGTCTTTAGGGATATAGCTTAATGTACATAGACAAGAAACACTTGGTAAACTAACATCATTTAAACAAGAAAAAAGTTATTATTCATACTTCAATGCCACATTGTGTTTTAGGAGCATAATGACCCTTCTTAATCAGGCTGTGGAAAGCCATAAAATGCTACCCAAATTTAGCTGTTACTTCCAAGCTAACAAGGATGTGTTTTTTTGTCTTCACTAGGTATCCAGATTCTCTCTGGTAGTCTGAAATCTCAGTTCACTCTAGTACATCCACTTTTCTTGCTAATTTCTACTGAGTTTTAAGATGAAGTTAGAAATAAAGCAACATAATATAGACTTCTTTCAATGTCATGCACTTTAATTTTACTAATAATTGATTAACAAGTTCACGAATGCATCAGATCAGGATTTCATTCAAGCACCATGTGACCTATAAATCTCTTCTAAAAGAAGTTATATGTCATACATACACAGTATCAGGCCCTCTGCTGACATTAAGAGCAAATTTAAATTAAAAGCAATTCCAACAAAAGTTGACAACTTTTCAAATAATATACATAATCACACCTGATCTTAAAACAAATTGCTTACCATTGCCTCAGTGATTCACAGAAAATACGGCATTTGTAAACTTTAGCTAGATGAAGAGTATATTCGTCTCCCTCATAATGGAATGTTCGTGTAACAGAGGTGTAATCTTAGGTAATTACTCATTTGAGAATCATAAATTCAGTAAAATGCACCAGGTAATAGGCTAGGCTCCTCTCACAGTAAACTTGAAAACCACTGCAGATAGACACATAAATGCAAGAATTATAGCAGAGCATAAGAAGTACCATAATATAAGTAAGAGCAAAATGGGGTTCCAGCCCATTGAGGGTGGAACCGATCACTCCTCCACAGGCCACGAGGTGATTCTCCAAGAGGAAATGCCAATTTCTATCTTTCAAGGGAAAAGTTGGAGCTCTCAGATGAGAAGGAGAAAGATTTTTCAGACAGGGAAACAAGATTGTAAAGTGACCTGAAGTCATGGCTAAGCCTGGTGTACTCAGGGAATGACAGATTCTATGGCTAGATTTAAGAAATGGTTCGAGCAGGTGCTGAAGAGGTTGGTAGGGTAAACTGCAGTCAGATTGTGGAGGGCAGGACACAGTCCCGTGGACAACAAAATGCCAAGGGCAGTTGGAAGCTGGAAAATGGCATAATCAGATTTATTTTGTAGAGAGGCAATGCTTTGGCAATGTGGAAATGAAATATATTTTCGTGGGAGAAGAGTGAAAAAAGCGCGACCAGATGGGAGGCATTTGACACTGGACTTATAAGAGATGGTATGGTTCTGACCTAAAGGCCATGGACATATGGACAGAGAGGAGACACCAGGCTTTTAAGACGATGCTGAGGTAGGGATTCTCTGGTATTGGATGACACGTTTATGAAAGTCATAAGAGTAGTGGAAGGAATCTGTTAGATGATATCTGCTTGTTCCAAAAATTTAGGATTCTCTTCATTGATATATAGAGTGTAATAAGACTAGAAAGAAAATCTGTTCTGAACATACTGAGTTCAAGGTTTTTTCAAATGTGGCTGAGTAAAATAGAAATTTATCTCCATACTGATAAATTGATAGTATAGTCTCCAGTTCCTATGCATACCCCAACAGATCCATCTTCTGCATGGCTGTCAAAATGCCTTGACTAAAATTCAACTCTGACCATGTCATTCCTTTTCATCCTTCATTGGCTCCATATTACTATAGGAAAAAAAAAGTTTCAGTCTATTTGGGATTCCACAGTCTGGACCCACTTGCCTCTCTAGGGCCCCCTTGGTGTGCTCATTTTTTAAAACATTTGCTTCACGTAAATTGACTTGTTGCTCTTTCCCATTTCCCCTTCTTTTGTCTTTCTGGCTGTTCATTCTGCCTAGAATGCCCCAACAAGCAAACAATTTTTCTAAGACTCACATCGAGAGTTGCCTCTATCTTGCCTTTGCTAAAGCTAGACTTGACCATCCCTCTCTACAGTGTATGTGCCCATCTGTGAGCTGTGTGGACCTGTAACCCTTTAGTACACTTATTTCTCAAAACACACTCCACTAGAACACCAGGCACAATAAACAACTAAACAACATTGTTTTTACTTCTCCTGTGTATTGCACAACAATTGAGTTTGGAGGGAAGGAGAGAAAAAAATATTTATACAATGAAGGGGAGTTATTAAAATACACATACCTTCAAAAATAATTCGACTCTTAAAAATGTGTTCTACATATGGCATGTCTGTGCACAGATGCATGTAGAAGAATGTTAACTGCAGTGGGGTTAGTGTACCCATCATGAGAGACAACCTGAATGACCATCAATAGAAGACTGGTTAAGTCAATTTTGATATAGCCAAATAATGAAATACTTTTCAGATAATAATAGAATTTAGTGCATTTATGTGTGTTGATACAAAAAAGAGTCAAAGTACAAAATAAATAGTGAAAATCATTGAGTATAGTATGTTGCTGTTTTAATTATAGGCCAGTGTATTCCATTCTTAGGGCTGCTGTCACAAATTACCACAAACTTGGTGGCATAAAACCACAGAAACTTACTGTCTCCCAGTTCTGGAAGCCAGAAGTTTGAAATCAAGATGCCAGCATGGCTTTGTTTTCTCTCAAGACTCTTGGGAAAATTAGTTCCATGCCTCCCTTTTTTCCTGATGCATACCAGCTCCCTTGGCTTGTGGTTACATCACTCCAATTTCTACCTCCAACTCCACATCTCCTTTTCCTTTGTGTCTCTCTTATAAAGACACTTGTCATTGGATTAGGTCTCAACCAGATAATCTGGGATAGTCTTATCTCATAATCTTTCATTTATTTATATCTGAAAAGTCCTTTTTTCCAAATAAAGGAATACTCAAAAGTTCATGGCTGCCGTTCAACCCACTACAAGCAGTTTCTTATATTTGTTTAAATATGGAAATTCTCTGAAAGGATATGCAAGAAATTACTGAGGTTGGATTTTTTTTTTCCCCTTCTCTGAAAGGGGAGACTGGTAATGCTGGCATGGAAAAGAAAAGTTTATTTGTATATATTAATTTATTGCCTGAATTTTACTTTTCACTATGATTAAGTTTAAAAACAAATTAAAACTTAGATTAAATAAAATGTAATCAAAATCTTAAAATAGTTACAAAAATTACCTGAGCTGAAATTAACTCACTTAATAACTTGAAATTCTTTCAAAAACCCCTTGCTATGGTCTGAATGTTTTTGTACCTCCATAATTTATGTGTTAAAATCCTAATGCCCAATGTGATGGTTTTAGGAGGTGAGACCTTTGGGAGATGATTAGGTCATGAGGCTGAAGCCCTTATGAATGGGATTAGTGCACTTATAAAATAGATCCCACATTGCTCCCTAGTCCCTTCTGTCACGAGAGGATACAACATGAAATCTGTGACCCAGAACAGGGCTCTCATCTGTCTGGCACGTGATCTTGGATTTTCAGTCTCCACTACTGGGACAAATAAATTCTTGTTGTTTGTGAGCCACCCTGTTTCTGGTATCTTGTTATGGCAGTCAAAAGGAACTAAGACACCCCTTATATGAACAAATTAAGTAAAATAGAAGCAGAGTGGCCAAGGAGTTTTGTTAAGGCCAGTACACCCTAAGACAAAGACAGGCTAAATAGGTTGAGTTTTACTCAATGACTACACTTTTATCATTGGAAAAAAAAAAAATAAAAAGGAAATACTAATTCTAGAGGATCATATTATTTAAATCCATTTCTGTCTTAGCTCCTTAAATATTAGACCTCTATGGATCTCCAGAGTTAGCATATCTCTCCAGTGGTAGATGAACTAACCCTCGGGGGTGAGAGCAGTGGCACTGTCTGTAGTGATCTAGGGCTGGGAGAAGGACCACTCTCCTTTGTGATACAGAGACATGATATTTTTGATAGAGCATGAATGTGTTTTAGAGTTCTAATATGACTTTAATTAACTTGGTGGAAATAACTAGTTCTTAAGCACATATGATATTTTTTAACTCCAACACATAATCAGTGTGGTTTTTCTCAGAGACAGGAGGTCTTCTAAGAGAATTGAGCTAATAAATTTTTATGATTAATTAAATTATTATATGGTTATCTTTTCCTAAAACAGGTTGAAGAATATATTATTTCTGCATATTCATGTACTTAGCATATGTACAATTAATGACACGAAAATAATCCTAATTATTATATACCTGTTTCCTCAGAGAAGTAAATGGTTCTCCACTATCAACTCATTAAATATAGACACTTTTTTAGAACAGTTTTAGATTCATAGCAAAATTGAGAAGAATGTACAGAGATTATCCATATACCCTCTCCCTCCACACATACACAGCCTCCCTGACTATCAACATCCCCTTACTAGAGTGGGACATTTGTTACAACTGATGAACGACATTGACACATCATCACCCAAAGTCCATAGTTTATATTAAGGTTCACTCTTGGTGCTGTACATTCTATGAATTTTGACAAATGTATAAGAATGTGTATCCACATAAAATAATGTCACTGCTCTAAAAATCCTCTGTGCTCTGCTTATTCATCCCTCCTTTCTCCCTAATCCCTGGCAACCACAGATCTTTTCACTATCTCCATAACTTGCCTTCTCAAGAATGTCATAAGGTTGGAATCAGACAGTACATAACCTTTACAGATTGGCTTCTTTCACTTAGTAATATGTATTTAAGATTCCTCCATGTCTTTTCATAGCTTGATAGCTCATTTCTTTTTAGTCTGAAATATTTCATTGTTTGGACATACCACAGTTTATCTATTGACCTACAGAAGGACATCTTGGTTGCCTTTAAATTTTGACAATTATCAATAAACATCCATGTGCGGGTTTTTGTGTGGACATCAATTTTCAGATCATTAAAGTAAATAACAAAGAGCACGATTGCTGAATTGTATGGTAAGAGTACGTTTACTTTTGTAAGAAACTGCCAAACTGCCTTCCGAAGTATTTGTACCATTTTGCATTCCTGCCAGCAGTGAATGAGTGTTTCTGTTGTTCTACATCCTCACCAGTGTTTGCTGTTGTCAGTGCTCTGGATTTTGGCCGTTCTAAAAGTTGTGTAGTAGTATCTTGTTATTGTTTTAATTTGCACTTCCCAAACAAAAAATGATGCAGACTATCTTTCATGTCCTTATTTGCCATTCATGTCTTTGTTGAAGGGAATCGTGGTTTGCCCTTTGACCTCACTTCCCTGATGAATCTAAGAGGAATTTCTTCAGCTTTTTACTTATTAGGCTAGAATGAGAACTTCTAAGCTTCTTACATGATGATTGGAAAACAGAAGTTTGTGGTTTTTCGGTTTAAATTTTTATTCCTTTCAGGGTCTAGCCTTCTGCTTATTTGTCTTTAAACTATACCCAAAGTAAGGGTTACACTGGCGTAGGGAACGTCCATCCTATGAGGAAATGAATATACAATTCCAGAACTATTTTTAATTGACAACACTACACTAATTGGGTGGGCATGGGCCACATGCTTATCTGTGAACTGGAGTATAGCACTCTCTGGCCAGCTTGGGCCGTGTGCCCAGTGCTATTGTGGTAGATACAGAGGAAATAGGGCTACAGGCCATTGGGTGGGGAAAAGAAAAGTCTGGACTGACTAAATATCACTACAGTTATAATAAATACATTAATGAAGTGTCCTCACCAGGGCAAATATCAAATAGATATTTAAAAATGATAAAAATGATTCTTTTCATAAACAAAATGAACATAGCAGCAGAATAATGTGTGAAAAATAAAAGTTAAAAAAAAGAAATACTGACATGTAAAAAGAATCTGTGATTTTGTTGTAAGACTCTAGATACTTAAATTAGCTGCTTTCCTTTTCACAGAAGCTGTTTCATTTCTCCCAGTCCTAAGGAAACCTAAGAATAGAAATGGAGTATAGAAGAACAAAATGAAGTGAACACATTATGATTATAATACTGAAGTGCTTACACTCACGCATTCGTCTATTTCCCTTTGAAGCTTTCTGCACACCCTTCTTTCCCCGTTATCAGTGTTGTTGACATCCTCATTCAATTTCCACCAGCTGTTCTGTGCATGTGTAATAATTTCATGTCTTGAGGGTAAAGCTTGATCTTTTAAAGTCAAGGAATAATTATTATTTCAAGTAGCTCTCCTTTTTTCAGTGAGAATCCTTGGGGGGTCAGTCTAGCTTCTAGCCTTTATGTGAATGAGAACATTGTGTTTATTGGTGCTGAAATTCTGTAAGCTGCAGAGAGGTTTCAGATTCCATCTCTTCCTCCTTTTCTCACTTCTTCCATCCTTCTATGTAGAGCTCTTTCTTTTACGCATTGAGTACGTGAAAGTAAGATACCATGTATGACATTCAAACTGCTTTTAATGTGATCTATTTTTTTATTCTACCTAAGCTGGAAATTTGACTTCTAAAAAGTAAACTATGCCTTACAGATAACATGGACCAATTTCTTAAAGCTTATTTATTTTTTAACAATATTTATATTTTAAAAATATTATTCTTAAATATTATTCTGCATTTTTAAGATATTGGTTGAGTTTTTGGAAATTCTGAGAATTTTTTTCTTATGAATCCTGTAGTTTTTATCAATAATAGGAAAGCTTATCTAAAACTGCTTCAAGATCCTTTATATATATATATATAAAATTGTAATGCAGCTATTTGAAAAAAAACAGATTAGCCCTACAGTTTATGATTATTTCTTCATAAAGGTGTCTAATTTCAGGGAAAAAAGTATTTTTAACTCACAAATACTAGTAATACTCTTGGTAAACAAATATTACATGACTAAACATTCTAAATTCTTTAAATGAATTGTGTCGTCAGTGTTATAAAGTTCTTGGTAAATCCTTACTGTCAGCTCAACTGAGAGACCTCTTCTATTAGGCTGTGAATACTCTTGAAATCTCTGCCATGTATATAAGGTTTTCTAAAATTACGAGACTGTCATTAGTTAGTGGAGGGAATGATAGGGAGAGAGAAGGGAAAAAGTTTTTCTGCCTATTGGTAGGATGTGTCAAAATCAATCATCAAATGGGATTAAAAAAAAGAAAACAAAAACAGAAATTACACATGCTTCCTCCAAACCCAGCAATGTGATTCTGATATAAAGGTCCTATACCATGAGAATCACTATCTCGATGAGCCACTTTATTGCTAGAAATATATATTTCAATCCTCAAGTGTTTCCGGTGATCAAAAATTTGAGAACCACTAAGCAGATCAAGAACATGTATTAAATCAAACTAGCTTTTTAATGGTTAGTAAATAAAACATTCAGATAACTATTTTTTCTATATTCACTACATATTTTTTTATGTTATAGTCTTTATTCAAACTTGCTATTAATCTTAAATTATGCATATTAATATTTTCAAAATAAATATCTAGGAATGAATTATTTTCTTAAAATTTTAAACATTTTCAATTATCTTCTTAACAGAGTATGCCATACTGATTATAGTGTGATTTGTGTGCTTAAAACTAGTCTCCACCTTAAATTATAAATTTCAGGAGTCTCAGGATTGGGTACGTTTTATGTTCCAAACTCAGCACTGTGTTTAGTACATTGTAGACAATGAAATTTTTAAATGAAAGAAGATATTTATAGGTAAAAGAGACAACTTCACAATTTATTTTGGACTTTATTTACATTACACAATAATAAATTATTATGTAGAAATTCTATGATCTTTACCAGGAGGACAACTTAACCTAATTATAGTTTTTAAAACAGAGCCCGGGACGCCTGGGTGGCTCACTCATTAAAGCAGAGCCCACTAGGAGATAGCTATTAAATGGAAATAGTACGAAGATAATAACCAAAAATCTTAGAACTCTAATAACAAAATGCATATAAAAGATCTTTAAAATATATATTAAGTTAATAATCTGTTATGATGAAAAGCCTGTTCTCCAGAAATACCTACTACTAGATTGCAGGAACATCTTATTTTCCTCAAACTTAAGTTGTTTTTGTAGAAAAGTAAACACTAAAGCCACAATACTTACCTGATAGAAGTGATCCGTTAATGCTTGAAAATAGTCAAAGAGCATTCTTACTTAAAAATATTAGATAATATGAAACTATTTTATTAAACATCGTTATCATTTGTTATCACAAATTGTTTTTTAGGGGGGATGACCGGGAGCTTGCTGCTAAGTCAAGGAAAAACTGTTTCTGTCATCAGAATGGCCGTAAACAAGCAATACAAAATTACAGTTGTGTAAACAAGCTAAAGATTAATGGTTCACACACTGTTTTCTTTTCCTTGGCCCCTTTGGTAGGTCAAATGACCGTGTAGACCACCTACCCACAATCTCACCACACACGGATTCTAGCTCTAAGTTTTCTCACTCCCTCACCCCTCAACTTGATTTTTATCATTTAATGTAACAGGCAAATGAAAAATAGAGGAGTCAATTAATGGAAAGAAGGAAAGAAAAAATCTAGCAGCCTCTCAGGTGTTCTTTCGCAAGGTGATAATCATGTACCTAACTTGCGTAATGCTTCAAATTTAGTTCTAAAATCAGTGATAGGAGACTATAGAAATATTAACACTAATTATACTGCTTTTCCAAATGCCATTTAATTTTTCCTTGTGAATCAATAAAATTGATTCATACCAGCAAAATAATACAGTAGCAATTGATGTCTATGGTTTGCTATCTATGATATCTATTATTTAAGATTTCTCAGAAACTTAGAACTTTGAACAAGAGCACCGTTAAATGTAATCCTATGGTTTCAACTCCACCCTTCTCTTCATCTTTAGTGATGCTTTCTGAAAAAACTAACTGAATCTTTGGCTGAAAATGATTTTTTTTTTAATTAGGCCCTGTATTTCCTAGATTCATTCTCTTACCTTAAAATCTATCCTCTTTCCTTTTTTAACAAAGGGGAGTTACTTACCTTTAGCCTTAATTTGTACTTCTCACACTGAAGTTTAAACACTTTTACTTAAAGAACATGTGTTTGAAAGTTAAAAAAATGCATTATCACACTGCAATGATTTCATAATTGGAAAATATTATAGTTTATTGTTTTATGAACTTTTCATCAAGCTTGCTATACCGCTACAACATTTTGCTTAGAAATCACAGATCTATTCTTTATGGGAGGTATTTTAAAATGCCTTCTCTCTTTTATAGCTGTTAGGTAATTTTACTAAGCAAGAATTTTTATTCATGCTTCCAAAGTGTATTTTTTCCCATAAAGGTAGAGAGTCAGCCATAATTCAGTTTATTTTGCAAAGCTCTATGAGCTTCCCTTCAAAGGCAGATAAAAACTAGTCTTTGGCTTAAATTCTAATTTATCTGATATAAGGATTGCCACCCCAGCTTTCTTTTGATGTCCATTAGCATGATAAATTGTTTTCCACCGCCTCACTTTAAATCTGGAGGTGTCTTTGGGTCTAAAATGGGTTTCTTGTAGACAGCATA
>CM052899.1:84201660-84353484 GCA_028534135.1 Potos flavus
ATTACAAAAATCAAATAGTTTGTAGTACTTGTCCTCCTTTTAGTAGATTTACAAATATTAAACAATATTTGTTTTCTACCACACAGAAAATGTGTCTTTTTAAAGAATCTTGATGTTTTTACAAAATGCCACATGACAAATAAGAACAAAAAAATGTGCTATTAGAGAAACAGTCCAAAACACCAATTTGGGGTGTCATAGGAGTATATTCTCTTTGTAGAGGAATCTGACAAGCATTCCCCCAGAGGCATAAAGAGGCAGAAAAATGGATTTTACACAAAGAAAAATGAAGTCAATTGGAAGCAGAGTAGAGAAATTGAAGCAAGCCAAGTTAGGCCATAAAGTCAAGAAAGAAGGAGTATTAAGATAAATATATGTAATATTAAATACCAAAAGGAGAACATTTATTTAATAATAATACAAATGTTTGAAATTAATTTTTCATAGCCTTCAATATTTCACTCCTTGTGAAAGAAGAAATATCAACAATTATGTAAGGGAATGGATTATTCAGAATCTTTTGAAATTATCAATTTTATTCCATTGTAAAAAAAGAAAATACTCAGAAACTAGTTTAGTGAGAGGAGAGGACAGAGTTGTACTTTGGGTCTTCTTATTTATATATCTTTACTAATATGTAGATTATTATTTCTATGAATATTTATTTCAATAGATGTATACATGTTAATTCTTCATGTTAGCTACAAAAGTTAATATGGAAATGTATGAATGTAGGCCACTACAATTAAAAATCAGGCATTGCATCTGAAAGATGAAAAAAATAAATATAATAATTTGGGGTGCAGAAGTTACCTATCATAATTTAAATTAAATTTAATTATCCATATAAGCTATACTTAATGACATAACTATATCATTTATCTATAATCAATATAACTCATGCCACTAAAGAAAAATTAGAGCATATCAGAAACATTTAAAAACTTTAAAAAATCGCTACTCTAAGAAAACAACTCATACACATATGACCTATTTTTCTAGTTTCTGTTTATGCAGTTTATCTTTATTCTTGTTTTTGGCTTTGTTATTTTATCATTGTTTTTATATACTTGTAATCATGTAATTAGTATTTTTTTCACTTAAACATTTATCATAAAAATTTTTCATATTTGTATGAATGAGTATAGAAGCACTTGCGGTGATAATAGAATCATGTGAATATAGCATATTATACTTATTATCCTATTAATAAATATGTTTTATCTTCTTAATATTTATGTAAGATTTTAGTTTGGTATAAGACTCAGCTGATCAGTGATCAGCTGAAAATTGAAGGATATAATTAAATATGTTCGAAATTACATATTATGAGGATTATTCTAGGTGCTATTTTGAGAAGAAACAGTAAGAATGGAACCTGTTAGGTTTCTAACTGCAAAAATCCAAGTAAGATATAATGGTGGCCTGGACTTGGTTCACCACAGTAAAAAGCTGAGAAGGGGTCATTCACGACATAAATATTGATGGTAAAGCCGATCACTTTTGTAGATGGATTAGACAGTGTAAGAGAAAGAGAGAAGAATGACTCCAGGGTTTGAGCAAATGGGGAGAAGAAGAGGCCATCCACTGAGAAGCACACCATTGTGAAAAGCTGAATTTTCCAGGGAGGAGTGGGTTGCAGTAGGTGTGGTTGGAAAGGTCAGAAGCTCAGTTCAAAAAAATATCAGTTCAACATCCAAGAGATTTAAAGTAAGGTTCGGATATGTGAATCTGAAATTCAGGAAACATGCGGACTAGAAATATAAATGTGAGAGCCACTGGAATATAAATGGCTTTTAAAATTCTGAGATCATCCAAGAAGAAACAATAGAGCAGAGTTCTAAAGACTGTGCTTGGGGTCTCCAGCATTATGTAGCTGGGCAGGACAAGAGGACCAGGCAGAGGCCTCAGTGAATGAAGAAAATCCAAGAGTATGACACCTGGCCATTAATAAACAAATATACGGGGCACCTGGGTGGCTCAGTTGGTTAAGCGGCCGACTCTTGATTTCAGCTCAGGTTATGATCTCAGGGTTGTGAGATGAAGCCAGCCGGTACTTCTCACCTTCTCCCTCTCCCTCTGCCCACCTCCCGCCATCTGCGCCCACCCACGTGCACACACACAGTCTCTCGTTCTCTCTCCCAAATAAATATGTCTTAAAAATATATATACAAATAAAGCATATTAGAAATAGAGTGATCAATTTAATCAAATGCTAGATATAAATCAAAGCAAGGTAAAAGCAGAGAACCAACTGTTGAACCCAGCAACATGGAGACATTTAAAATTTTGTCTTTTCCACTATAAAGTTAATACATGCTTGAGAAAGACACATAGAAGACAGTAGAAACGTTTTTAAAAGGGCAAAAAAAAATACAACTTTGGGCGGCCCGGCCACCAAAAAAAACTGCTGCTAATATTACGAAAGAATAGACAGGAAGCCCGTAGACAACTCTTTGCATGGATAGTGCTTAAGGGGAAAAGAAAGATTGGACAAATTGTTGCAAAGAGTTGTTTTCAGTTTGTTTCTCTTATGATTGTGGAAACAATAGCAGGTTGCTATGCAGATGAGAATGATTCGAAGGAAAGTTGACGATTTAGGAGAGAAAGTGGAGCGGCGAGGGAGCGACAGATACAGTGGGCTGGGTGAGAGCAGGAGGCATCTGCTTCAGGCAGAACATGGAGAATTCACCTTCTCTGACGGGCAAAAAAGCAAAGAATAACTGACAGGAAGGTAAATGTGTTGTTGGGAGCTTAATGAAAGTTCATTCTGGTGGCTTTTATGTTCTTACTGAAATATTCATCAAAATCATCAGCTAAAAGTGAGGCTAAGGAAAGAGTTGTTTGGGGTTTGAGTATTGTGGCCACAATTTGTAGTATGGTTCACCTAGTTGAGAGATTTTATCCAGCTATTTTCTGCTACCCATGTTATTTATATTTTCACAAATTAATGTTGCCATATGTCTCTTTCAGAATTGTTTTTCCAAAAAAATTAAGCCTTAAAATGGATCTCCTTCATCTGCTCTCTCATGCGCTTGATTCTTTGAACAGATTTTATAATGCTTATAGCTCAGTTATCCATTTTTTTGAGGTTAACAATCAGAACAGCATTTAGTTCCTTCAAATTTTGTA
Organism: Potos flavus; assembly: GCA_028534135.1. Lineage (NCBI taxonomy): Eukaryota > Metazoa > Chordata > Mammalia > Carnivora > Procyonidae > Potos > Potos flavus. The sequence goes on from CM052899.1 coordinate 84,204,793, forward strand.
AAGCAAGGTAGGAGTTGGGAAATTTGCTAGAAAATATCCAGAAAAGGAATGCTACATGTGCCAAGTGTCTATCAATTAATTTACTCCTTAATTCAGTGTTTCTATGTGTGTGTGTATGGGAGGGGTGTGAGTCATAAGTGTATGACACTCACATGTAATAGAATCATTGGTACAAAATTTTAATCTATTTATCTATATAATTTTACAAGGCAGAATCATTCCAGAACTCAATGAATTCCTACCTAGGCTGGAAGTATACTGATCTCTGAAGTAGACGTGAGGCATAATATTTCTCTAGTGGAAAACAAGACCAAGGAAGTCTTCATTTTACTCTTGTAAGGCTCCTTCCAAGCGTATGATATTAAATAGAAACTAAGTTCATAGGGCATGGGGACAAGTAATCATTTGTTACTCATTTATCGATTTGCTCTTAACTTTCACAAAAATTAAATTTAGAAGTTATAATTTTCCTCCTTTAATTTAAAATACTGAGGTAGTTTGAGCAAAATATGGTCACAACTTACATTTTGTGCCAAATGTTAATATTTATTTTATCCAAGGGAGTTTTCTTAGCCAATATATAAAGAGCACATATGGTTCTTTTCTGTGGAAAGTACTTAATATATATTTTTAGAAATTTGAAAATAATAACAATAAAAGTAATCTATCAATCATGTATTTCCATGTGCCCAGACAAAAACAACAAAAAAACCCAAAACACAGAGTTTTATTTTCTTAGATTTTATCCAGCAATTGTAAAATTCCATATTTCATTTAATTTTGGAATTATTTGTTTTACCATTTTGATTCATTAATTTTCTTAGTTGTTTAATTTTCTTACGTCATTTTTTCATTCAAAAAAGTAATGATAATATTATTTTAATTTGCCAAGATAAGCTAAGTCATAACCACTACTTTTTTTTTAAAGATTTTATTTATTTATTTGACAGAGAGAGAGATCACAAGTAGGCAGAGAGGCAGGCAGAGAGAGCGGGGGAAGCAGGCTCCCTGCTGAGCAGAGAGCCCGATGCATCAATCCCAGAACCCTGAGATCATGACCTGAGCCAAAGGCAGAGGCTTAACCCACTGAGCCACCCAGGCATCCCTTAACTACTACTTTTTTAATACTTTATTAAATATATAAAATGCATTCCCTCGTTATAAATAGTGAGGTTGTAGATAGTGTACATTTAAAACCAGTATTTCAAGTTACCAAAGTTAAACTTTAAAAAAAGGCAAATTAGAATTTACAAGGTTTTCTACAATTTTTGCCATTTTTTTATTTAATTTTTCATTTTTAAACATGACTTTTTGGGGCTCCTGGGTGGCTCAGTGGGTTAAAGCCTCTGCCTTCGGCTCAGGTCATGATCTCAGGGGCCTGGGATCGAGCCCTGCATGGGGCTCTGTGCTCAGCAGGGAGCCTGCTTCTCTTCTTTCTCTGCCTGCCTCTCTGCCTACTTGTGATCTCTCTCTCTGTCAAATAAAGAAATAATATCTTTTAAAAAAATAAATAAGTAAATAAATATGACTTTTTTTTCATCTCATGACATTCTTTTTGTCTCCAGATGTGGAGAACTGTGAGGACTGTGTTGAATGGTATCATCATTTTTTATTCCAGTTTTACTTCATCAAATTTCATAGATAACAATTGAAAGAAAGAGAATTCAACTCAGAAGGACAAGACCTAAAAATATTAAGTATATTAGTTTAGATTAAATATAATGGAAGCACCTTCAAAGAAGAAATATATCACATGCATAAGAAAATATGAAATAGTTATGACCTCTCTAAAGTCCTCTGGATAAGAGATTCCCCACACATTTTAGAAACTTATCTCCTTTATTTGAATGATACCAGAAATTCCATATTTTTTTTTAGGATCTAAAACATGTTTCTTGTAATAAGTGAGTATTTCTATCTATTAAATCAGTGCATTATTTCAGGAACTTAAATGTAAGAGGGCTCAAGTGTTTAAGGAAAACACATGTAAATAAATTTTAAATATATGCACTTTGGGAAAAAGTTTATAGCAAGTAATAATGGCAGAAAGTAGTTTAGGAATAAATGTGATACTCAATCACGTATAACAGATTGTAAAATTCTCTCAGCAAAACTCTATGCCTCATTCTGCATTCTGCTTACCATATCCTGGATGCTTTTTTTGATCACTTCTTTCCATATAAGATTGTACTAGGAAAAATGCTGGAATCCATAGAGACAGCCTAAAATGGATTAAAAAAAGAAAAAAGGGAGAAGAAAGAAAGAAGGAAGGAAGGAAGGAAGGAAGGAAGGAAGGAAGGAAGGAAGGAAGGAAGAAAGAAAGAAAGAAAGAAAAGAAGGAAAGAAACTCATACATTGTTTACATTAATAGATGTAGATTAGTGACTAATCAAATTACCACTTAAAATATTACATCTTATTTCTATAATTTAATTTAAAATATTATAAAATCTTATTTAAATTCTATTCATTTTCACAAGCAATATAAGGACCATCATTTTGCTCTTCACTGTTACAAAACCTATAAGGAAAGATTATTTTCAAAGAGTATTTGAATATGTGTTCTTCCTCATTTGGTGAAAAATAATACATTAACTGATAGAAATAAATAGAAACAGAAAATGTTGTGACAAAGATCACATAATCTACTTTGAACATTGAATTCTTAGATATTTTGATTTGATAGCCTACGTAAAAATTTAAATAGAAGAGATAACAATAGCTTATGTAAAAGAAATCATATTTGAAAAAAATGTTTAAAGGTGGTTAACCTGTGCATTTTCATGACATGACCCTCTCCTTAGTCAGCCTAGACACATCTGCTTCAAAGGAATTAAAATGTTAGAGTGAAGTGTAAAAGGAAAATAAAATAGCAATATTCAGATTATATTGCAAATATCAATTTTCTTTTTTTTTAAAAGAATTTATTTATTTATTTGACAGAGAGAGAGCACAAGTAGGCAGAGGCAGGCAGAGATAGAGGGGGAAGCAGACTCCCCGCTGAGCAGAGAGCCTGAGCCCAGGGCCCTGAGATCATGACCTGAGCCAAAGGCAGAGGCTTTAACCCACTGAGCCACCCAGGTGCCCCACAAATATGAATTTTCAAGAAGATACAAGACTTGAAAGTCAAGCATTGCTGAAGAAGAAATTAATTTTTAATTTTTTTTTTTTTTACCTTCCATTTTAGCCAACCAAGATCCAAAGTCTGTGAACCAGACAGGCCGACAGGAAGAAATAACCAGACGCTCTGAATCTGCTTGTTACAGGGAAAATACCAGGCAAAGAAGCTGTCAGTTAGATGTCCTCATTTCTCTTCTCTGGGTTTGGCCTTCCAGAGTGAATGTGTCAGTTAGTTTGATTAGAAAACTGAGGACAAGGAGCTCCTGTCCAGTTCTCCATTTGGGACACTTGGGAAAGACTGCTATGCAAAGGATCTTGTGCCAGCTTGAGGGGTAGCATTACGGTTATGGGAAGCCATAGAGAAATAGATTCTGGAATTAGTTTCCAAGCTTATCTTGGTCCCCATGTGGCAAGAACCTTCCATGGTGGAGTGGAGTGCCTGAACCAAGGATCCATATGGAAGAATGGTAGAGTCTGCAACACATTAAGGGCCGAGTAAGTAGGGAGCTGTTGGTTAAGGAGAGAAAAATTTCATTTTGTATTCATCAGCCCCAGATGTCAGGAGCAAATCCCAGCAGAAGATCTGGAGAAAGGACCAAGCCAACCAAATACTGCTGCAGAGACAGAACACCCACTCTGCAGGGGACTGAAACCCAGTAAGTGTCTGATGAATGAATCCAAAGACTCCTTTTTTTCTTCGTATGGATATAAAGGTCCCCAATTGGCCCTATCTCTGAACTCTACTTACTTAACACTATCCTTGAGAATATCAAGTGCATGGGGAGAGTGGAAAGTCAAGATCTCATTTTCCAAGGACTGAGTATTTTCTTAGAGGACTATTAAAATTATTGGGTTAGATTAAGTTTTAAACCAAATTGGACCAAATGTAGCTTTTTATTTCCAACTAATCAGAAAAGAAGTCAGAACTATTATAGACCAAATAAAACAAAGAAACATTATTACTGTCTTCTGATTATAATGTGTGTCTTCTGATTATAATGTGAGCATCACTGGCATCTCTGTGACACAAATACCCAATAAGCATTAAAAAACTGTCGACATTGCAAAGGTTAAAGATTAATAAAATACTCTAGGGGAACCACAAAGGATAACTAGAGAGTAACAATCATCAAGTTTCTTGGCTAAATGAAACACTGTTTTAACTATTTTTATATACGTAATTTTTTTTTTTTTTTATTTTCTTTACCCATTTACCATTTTACAACTGAAGCTGAAAAAGTTTAAGTGATGTACTTGGTCTCAGTCTTCAAAATTTTGACCTTAATATTCTTCCTTTTTTTTTTTAAGATTTCATTTATTCATTTGAGAAAGAGAGACAGATGGTGACAAAGATAGCGAGAATGAGCACAAGCGGGGAAGAGAGGGAGAAGCAGGCTCCCTGGAGCCTGACAGGGGGCTTGAACCCAGGACCCCGGGATCATGACATAAGCCGAAGGCAGATGCTTACCCAAGTGAGCCACCCAGGTGTCCTGACCTTAATATTCTTTTTCTAAACTGTTCTGTTAAGAGACTAAATGGTACCAATCACTAACTTTATTTATAGTCATATTTTAATTGCTATATTATATTGTTATTTAAATAGCTGTACTTGTATTGTTCAAGGAGAAAGGTTTAGTTATTTACAGAATCTTTTTCTGTAATAAAGTATGGTTGGAATCAAGTATCTATGCCTATTATTTGATTCAAAATAAGTAGATGAGTATGGGCAAGAGAGGTTGAGATTGTAATTGTTAGGGAAAAAGAGTCGTAATTATTTTAAACCTAGAAGACTATAAAAATAACTTTTATAACATTGTATAAAAGCAAAAAACACATCTATCTCTCCCCCAAATTATAACTATATTGGAGGTTAGAGAGATGAACTGTATTTATTTGGAAGAGCTTCAATTCCCTACAGTATTAGGAGAATAATATAATAATCACACCAAATTTGCAATAGTATAATTTCTTTTTTAAAAGATTTTATTTATTATTTATTTGTCAGTGAGAGACAAAGAGCACAAACAGGGAGAGACGCAGGCAGAGGGAGAAGCAGGCTCTCCACCAAGCAAGGAGCCCAATGTGGGACTCGATTCCAGGACCCTGAGATCATGACCTGAGCCGAAGGCAGATGCCTAACCAACTGAGCCACCCAGTCATCCCACGCAATAGTATAATTTCAACACGCCAACTGCATGATGAAAATGAAAATAATTTCTATTAATAGATTCTACATTAGTGGGGCACCTAGGTAGCTCAGTCAGTTGAGCCTTCAACTCTTGATTTCGGTCATGATCTCAGGTTTGTGGGATCTGGTGCAGTGGGGTGGGCTCTGCTCTCAGCAGGGAGTCTTCTTGTCAGCTCTTCCCCCCACTCTCTCTCTCTTGCTCTCTCTCTCTCCTTCAAATAAATAAATAATATCTTAAAAAACTTGATCCTACTTAATAGAGTCTAATAATTTCTATTAATGAATTCTATTAAGGTGGATAAAAAAATCTATTGTAACTGATATTAATAGAATCTTTAAGACCTCACAAAATAGCTTTTGATATACTCTTCATTCAATGAGTCCTGTTTCATCACTAGGTTTCCTTAAATGGCCATGCAAGCACATCCCAAAGTTATCCATTACACATGCACACACAGAGTTTCAAAATAGTAGGCAACCAATAAAAGTGCTTTATTATAATCATAATTACAAGTATAGTAGACCACATAGGTTTAGGAACAAACACTAATTATTCATTAAGTGTTTAACTAAGTTTATGGAAGTAGAAGTACCCAGGCAGATTTTAAACTGGTTACAAAGCATTCAGAGTGAAATGGGCATAGGTCAATGTTTTTCTGGGAAAAGTAAATCATTTTGGTTAAAAGAGTTTCTCCTGTAGATTTCCTATTAATTTTGATTGTATTCAGTGCATATACTAAGCTACTGTTATTGATATCTTTCAAATCTAAAAGGTAAGGTACAAACCGAATTATTATAGAGTATGTAAAATTTGTCTTGTAAAAAGTTAATAGAAGACAATGTTGAGATTCCTCAAAGTTAGGGCTTTTGGAAGTAAGCCATCTGAAAACAAAACTGAAATATATAATTTTTTTTAGAAGAGTGACTGTTCAGTAACATAACTGGAATAAACAAGATAATATTAGAAAACGAAACTAATAGCTATAATAGAGAAGTAACCTGCAATTAGCTCAAAAAGATTATTTTCCAACAGCAGGTATATTTATTTCTTAATTCTTTTGTAAAAGTAAAGAGACTTGATTCTAAGTGAAAGAGAATATGTAAGAAAATATTGTTCCTACTCTAATTTGAACTCTAAGGTAAGTAAAAAGTCAAGTGTAAAAATTTTTGGATTGAGACTTTGGAAACTGAGTTCAAGCTCCGATGTACTCACTGGGTAGCCCTTGTGTAAACAACTTAACCTTTCTGTGTCAAGGTCAGCAAAACAAAGGTGTTAGATTAAGTCATCACCAAAGTTACTCCCAACATTAAACATATATGACTCTGGGACTTCCAAAAGTCTGGAAAAAATATAAAAATTCAGCTAAATTATTTACCAGTGAAAGCAATTATGTAAGATAAAGGATTGTACTAAAGAAGATTTCTAAATCTTCTGTAGTTTGCTTAATGATGAATCAGCAAAATTTAATTTAATCCTCTCAGACAAACATAGGAAACAAAGTCACAAATAATTTCCCCATCTCGTTTACTGAAATTTCACCCAGATGTACAGTTTCATCCAGACATACAGTAGAGACAGTTCAACCCTGGCTGTGCAGAGAGCAGTTGGTGATGAGAACCAGGCAGGAACTGTAGCCCAGCCCTTGACTTAACTGGGGACATTGTGGGAATGTTGAGTCTTACCCTTTGCTGTAGTCATGCTCACGTGTAATACTTTAACGGAAAGGAAACTGAAACTGTTTTTTTCTCTCACACACACATACACATACACACAACTTTGCTTTCCACAATTCAGATTCTTCTGAAATATTTAGAGCCATTTCAGTGAAAAATTATGAATCATTCCATTTACCATCATCAGAAATTAGATAAATGTGACTCTTGCAAATGACCAAAAAGTAGAATTAAAGACATGTGTGTTCATTATTGTTACATCAAGCAAGACATAATAGTTTGGCTCTCTGAGAAATTGTTCAGTAGTTTATTGAGAATTTACTATAGCCCATAGCCTGTGGGAGGCCGTGGGGAAGAAGAAGGTAGAGATGGCCTCTGCTAGCAGAGAGTACCCGAATGAAAAAGACACGCACATTAACAATAAGAAAATGACTTAGTAAAGGAGTGGTTAAAAGTGAAATCAGAAAAGCTGAATGGAATTAAGGTAAGCCCAAAAAAGGAATTTAGAGTTTCACAAATTCAAAGCATACAGGACAGTCAGACTTAAAGTGTGATTTGGTTCAAGACTCAAACAATGGGACCTGGACTTGGGTTTTCTCACTCTGTTTCTTTCTGTTTCTGGCTCCTCAGATGTTGGTTCTGATCTCACCCTTCAGAACTATAATGTAGTTGTCTATAAATCGTAGTGGGTAAAAGAGTTTCTCGTCCTAACTGCTAAACAAATGACTATGGATCGACTCTCAGCTGCTCAAATTTAAATATGCCCACACTGGAAACAACAACTGTGGAGCCGATGAACTCAATACCGAAAAAATTATTGAAAATGAAAGGGGCATATGCCAAAGGAAATTTCTGGAATTGCTGTACAGGGAAAATTGATGTTGAGTAACAAAAAAAATTTTTTTTGATTGCCCGTTTAGGCAGCAGAGTGAATAAGAGATAAGTCTCTTGATCTAAATCAGATTGTCTGGAATTAAATCTGGTTCGAACTAAGAAATATTTTAATTTCTATAAGACTTCTTTTCTCATGAGTTGAATGATGACAAAAACAGTAAAAACAGCCTAAAATTACTTGAGGATTTTGTGACAATCTCTGTTAAGAGTTAGCACAGTTATGGTAGTTAATAAGTAGCTCATAAATGTAAACTATAATTATTCATTTAGTTTTCTAACTGCTTCCTTTTCTGCAACATGAATTCTGCCCTTTATTGCTTTCAATGATAACTTAAGTCCAACTATCAAATTTTCATTCCCTATCATTTTTCCTTGCCTCAAACACCCGTATTGTCACCTAATTTTGAGATCTCCTTATGTTATACTAACATCTCAGCCTTAGCCAGCATTTCTTATGACTGCTCCATCATATTTCATAGAGGTTGTAGCTCTTCCAGCTTAGGTTTTGCAAGAGTAAAAAGCAATCCCAAAATACTGATGGTTTTCCACAATAGATATTGTTTGCACTCACATTGTATGATCACATGGCTTTGCATGGATCTAAATGCTCTTCACAGTGGGAAACTGCTCTCTTGTAGTCAAGGAAGAACAGCAGAGTGAAGCTGGGAAATATCCTTTCAAGTTTCTTTTCAGAAGTGGCACCCATCACTGCTCCTGTTTCATTAGTTAAAACAAAGCATAATTAAGGCTGATATTAACAGAGCAGGAATATATAATCTTCCTGTACAGAATAGAGCTAAGACTTTGATAATAAATTATGAAATCTGCAACAGCAGGCAGGCTTTTTTTCCTTCTTTCTCTTCTTATGGACAAAAATTCTCAACACCTGAGGATCATTTAGGGATATTTTTCAATCCAAATGTTACCCACAATACCTACTTTATTAAGATTCAGTTCATGTTGGTTCACAAACTGGCCCCATATGCAGAGGTCAAGGAGAGAGTGGGACAGTCAGGCCACTCTAGATTGATAGTTGACAGTATTTAATAAGTGAGAAAACTTACTTAGAGGCTTATCTTGAATGGCCACAAGATGAGTAAATCGCCACATCTACCCACCAGAATCTTAAAAATTTATATATATATATATATATGCGCCTAACTGGGTTCAGTCACATATACTGTCCAGATGGTCTCAACAGCGCCCTAGTCTCTCAAGACTACATCCTTGGAACAGCTCCCACTGTGGGAATAGTAAGCAGAATGTACATTCCGAGGACAGAGGAGGGGTGAGGAGCCTTTGATCGCTGGGGTCCAGCTTGTAGGTCAACCACTGCTCACATATTCTGATGACTTCCTCCAGCATCACACCTCTGTGGTAGATAATTACCATTAGAAATTTCAATAGGTTGCCTTATTTATTTGTTTATTTATTTAACATAGAATCCTGTGGTTGGTCCAGTTTAGAGGTACGCCCTTTCTCCTTGGGAATCATTCTGAGTATATGGATCATAGATATCTTGAGAGGGAAATCCCCAAAACTCTTCAGTGGGTTTGATGAGATCGAAACTATTTTCATAATTATTCTATGACATGAATTACCTATTTCACTGTGTTAACATTTGTGCTAATTGTATAAAAGCAAGGGTGAGTAAAACGTCTTGTACTTTGGTACCAATCAAGGCAATGGAATCAAAATATGCTATACTCTTCATTCTTTTATTCTTCATTACCACTTTAATTTTTTTTAAATCCAATTTCACTCTAATATATCCCTAATAAACAGTAAATATTAGTGATTCTATTTAATTAATTTATTTATTTCACTTTATTGAAGTTTTACATCTGAACTTGAGCACACATCTATTTAAGTTTTTGTGATGAAATGGAAAGTTCACACAAGCATTTCTGCCCATTGAAGTAGAATGGCTTTTTTGAGGAAAAACACTTGCACAGTTGAGTTGTGAGCTGAATTAGCTGTTTGTTTTTTTTTAAGGAACACCATTTTTACTTGAAAGAATAGCAGAAAAACCATGGTTATTGGGATTTGCATATTTGGCAGACATTTTCTCAGAAATGAATGACGTAGGTATGTAATGTTAAAGAAAGCAACTGACAACCAATAGCAAATTCAAGCTTTTAAGTGAAAACTCAAAGTTTTGTTAGATTCCCATCTGTTACCATAAGCTTGACAGTGTCTCAATATTTCAAAACTCGTCTTATGAGTTTAGTAGTGATATTAATAAATATTATACTGAAAGTAAAATATGTAAAATACTATTCAGGTACTGAAGAGTAAAATATGTAAAGATCTAAGAGATCACCTTAACTTGGTGAACCAATATTTTCCAAGTAATATATGTCACGCATGGGTAAAAGATCCATTCAATGTGCAAGATAGACCAATGGGATTTAAATGTGACAGTACTACAAGATAAATAATATATTTTCAGGTTCTACATTACAAATGATTTAAGAAATTGCTTGTTGTGTTTTGTGTAATACTTAAGAAAAATATCCACTGTTATCTGAAATGACTTACAATTCTCTTACTTTTTTCAATTATTTATCTGATTTTCTTTTTTCCTTCCTTCTTATTCTTCTTCCTTCCTTTTTCCTTCCTTTCTCTCTCTCCCTCCTGACTGCCCCCTCTTCTTTCTTCCTTCTTTCTTTCCTTCCTTCCTTCTTTCCTTCCTTCCTACCTCCTTCCTTCCTTCTTTCCTTCTTTCCCTCCTTCCTTCCTTCCTTCCTTCCTTCCTTCCCTCTTTCCTTCCTTCCCTCCTTCCTTTCTTCCTTCCTTCCTTCCTTCCTTCCTTCCTTCCTTCCTTTTCTCCTTCCTTCCTTCCTTCCTCCCTCCCTCCCTCCTTCCCTCCCTCTTTCCTTCATTGTTTATACTGAGTAACTAAAGATGTTTTAAGTAATTATTGCTGATTTAAAAAAATGAATCAGGAGTAACTAGCTATATTATTTTGTGTCTATTACAAATTTATTTTGTATATAATATAAATATATCTTGTATATTAGTTTTATTTTGTATTTTTAAATATTGTTAAAAATTGAAAGAGATTTTTATAATGGAAAGCATGCTAAAAATCTGAGTTCAATTGTGGACTTGACAAATAAGTTGGAGACTCAAAGATTATTTGAAGCCTGTCAATATGTGTCAGAATATTAGTTGGATTTTATCCCGTGGAAGTTCAAAAACTAGAATTGTAGAAATCCAGTACAAGAAGGGGCCCAAAGTGTTATTTGGTTCTCTTCTCTCAGTTTATAACTGAAGAGTCTGACTGAGGATGTTTGGATAACTCATTTGCGATTACACAATTGGTATCAGAGAGAGGACTAGAAAGTAGTATTCTGACATCCATCCAAAGCTAATTCATTTCCAGTCCAGCATTCCTAGAAGTTATTCACCGGACCATGCTTCCCACTACATTCAAGTACCCCAGATACTTTGTATTTAGACTTTGATAACTTATCACAGTGATTCTGTCTGCCAAACACTAGCTCAGGATTGGTAGTGTTGCCATCTTTAGGCAGGAGGGTTATCCAACTATTTGTATTGGAATGTAGTGTTATTTTGTTACTATTTAAAAGAACAGAATTTAAAAAAGAAAAAAATTACTAAGACTAGTAATTAAAATCATTGGTTCATAAAATTAGTTCATTTGAGGCAAAGATGGGAGTTCCTTGTACTTTTCAATCTGCACCATCAGAGTGTTCACACTGTTCAAAAGTATGCAATGAATTCTTGTGAAATTGAATTGAACAAAATTGAATTGAATTGAATTGAATTGAATTGAATTGAATTGAATTGAGAAATGAGCTACCCATACTGGAAATTGTGATAAGTCTATGATAAGTCTAATGAGGGCATTAGAATTGTGATTGTGATAAGTTGTGATAAGTGTAATGGATTGTGATTGTGATAAATTGTGATAAGTCTAATGAGGGCATTAAGAGGCGATGCAATTCAGAACATTAATTTCTGGGAAACCACAAATGATGACTTTTTTCCAACCCTGAGTTCCATTTTAGTGTTGAAATTTAAACCCATGTTGTACTTAGCATTCCAGAAGATGAGACTATATCATTATCAATTTTTTTCTTTCACTAGGTGAGTCAAAAAGATAATGTACTCTTTATCTTGAATAAAAATACTCATTGTTGAGGGACTACAGTAGGTTTATTGTGGGAGGAGGGTGAGAGGTGCAAATAGTCTGGGAAAGACCTTGAGAATGTCCTTGCCATCCAAGAAAGATAACTATCTTTCTTTCTACAATATTTTCCAGAGATGGGAAAAACCTATCTTGGTCTGAATTCTCTATAAGCAAAGAAACAAACAAAACTCTGCCTGTTGTTAATCTTAAAATGTTATATACAACGCAGATGGTGGTAATGAAAGATGCAGTTGAATGCTTCTCTATTAGTAAAAAGTTTTAAACTGTGTAATTGCTGTACTATTTCATTTCATCCCCTTCTGTCATTTTAATAGTATTTCTAAGACAAACAAAGAAATGTCTATAATAAATTATTGCAGGAGTATACTCAGTTTTCTCAAGCACAAATATGATGAGAATGGAACTTTAATGATTCTGACTCTGTCTATTCAGTCTTACATGGAACCATTAGATCAACAAAACCAGCTGTTTTTAAGTTCCATTAGGAGCCAGTATTAAAATAAAAGTAAATATTAAGTCTGAACCTAATTCTATTTTACAAATATTGTCATTGATTTTTAAAAATACTTTGCTTGATTTATCTTTTCAATTTTAACTTCTTCAACTTGATTGTAAAATATTTTTTCTTCTCATTTTGTATGTCAAATAGTATGTGTTTCTCCATGGAAGTACAGATTCTTTGAGCTACCCTCAGGACTTCAGCCACCACTTCTACCCTCCAAGGACCCCAAAATATCTTAAAGAAGCATTATGGTAGGACCACAGAGTGATTTTCTATAAAATTACTCAAGCATTTTATAAAAGGTCTATATGAAGTTTTGTTACTTGACTAGGCTCCTCAGAATTTGGGATGATCCAAAATATCTGGGTGGATGGAGATTTATACTCCTATCAGATCAGATTTCAAAACTAGAAAGGTTGGATAGAATTTCTCAAAAGTCAGCTTATATTCAACAGCAATGCAGGGAATGTGGAAGGTATGTACACTTATTTAGAACTTGCTATTTGCCACATAGCTCATATATATTAACACATACGAAATTAGTGTTAGTTAACACAATTTCATTTTCAAATCCTACCCTTGGGAAAGTTAAGTAATCTTCAAAGTGTCCCTGTTATTAATCAACAATGAATGATACTAATACTCAAATGATTTTTTTATCTTCTATTCATAGTCTGTATTGTTCTCTCTATTCATTTCTCAGTTGTCTTTACAGTCTCCAAAGATTCTCTTAGCCCATTAGATTTGGTAGCTACCTGTCCATCAACAGTAGTGGGGTCCCTACTAAATGTTCAAATATAGCTCCCAAAGGCAAATGACTATCCTTTTCTCCAAGAACCTTCTGACTTCTTCCTTTTCTAGCTCTTCTCTGAAGACTGCAAATGCCTTTTAATTATAGCTTGTTTCTTCTTCTGTAAAAGACCATCTTCTGACATAATCTGTCCAGTTTAACACCTCAATTAGGAATGGTTACTTCAACCCTATTATTTTAGCAAACTTCAAACTCTTTGTTCTCATAAAAAGCAATAGAAGAAAAAAAATTAAATTTTTTATTAATATTTAGAAGCCTTAAAATTAAATTTCTTCATAGATAAACACCTTGGAAAATTATTCTAGGCCAAAAAAAGTAGTTGGTTTTGATGTATTTGAAATTGAAATTAAGTTATTTGAAACTTGAGCTTCAGGAGAATTTTATCTTTTTGCAGTAGGAATCACACATATGATCAAGTTGACAGAAAGAAATAATGCTAGGCAGTAATAGTAGTGAGTCATATAGAAACCTAAGGGTCCAAAAATGTACAATTAGCCCATCCTATATTCTCCAGAATATCTTGATGTAAATCAAGCAAATCAACGAATGATCAATTAAAAAAAATTAATTTCAAGGCACCTGAAATCATTAACAGTAATTTCTTGGCAGCTCTATAATGTCCTAATTTTCTGAAAACTTATAATTATTTTTATGAACTTTGTTCTGCCAGCCCTTAAAAAAAAAAAAAAAAAGCTACTATTTGCTTGTATTGAATATCTTCCTGCTTGAATTATGTAGAGTAATTTCTGTTCTTCTGGACAAACCCTGACTATTAAAATTGCTTTGCTTTTTATAATTAAAACCACCTACTAAATCACCACCTCAAGGGAATATATTTAATATGTGATTATGTAATCATATATTCTAATAAAAGAATGACAAATTGTAGTAGGCACACGGGTAAAAAAAATAGACTTGCCAATTTGTTTTTTTATCACTTTTGTTGTTTATCATCATCTACATTGAAGCGATATTTTTAAGCCAAAATAGGACGTTAGAATGTATTATAACTCCCAACATTTTAATTTATACTGCCTCAATTTTAATATAAAATGCCTTTGGATTACTAAAATACTGTATATATCAATTAAATTCAAGCAAAAAATAAAACTAGTTTACTAACTAAAATCATCTAAAGGCAGTTAGTAACATATACTCAACTATTTCTAAGTAGTGTTATTTCCATATTCTGATAAAATTAAATTATATTGTTAATTGCTTTAAGACACACCTCCAAAATCATAGTTTAAGATTTGGACTATTTTTTTTTTTGTAGATTTGGACATTTTTTGAACAAGATAATATTGGCTACTATAATAGGCAAAGATGCATTTTAATTGTCATCCAAATATGATCCAAAATAAAAATATTATAAATTTGTCATTACTTTTTCACTCCTTTATCAAGCATATCTGGTATACAATCAGATTTTTCCGTCTAAATATTTCTTAAGGTATTCTCACCTCTTTTAATCTCTCAGCTAAGAGTCTCTTTCTTTAATATCTTCCATCCACACAACCAGAGTAATTTTTCTAGTCAAGCTATGATTATTTTACTCTTTCCCTCAAAAAAAAAAAAAAATCACTTCTAAGCTAGAGTCAAAATTGCTAAGATCATAGCCCTTCTGCAGGACACTTGTCAGCTGTGCATACAAAAGAGGCATAGAATATTCTCAACATGATGGAAGATGGGTGGATGCTGAGTGTATAATAGGAATCCATCTCCTTTAAATACATACTATGAGCATAACTGGCATATTTGTGAAATATTTCTCTAGTCTAAGTTTCACTTTCTTGGTATGGCCGCATTTTTCTCCACCTCTTTACATGCAGGAAGACACAGAGACCCATTAAAGATAACATCAGAGCATATTGGAATCATAATTATCCCAACACTGCATCAGAATCCAACTGACTATATAACAAAATCAGTGTATGTTTTCAGGTGGAAACAGGGATGAAGAAGAGTGCCCCACATGCAGACGTTATAATCTCAATGACCCAGAGCAAGGGAGACCAGCAATTGCCTGAAGATGACCAAATGCCACACAGTATTTGAGAAATTGTCAGCTTCTCTATCACTTGAAGATAAGACATGGTATTGCAAGATTTATCGTGAAGAGATATTTTTAGGGGTACTTATTTAATGAATCTTAATTTAGCCATCCATTCTTCTCTTCTTCCTAAGAAAAAAAAAATGTTTCCTAACCACACTTCAGGAAGATCATCATAGCTAGTGAATTTTCTGAGTAGAGAATACCTATTTATTCATATGTGTTATATATAATAATTAAATGTATATTTAGCATATATTTAATAACTACACTAAATTCTCCATCATCTACCTATCTATTTCTCATAGGAATTCAGAATAGAGAGCAAGGCAATATTAGTAAAGATGTTGCTTAAATAAAATGAATTATTTAGAAGTCATGCTTCTGTCCTGACTATAGGGGGAGTATACTTCTAACCAGTTATCATTTTTTTTTTAATTCCACTGGAGATGATGGATTCAGTGTGCATAATAAGGAATGTCCTTACTCAAAGCAATTGTGACGTCACAGCCATTCTATTGTTTCTGGGCAATGTCTATTTTAACTCAGCACATTTTAAAATCAGCAATTATTGCAACGGAAATCAGTATTGTTCATGATAGTTCCACCATTCTTCTCTAAAACAACAGAGACTTTATTAAAAGCAAAGTTGTATATGGCTATTTTTTTGAGTTTTTATTTTATTACCAGTAAAAGAACAAAACATCAGACAAGACTATTGTCTGATCCATCTGGTGCTATATTTCCTCCACACAAGCCTTGTATAACACACACAATATTCCTACTGCAAATGTTGTTTAGCTTTTAAAACAATTGCCTATCAAAGCATCCAGGTCCCATTGATAATGGAGCAAAGCCTTTCCTGCAATTGTGAGCCAGGAAATGCTGGCCCCCTTGGCAAGTCTCATATGTCCTGTTGCTTGTAATCTCCCTCCCTCCTTGCTGGAATGTGTTATTTTTAAGCAGCTAGACTAACAGGAAGAGAAAGTTGTTACTTCTTTTCATGTGATGGAGCAACCAGGGGAAGGCAACTATGCTTCAAGAATTGGGGCTGATGAAATTTTAAAACCCTTACCAGGTACCAAGCTACTGCTGTGAGGGAAATCTCCAGTTCCAAGCCTAGTTTTGGATGCAGAGTAAGTTCCCCATTCCATAGCCCCAATATATTTTGCAGGCTTCTGAGAGCTGAAAAATAAAGACACAAACCGCACTGAAGGTGCACAGAACTTCATTGTTCTGCACTTGCATGGATGAAAGAATGTGTTTCATTTTGCAGAGGACTGCCCTGAAAATAAATCACTTTAAAGAGAACCACAGAAATAGAGACACATTTTATTTCATGATGATTACTGAATGTTGAAGCCATATTCAATGGAACATTTTACTGAGCACCATATACAGAAATTCCATAATTTGAAAAAGAAGCACACTCTCTCATACTTACCTATGTAAAAACTAACATTATAGCTTCGATCTATCACTTATATTAAAATTGATCTGTAGCCTTATTTAAATAATTTGGTTTTTGATCCCTAAGAAAGTTTGCTTTAAAAAGCAGTTCATTTTTTAGAAAGCAAAAATCATCCAAGGACACATTGAATATGAAAGGCACTTTTCCTCGCTCTTCTTGAAAAGACAAAACATGTTTCTGCCTTATATCGTTTCCTCCTGCTGTTCTTTCTCCCTAAAATTCTCTTTCCCCTGACTCTGACAAGTCCCCCTCTCTCCCTTAATCAGTCCTCTGTTCAAATGTGATCTGAAGACCGTATAAAATCACACGCCCCACCCTGATGAGCAGTCTCCATCACCTTCCCCATTTTATATTCGTTCATAGCCTTTAACATCACTGATATACTCTATACATTTACTTGTTTATTTATTAACAATTTCTCCTCATAAGAATGTAAGGCCATTGAGAGCAGAGACTTTGTTTTGTTCACGGTGACATCCTGAACCCTTGGAGAGGGCCAGACTGTGGCTGATAGTAAGCATTCAATAAGCAAATGTAGAATGGTTGAATGAATTAAGTTCTAGGTACTTCTTTGTTAAATTCTCATGGTGTACATTTGGTTCTATTTCTCTTACACATCCAAATAGTTCAAATGATAGTTCTACAATACAGAATACTATAGTCTAGTTTACATAAAAGATGACACGAGTATATTGTAAATCATAAAAGTCACACATGCAAATGTTTCTGTGTACAGGTACCCATCAAGGTATTGAACGTTGAAAAAGGATCTGGGATACAGTTCATTTATCATTATTATTCTTCCCTTCGCCCACCCTCTACGCTTGATAATTTAACGTTAAATCGTTATGGTTAGATAATATCTACATCTGCATACCAAGGAGCCAACACCCTTTTAGTTCTACAAACTTTACTGATACTCATTTTCCCTCCATTGCTGCTAAAGGCCTTCCGCATCTATTCCAGATTTACAGATTTACAGATCCATTCATGGCAGTGTTTTTCCTTTATTCTTTGAGAAGTCAGTTTTAAATATTAGTAGATTTCAAGCTGATTGGCATTTAGAACATTCCTAATATCTCTCTTCTGCCAGCCTTTAGTACTTTTTAATGCTTTATGTTAGAAAGTATAAGAAAAGGATGTAGAAATAACAAATAAGTATTGAAGAGGTACTACTTTATTGAAATTAATTCCTACTTGATTTTCAAGCCCTCAATATGGGTTTACCATTAAGGGGAAGAGAGAAAAGGCAACACTGCTTGCAACATTTTGCCTATTTCAACTCCTAGCACTCCTAGTTCATTAATTGCCTCTGGTTCCTTGTCCTTTATATCGCAGTGAGGCAGAATTTAATATGTGGTGTGGTGCAATTTTTCTACCCTCCCCAACAAACGAGGATTCTACATTAGAGTCTTAGATGACTTACAGGCTCTCCCAAATCAGCCACTGCTATTGGTTTACCTCTCCACATCTCCTCATCCTCCCGTTCCTAATTCCCACCCCTAAATGACTTCTCAAGATTTCCCACAGGGAGAAAATTTGCAATAATGAGTTCAACTTTTCTATTTTTTTCAGGAACTCTCCACATCTGGGTCTTAGCCTGACAGAGCTGAATCACTAGGATGCAGTATTGTCATAAGGATCACAGGGGCCTCCAGCCCTCCCAGGTTTGCAGTGCAGACGTGTGGTTATTGAATAGGTCAAGTGCCTGGAGCACCCTTCTAAGACAGCATTTGGTCATTATCCAGTGTGAAGTTATACACCCACACCTATATCCAGTCCCTGCACAGGAAGCCAGATTCAACTGAAACCTGACAAAAGGCGAGCATCTTTTTGTGCATCCATTGATTCATCAAGTCTGAGTGTTAAATGCCCAGCACCGTCTCTTCTCCTGACCTTTTTCTGTGCTTACTGTACTCAGAGCCATTGTTGTGTTCCCTGTCTCTATGTTCTGTGCTTCCTAGTTGTCTTAAATCCTACCAGTCAAACAGGATTCATATATCACCTAGCTGACCACTTGTCACGTCGACTGGAATTTCTCACCAACATCTCAAACTTAACAGGGCTCAAAGTAAGATCATAATCATCTCCTTCCCTTCAAAATATATTTCGCTCCGGGGTACTCTCAGTCAGTCAAAAGCACCACTACCTATCCAGCTGTTTAATCTAAAGTTCTAATTCATCCTTACCTCCTCGCTCTTCCTCATCCCATACACAATCAAACCCCAGGTTCTCTTGTTTATGTTTCCCTTACGTTGTCAGAACAGGTTCTCTTCTTTCTCTTCTCATTACTAAAAGCTATCACTGAAGTAATTTAAAAACAAACAAACAAAAATTTACACTGTTTCTTTTTTTTTTAAAGATTTTATTTATTTATTTGACAGAGAGAGAGAGATCACAAGTAGGCAAAGATGCAGGCAGAGAGAGAGGGAAGCAGGCTCCCTGCTGAGCAGAGAGCCCGATGTGGGGCTGGATCCCAGGACCCTGAGATCACGACCTGAGCCGAAGGCAGAGGCTTCACCCACTGAGCCACCGAGGGGCCCCTACACTGTTTCTTCAATTCACTTTGCATAATATTTTCAGGACCTTTCTTTTATAAAATACAAATCATGTCTATCAATTCCATTCTACAAATCCTTTATTTGTTTCCCACTTACCATGGAAACACAATTTAAAACACTTCAAATGGCCTACAGTGCCTACTACAATCTGGTTCTGCTTCCTCCTTCAGTCTCATCTCTTGGCACAGTCCTGTTTATTCTCTCAGCTTTCACCATAATGCACGAATGTGCCCAATCATCTGCCTGACATGCTCTCCCAGGCTCCGATCACCTAGGTAATCAGCACATATTCTTCAGGGATCAGCATTAGCACCATCTCCTTAGAGAAGTCCTGCCGATTGCTTGTGACATAATTCAGCATCACATTCTTGGTCTTGGTAGTTTTAAAAATTCACAACAATTGAATTTATGATTTACAGTTTTGCTTAATTCCCGATTTCCCATTCTATTGCTGGCTCTAGGAAGGCATGGAATCATTCTGTATATCCCAAAATATCTGCTGCAATGCCTAATACTTAGCAAAGACCCAAATATTTGATAAATGAATGAACAAAAACAATCACTTGGCCATTATTAGACCCGAGTCTGTGTTCTCCAAGTAGGTATTTCGATTTTATAAAGTCTATTCAAAATTCTTAGCTACCAAGAAGAAATTTGAGTAGTGTCTCGTGATGAATCACTATACCTTCTTTCATTTCTCTGTTTAAAAGTGGTTTCTCTCTTTAAAAAAAAAAAAACCCTCAGCACACAGTCCTAATTAATATTAACTAATAAAATAATGAACATAGCAAACAATCAAGTTGAGAAAGACAGACAAACCAAAGATATATTATGGAGAGGAAGAAAAATCTAAAATGACTTAAAGAAACTCCATAAACTTTGAATCTAAGGAAGGTCTAAAGAATAAATATTCTATTGGAAGAGTAGCAGAAAGAACATTAGATTTAGTTATTTAAAAACTAAGCAAGACAAAACAGTTAAACCCAGTGTCTTCCTAGTTGGATGAAGAAAATAAGGTGATAAATAAACAGATGGTGAGTATACTAAAGATCTAACCTAGGAAGGTTGTATAAATAGGAATGAAAATGGTTATGATCTGGTATATATTTTTCACATGTCACAAGAAGGAACAACCATGAGAATACTCACAGTGGACAACAAGTAGCTCAGTAAGAACGCTGAACTAGGAGAATGAGGCTTAACAGAGCCTCATTCTGAAAGAGGGCAGGACTGCCCAGGCAAACATGTTGTTAAAAATCTCACAATGGCAAAGCTGATAAAAACACATCTGCTTTCTTTCCTGGTGCACAAGACAATAAGTGATTCTAGCTAAGTTCAAGTCTTACACCTGGAAACTTTGATATTGCAGATGTAAAATAAATTAAGATAAGACAAAAGGAGGCAAATTTATTGGGGAAAAAAAAAAGCCAAACACAAATTTAGAAAGCTCAGCATGTAGATAATTGAAAGCAGTGAAGGAAATTGTTTCTAGCTAGTATTCTAATTCACATGGTTTAATTTTCAACTGATAAAGTATAGCACAGCCCTGACCCTGAAACGTTTGATTTAACAAGCAAAGTGCTTCAGAGGAAAGCAATGTATTTTCATGGCTCTCATAGGGAGCAAGTCTATTATACTGGTTAGGTAGACTTTTCTAGGTATTAATTAGTTTTTAATTAATTTATTTTTATCATCATTGGGTTTTCTGAATTTTCTTAATTTTACTCCCTAATTTAAAACTCTTTAACCATTCCTCATCGTGAGTGTGTACCGCTGTGATGAGGTGATCTGGGTTTCTACCTCCCTGAGCTCTTTTTCTACCACCCCCAACTTGTTCTTTCTGCTTCCTCATCCCTGGCCCCTGAGCTGTCCCTTGAACACATCAAACGCTGCTAGCAAAGAGCTTTTATCTCAGTTCCCTCTGACACAGAGGCTCAACATTTCCTGCCCCAGAGCCCTCTCTGGCAGTCTAAGCAGTCAGGCAAAGCCTATAGACACTTCTCAGCATGGTGTTTTATACCACATAAAATAAAACTCCCACGTTGACAAATGTAACCAACTCTATTAGAATGAAACTATCAAAAAGATTTTTAAGCTAAATACGTTTTATAAAAACGCATATGCTTCTTTATTAACTTAGAGTTGACAAAATTCTGGAAATAATCATACTGTTCAAGCGGTGGTGAGTGTCAATGTTTTCCCCATGTCCAAACACTGTTATCTAAAATGAAAATGTCCTTAAATTGTTTGGGTAACAAAATTACAGTTGCTGCTATGACTCCCGTGGATTCTTGATAAAATTCAACATTGAAGGGACTAGTAAATTTCAGTTAGAGGTTAAAAGAGTAATATTTTAATCTTTTACTAAATCAAGATGATAAACTGCCTGAATTCTAGGGGCACATCCAGATGAAAAACTCCTGTTTCATGGAACACTCTTTTCCCAGGTATCTGCTTTACTCTCATCACAAATCCTTCCATTGTCTACCCAAGTGTCCCTTATTGTGTATGTGTCACGTATAATAACATTTTCCCTGAGCAGTTTCATAGAACAGCACCTTCTGTGATAGTTATTACATATCCACCTAACCTTATTTTACTTTTCTCTGTAACACTTACTGATCCACTTTATATTTACTCATGTGTTTATTTTCTGTCTCCCCACTGGTACTTAAGCTATGTGAGGGCAGTGTTCTTCTTTCTCTTGCAATCACTGCCGTATCCCCAGCATGTAGAACAATGCCTAAAACAGACTGAGCCTTCAGTAGATGTTTGTTGAATGCACTGGATGAGTGAATGATCTTTTAGTATGGCCTATGCAATGCTTTAAGATCTCACTTCTGATTATTTTGCTAGTCTCACCTTGCCCTGCACCCTCTCTGACCTACTATGCCCCCACCCATTCTTGTCTTCTGCTTTCAAGAGGAACCAAGGGTCATCCCACCTCAAGGCCCTCCTCAAGGCATCTTGAGCTCCCCAGATTGGTCCTGTTCCATCCCTCTTTCACTCTACCTGGCCTGGTGAACCCCAAATCACCCTACAGGTCTGAGAACACTTTGCAGGCAGCAGATCTCCCTGCCATACATATTTATAGCTGATTCTATATCTCTTTCATTATATTCTTGATAAATGTAATTCAATAATTATTTGCACAATCTTCCATTTAGTGTCAGTTGTTTAAACTAGACTACAGATCATTGGAAGCAAGTCACTCTCACTTGGAAGTGCCCAAGCAGCAGTTTAAAAAATAAAATGACTAAACCAAAGAAGTCACCAACACCGCCCTCTACAGATTCTTCTAAATGTAAAACTTGGAACACAATAACAAAGTTAGTTGGCCTAGCTTGAGCAATCATTGCTTGCACCTGTTGTCTTTGAATTAAATTCTAATGAGATGGCACAGACCACTCATAAATATTTATGAAGACATGGAGTTTGGCACACACTGGCACTGGGCTGCAAACCTCAAGTGATGTTATTTCTTGTTCAGTAGCTTTCCAGTATCACAGCCACAAGTTCCATCCGAAAGTGTTGCCAGAATTTTGATCTCCAGAAGGAGCTTCTTTTTTCTAGCTTGATTGTAAAGCCTGAATTTAGAACAGACTCAACATTTTCATATAATTTTATCTTAGAGGCAATGAGCTTCTTTGTTTCATCCTAAAACCACTAGTTTTTAGTAAACAAAATATGATGATGTAAGAGATATGCTTCCTATAAAGTAAGTGCTGTAAACAAAAGGAACAGCACTCTCCTTTCTCTTAGTCCTGTTGTTTACAATCCTGGTTAGGACAGTGATGTTGGATCTTAAGAGGGAAGAATATTCAGTGCAGATGTGTGAGTTAAAGGAGGATTTGTAAAAAACCAAAACCAAACCAAGTTAATAAGATCAGCAATGTTGTTAAAGTCCTCAAGAAGCAAAAGTTAATAAATTCAAGAGGCCACTTTTATTTATTTATTTTTTAAGAGGCAATTTTTAAATACAATTTCATCTCTTCAGGAAACACCTCCAGATTTTCTATCATCAATACAGATATTTTGTCACATTTCTGGAATACTTCGTTACTGGCTACTAGTTGTAATTAGCTGTTCAGAAATCTTTTATGCCATGCTCTTCTGTCTTAATAAACTGTCACAGGACTGTACCTTGGTGCCAGTATTTTGCCAATATTCTCATAGAGTACTGAAAGACTGGTAATCTCATCAACGGACAGGACAGAAGACCTCAGTATATTAGAAAAAGAAATTCAGGGAAAAGTAAGTAGATCATTCTGAATTTTAATCCCAGGTAATTATGTGAGAGTAGAAAAATAACTGAATTAGTGTCAACATTGTTACTTCGAAGTAATTTTCACTTTCATGTAACACTCTGGAAAATGAAGCAAAAGCAAACACTCCCAAAAGTCTTTTGAATGTTACAGAAATATTGATAGTTTTAAATTGAATTTTTTTTTACATATTAGAGCTATTATAGAGGGTTTTTTTCATAAGGACATAGGCCTGTTATTAAAATGGTTGTTAGTGAAATGAATTAAACCATTGAAAACACAGAAATTATTTTGGATAAAGATTAATTGATATATTCCTCAATTATCTTTGCAGCAATTTGGAGCTGTTAATAAAAATTTCCATGATGGGGCAACTGGGTGGCACAGTCGGTTAAGCATCCGACTCCTGGTTTCAGATCAGTTTGTGATCTCAGGGTCCTGAGATGGAGCCCTGTGTTGGGTTCCATGCTCAGCGTGGAGTCTGCTTGAGATTCTCTGTCCTTCTCCCTGGCCCTCCCACTCATGCTCTCTATCTCTCTAAAATAAACAAATAAATCTTTTAAAAAATTTCCATAACAAATAGTATACTCTGTCAGTATATCTGTAAAAGAGAAATAATGATTAATGGTAGAATTCTACATTTCAGACTTGAGTTCTATTGATCATAGTAAAGTCACATGTTTTGTTTCACTTGAGGAAGGCCCATGTTTGGCACGTTCATGTGTTTGCATGAACATACATAATTGCCACTGGCCATTGTTTAGTGCACTCTATAATGTGATCACTGAAGCAAGGGTTCATTTTGTTCTGTATATTCATACACGCACTCACACACATTCCCTTTCTCTCTCTCTTTCTCACAGAAAGGGAAGAAGAAAGTCAGCCAAAAAATTTTGTAATAATTTATCTACAGCACACAATGTAAACAACTAAGCTTTATACCAGTAGGAAACAAGTGATAAGTCATTTCTTACCAATGTACCTATTTTGAAAAAAATCTTTTTCTTTCTTCTTTACAAAAAATACCGGCTCATGGGGGTTTTTTGCAAGTTCAACTGTGAGTTTTGTTTCCTTGTGCCCATCTGCATTAAATGCATTTTTTTGCTCATCTGGTAGGAGATCAATTGTAAAACAACTGCTTCTCGAAATTAACATCTGAAAAACCAAACCAGTGATCACTCTCAGTAGCTTCAATATATTCAACGAACATAAATCATGTTCTATGTGGCAGATATTTTTTAGGCAACAGGAATATAAAGTTTCCATAATGGTTGAGAAGAAGGAAGTTTATATTAAAATAACAGTGGTTATAAGGGAGAAGCAAGCAATTCCGAAGAGGCAGTGATGAACTCATCTTAAGCAGGGAAAGAAAGCTTAGAAAAGATTGTACATTTGAGTAAGTTTTGGACAAGGGTATATATTTCTGGGGAGAACAAATTGACAAGAGGACCACAGAGCATTAAGAGAATGACATCATAATATCCCCTCTCTTGAACCAAGATCCCAGAATAACATGGGGGGGAAATGATATACATATGTATGTGTGTCTATGTATGTGTACACGCATGCATACACACATACATATGGCATGTCCAAACAGATGACATGTCAAAGAATAAGTCATGAAACATGAATATACATTAAATCATTTACGTACTTTTCAACAGAAAGACAGTAAACCGCAGTGCTATTGATTCTTTGCCCACGGAAATAGCAAACCGACTTCCTTTAGAAAAATACATAAATTAGAAATCAGCTATGAGCGTCTTCTCACCCCGTCTGATCCTGTTGCCTCTGCTTGTGCTGCTGGCTGTTGGGCATGGGCACAGTTTCCACAGACGCTGGAGAGCTTCAAGGGATAAAACTAAAAGAATTTCAGAATATATTTTATAGAATTTTACTTTAAGATAGGCATCTTTCCCTAAAATCTTCAGTGAAATCTATACTACTTGCCATAACATACTACAATCAGATTGTTGATTTTCTAACAGGTCTTTGTATGAACCACGATGTGGAGTAAGAGCTGAGAGCATTGATGAGAGGCCAAGCAAATAGGAATTTTAACTGGCTTTTGTAAATTATAAAATATTATGTTCTTTATTGAAAGAAATATAAGCTGCTAATTAAAAATGAACATTTGTATGTGAAGCTTTTACTAAACATCCCTTAAGAAAATAAACTCAGTCCTGCATTGTTTAGAATGCAATTTAAAATGCTGAAATAAATGATTCTAATGGTAAGAAATATATATTATTTTTAGCTATTTTTCGGTGGGATGGAGAGATTCCTTTTTTTTTTTTCCAGAAGGAACCAACAAATCTTGTTTAAAACATGGCCATTTTGCTTTGTTTGGATTACAATAATTTCTTCTTGAGTACTTGCTATGCACTTGTCATTCTATCCACAGAGATTTAATGGGGAAACTTCGAGACGTTTTGCAGGTGTGGAATGTGAAGTACAGAGAAGTATGATGCCCACGGTCCCAGAGAGACAATGTGGCTGAGTCAGGATTCAAACCTAAGCAGTTTACCTCTGGTCCACACACTTGTTCCCACAGTGCTGTGTGAGGTCAGGAAGGGAGCTGTGGGGGCAAGGAGTACACCTCAGGGAGCCAGCCTGGGTGGGAGGTGGATGCAAGGCTGACTGTATGTGAGGCTTTAAGCAGCCCAGTATTCCTTAGATTTAGATTCACAGTCAGTATATTTCTAAAGTTTAACTGAAATTGTAAATGTAAAATGAAATCTGGGTTTGTTTATTTTTTTTTCCCTCTAGTAAATGCTAGCTATCCCCCACACAGAGTGACTGGTACAACTTCAGCCAAGTTATCTACAAATAGAAAAAATTGCAGATTCAACTATACTTTAATATTTTACAATAGAAATTTTGCCTTATATTTTTTCCATATATATGTATATATTCATTTATGCATTTTTTATTTGTCTGCTTTGTGGATTCCATGCCCGTTACTGCCAAGCTGATCATCGTTTCTGAGAGAAATAATTCTAAAAACATAATTCCTAAAGTTATTTTTCTCTAAAGCTATTTTTTTTCTAAAGTTATTTTTTAAAACTTCTTCAGATTTTAGTTGTTTTTTTCTAATCTTCGAGGAGCTTTGCTGCTATTTCTATTCTACCGTTTTTGTTTTTGTTTTTATGTCTCTTTGCTTTACATATTCACTTACTATACACTAAAACTAACTTGTCTACTTTTCTCTCTGTTTTTTTAGAAACAATGCGACTCCTCTCTTTCTGCTGCCAGTTTCTCAGTGTTGCACTAAATTCTGGTTTGGGGCTGTCTTCATTCCTGCTTTCTTTGGGTGTAAACCCGAGTATAATGTTAGCCACCCAGGTGCCCCTAAATTATACTTTTTGTTAAAGAAATTTAACAAAGGAACTTCTGAGGGAAGGTTTTAGATTGGGCAATAACAAAGAACATTTAAATATGATTGTATTGGGGCACCTGGGTGGTTCAGTGGGTTAAAGCCTCTGCCTTCGGCTCAGGTCACGATCTCAGGGTCCTGGGATCAAGCTCCGCATCGGGCTCTCTGCTCAGCGGGGAGCCTGCTACCCCCCCCCCCCACCCGCCTGCCTCTCTGCCTACATGTGATCTCTCTGTCAAATAAACAAATAAAATCTTAAAATAAATAAATAAATAAAAATAAATATGATTGTATCAATAGTTTTAAATGTTTTAAAAAAGAAACTAAGAATATAAATCCGAAAGGACACTCAAATTTGTGGGTAAATGTACACCAAACTCCTTAATTTGGGGAGGGAAACTTTATAATGTCTAGTTTATGCATTGGTGAGCTGAATCTCAAAGTTTTACTGGAACTCAGCTACATCCACTCATTCACATATTATCTGTGACTGCTTTCAGCCTACAAGAGTAAAGAGGCTGTGACAGAGAGCATATAGCCCACAAATCCAAAAATACTTACTATCTGACCTGTTAAAAGAAGACATTTGCTGATCCCTGGTCTAGTTGATTCTGTTAGAGCTGCTGAGCTATATTCAGCAAGTGAGTGTGCACCTGTACGGCGCCACCTACGGTGAGCCCAGGAGGCCGAAGCTGGAAATGTGTTACAGTGTATATGCTAAAGAAATTCCAGATTCTGGTTTCTCCATCAGTATTAATTACAACACAGTCCTCTGGGGTCAAACATACTCACTTATCCAGGACGGTTACTTATTTTCGAGAATGTGTGCACATATTTCACATACCTACTTTTGTGCAGTGAATACCTAGACAATATGTAATAGATTTGTCTGTAACAAAATAATTTCCATGTACATGGAGAAAATTTTCAATTTTCCTAATGGGCTCACACATTATTCAGTTGATATACTTAAGATACTCTTCTATGTGCAAAAAAAAAAAGGAATTAAATTTGTCAGGAGACCAAAAATTCCTTAGTGGAAACAAAATGGGCAATCTCTGTTTTGATCAGCTTAATCCAACTACATATCTCACTAAAGCAAAGCCATCTTTTTCCACCCATATCATATGTGTCTGTCTGCATGTTTGGGAAAGGGCTATGAAACCTAAGGGGAGTTATTATGTTACTGATGAAAAGCTCAAATCTGTAACACATATGTGCATTTCAGTACATAGTATCTGCTTATTTTCATTAAATTGCATTAAATGCTTCAATATGTAGTGGAGTCATCTTCCTTAGGAAGCATATACTTCTGGAATTCTTTGTGGTATCCTTGGGAATCCCTTTACCATGTATCCATGGCATTCTGCCCCTGCTAGCCTCATTCCTTCCTGTCCCCTGGTAAATTTATTAAGACGGGGGAATTTTTCCTTTCTTACTCTAAGATTTTGCTCTTGTCCCCAAGCTACTGTTTTTGAACTGAAAGAAAAGGCAAAGGACAATATATTTGAGGAAACAATAGAAATTACTGCATGATATCTGTTTTCTTACTTAGAGGCAGAAACAGAAGTTTTCTCTCATTTTTTCCCCAAACTACTGTACTTTACACTAAAGTTGAGTCTTGAAGTAGCAGAACAGAGAGAAAGCTGGTATTTTCCAAGGGTGGGGAATTTCACCACTCATACAGATTCACCCTAGTAGGAATATGGAAATGAATAAGCACGTTTTTACAAATCTCTGTTCTCTGCTACAAGGTATGTGGGCCTACGTGAAAATGTTTTTAAAAATAGTTGATTTTAAAATTTCCTCTTTCAGCATTCTTTGATTCTGTTACTACTGAAAAATAATAAATGCAAGCATATCTCAGAATTTACATATTATTTTATAAATATGCTTTTGTAAGCATCTGATAACATACAGAGGTTTATGTTTTACTTATTCTAAGTTAACCACTCATCTTTGTATCCACTTTGACACTAGTATGCCAGTGAGATACTAGATGCTAAACAAGGTTTCTTTTAATCAAACTTAATTTCATGTCCCCAAATCTATCTTATTTATAAGTTTTCCACTTTACTAGATGAAAGTCATCATCATGTTAATTGTGAAGGCAAATAACCCATTTTTCTGAAATGTAGAAATCAAAGACACAAGGTGTTATTTTTTTGTACACACAAAAAAAACAAGTGAGCTATCAGGAAAAAATAATTCTAGATGCACTTCAATTATTGCTTTTTAATTTCAAATAGAAATATATGCATGATGTTTGCTTCCTAGAAAGAACACAAAGTTAGGGGGGCAGAAATGATACTATGGCATGCTATGAGAAATAAATGTAATCTGGAAAGTATCTAATTCTGAAAATCAAAGAAGCGTAGAGCTTGATGAGACTGTTTTCTCTCATCTGGATGAGTCATTACAACAAGCAAACTCAACACTTACAGTTTACAAACTTGTATTTTCACTCATCCGAGGACTGATGCAGCTTTGCCACTTTTTATGCCTCGTGGAGGACTCTCAGGAAGGTGGCAGAGATGAAGAGATGACAGTCACAGCACCAACATGAAGGCACTCATTCGTTACTGTACACATAGCTGACTTTCTGGTTTTCTCTGTTCCACTTTTGGAACAGGAGAACTTGTATTAGACAGCAGAGGTGGGAAGAATATTGTTCTAAGTTTAGGTGCTTACAGCTATGTTGAAGGAAACAAGCAATTCTTTTTTGTTGTTGTTGTTAAGATTTTATTTATTTATTTGACAGAGAGAGACACAGTGAGAGAGGGAACACAAGCAGGGGGAGTGAGGAGAGGGAGAAGCAGGCTTTCCTGCTGAGCAGGGAGCCTGACACGGGGCTCCATCCCAGGACCCTGGGATCATGACCTGAGCCGAAGACAGACACGTAACTGACTGAGTCACCCAGATACCCCAATATGCAATTCTTTATAAAGCTTAGGTGGAAGAAGTGAAATATGTATTAAAATAATATTTGTTTTTATTTATAAGTTTAATGTCTTTTCAAATAGTTCACCTATGTAAAATAGATAATTCAGAATTTGTTATTGATAGTAATGACAATGATAATAATAGCATAATATTAGTAGGTATGTCAGAAACCGTTCTAAGCAATTTACACGTATTTAACTTTTTTAAAAAAGATTTTATTTATTTATTTGACAGAGAGAGAGAGAGATCACACGTAGGCAGAGAGGCAGGCAGAGAGAGAGGGGGAAGCAGGCTCCCCGCTGAGCAGAGAGCCCGATGTGGGGCTCGATGCCAGGACCATGAGATCATGACCTGAGCTGAAGGCAGAGGCTTTAACCCACTGAGCCACCCAGACACCCCACACATATTTAACTTTTAAAATCTTCAACCATTGGGACTTCTGAGTGGCTCAGTCAGTTGAGTGCTGAACTCTTGATTTTGACTCAGGTCATGATCTCAGGGTCATGGGCTCAGCTCCATCCTCAGTGTAGAGTCTGCTTAAGATTTTCTCTCTTCCTCTCCCTCTGCCTCTCCCCTGGCTCATTTGCATGCATACACTCTCTCTCTCTCTAAAATAAATACGTAAGTTAAAAAAAAAATAAAATCTTCAAGCCTTCATAATAAGTCTGAGGCAAAGAAAAATAATTTGTCCAAATTCACACAGAAAGCATAGACAATTCAGATCCAAACCATCTCTCCAAGCTCATATTAAAATAAATATGTGTGTACCTTGAGGTCTTATAATTTTATCAAAATCCTTCTAGCTTTAGCATTACACACAGTTTCTACTGCAAAAGAGATAATCAAAAATATTTGCTTCAATGAATGAGTCTCATATTATTTAAGAGGCTGTAGACTATAGTGTTTAAAATCACCAACTCTTTGGTGAGGATTTGAACCCAGGGTTAGCAGCCCTGAATAAAGAAATAAATCTCTGCTCTGCTTCACTTTTCTGTTCTGTTATGTAGAGGTAATAATAGTACTTACCTCAAAGAATCGAGATGGTTAAATGAACTAACATGCATAAAGCGCTTAGGACAGTGCCTGGCACATAGGAAACACTATGGAAATGTAATTGCTGATTATGATTAGGCTTTGATGAGTTACCTTGTGTCCCTCCAAAACATATGTTGAAGTCCTAATACCCTGTGAATGTGACCTTGCAGATAGGATCTTTGCAAGATGTAATCAAGTTAAAATGAGATTAGTTGATTAGGGAGAGCCCTAAATCCAATACTGGTGTCCTTATAAAAAGAAAGAGATTTGGGGCTACAGAGAGACAGAAGGAAGAAGGTCATGTGATGACAGAGGCAGAGATTGGAGTTATGTTGCCACAAGCCAAAAAATGCCGAGGATTGTGAGCCAGGAGCTAGGACGAGACAATAAAGGATTCTTCTCTTCAAGGGGAGCATGGCTTTGCCAACACCTTGATTTTTGTGCTGGTAGTCTCCAGAACTGTGAGAGAATAGTATCATTACCATAACTATTATTATTGTTATTTAGCCTCAGGACAAAATATATTAATTCGGTCTGAAACCTCTATTAACTATTATATGTTTAAATTTAGTTCACTCGTTGTAAGCTTTGAGTACTTTTGAATCAGGATGCAAAATTTGGGAGTGAAAGCGACGTTTATGAATTTAAAGTTGTTCACACAAGGTAGTGCGAATAT
This sequence comes from Potos flavus, assembly GCA_028534135.1. Classification (NCBI taxonomy): domain Eukaryota; kingdom Metazoa; phylum Chordata; class Mammalia; order Carnivora; family Procyonidae; genus Potos; species Potos flavus. Next base: position 84,236,545 of record CM052899.1, read on the forward strand.
TTCATTACTGGTTCCCACATTACATGTCACAGATGGCAATTATGAGTCTCTATCACTCTGAGAAACTACCCGAAGAACTAAACTAATAGGAATTCAGCACATATTCCTAGAGGATTATGCCATTTTGAGATCTGGAAATTCATTTTATTACTTAGTTTGTTCTGGTTAAATTATTTTAAAGATTTATTCTCTTATCCATGTATCAAGATTGTGTTTTCTGCTCTTCATTCCCAGAGAAAAGGCAATGAACAGTCCTGGCAAAGCTTATCACTTTTGCTGAAGCATAATATGGTAAATTAAATCCTGTGATTTAAATTAGACTATCAGATGAGATGACTGCATGGTTTCCAGACCTGAGAATGAGTTCATGTTCTCTTTTTGGGTCATGACAGAAGAAAAGTATTTCATCCATGTAGAAGAATATGGAAAAATAAACCATTTTTATGTTATGGAGCAGAGACTGCTAGCTGTACACGTCTATTATGTTGGAGCCAGTATACATTTTATAGGTATATTTGTTATGTCACTTAGTCTATCCTAAAAAAAGAGAGACAAAGAGAGAAAAAAACACATTGCAATTCTCAATTGGTCATTACATCAAGTAAAACTCATGAAAATAGCTAGAATAAGAAAAAAAGATAAACTGCTATGAGTATTTTATATGAGTTATATGTATTTTTATGAGTTATATGTATTTGAATTCGGCTACCAAGGCCCAACACTATTACATCAAAATGTTAATACTTGGAAAGATGAGAAAGGCAATTTGCTGTATCCATGTGTGTAGGATATGTATGTATGTGTGCACTCTATCAGGTGATTCTAAAATCAATATTGTAAGTTGATTTGTGCCATCTAGAGAACAGCTAGTTCAATCTGATAACATGACAATATTTTCTTTTTAATAAAAAGTAGATTATTATTCTCATTTTTTTCTCAGTCAATTCAGATTTCATAATGATAAATCACTTGAAAGTAAATCAGGCAGATGAAAGTCTTCAGAAATTGATGTTGCAAAGAAATATCTAAAAATAAATGTGTACAAAATCATATAAATCTAGGGAAAATATGTTCACTATTTTTTAATCTTTTGCTTAGTATAAATAAATACCACGGGTCAGATTTCAAGGTACAAAGTAAAGAGTATAGTAGCTAAACTGTCAATATAGGTTTTGCCAAACACTACATTTCCTTACATAATTCTCTATTCCTTACTCATTCTTAAACTATTCTTCCAAAAAAAAAAAAAAAAGAAGAAGAAGAAAAAAAGAAATAATGGCAGTCATCAATTTACTTATCCTTTCTTTCATACTAAACCACATATGAAGCCCCAATGCATGTAAAGCATTAGGGAAAATGAATAAACTAAGACAAGAGAGAGAAAATATTCATTCTGTATTTATAGGAACACAAAAGACAATCTTGTACATGTAAATAGATATTTCTGCTTCCCTGAGTGGTTTTGCCTTGACCCGGGTGATCATTCCCTGGCTATCTCCTCTCTTCTCTCTACAGCTATTTTGCATCTGAAATTCATATTTAACGCTACCAAGCACACATATTTAGTGGCTTTTTAGGAAACTATGGATGACAAATTGCAATGGTCTCAAACATCTAGAATTTGAATCTCTGACCAAAGTCATAAGTAAATTCCTTTTATAAGTTATTCCTTATATTTTAAATGGTTTCCATGTTGGTCATTATATTATCATTTGATATGAAGCTGGTGTAATTAACCAATCTGAAATTATTTAGATCTCTAGGAATTAAAGACTTAGTACTTTGTGCTTTTAAGTGAAGAACATAATAAATTAGAGTATAAATTTTAAATTACTTTCAGACTAAAAGGTTGCATTCATCTCCTAGAGCTGCGATAACCAAGTATCATGAATAGGTGGCTTAAAAAACAGAAATTATTTTCTCAACAATTCTGGAGGCTAGAAGTCCAATGTAATTAAAGGTGTTGGCAGGTTTGATTTCTCCTGAAAGAGAAGAAAGCTTCACTCCTTGACTTGCTAATGGCAACCTTCTCTCTGTGTCCTCACATAGTCTTCCCTCCATCTTTGCTGTATGTGTCCTAATCTCCTCTTCTTATAAGGACACTAATCATATTGGACTAGGGCTCCACCCAAATGACCTCTTTTTAACTTAATTGCCTCTTTAAAGAGCCTATCTCCAAATACAGTCACATTCTAAGGTACTGGGGGTTAGGACTTTCACATACAAATTAAATTCTGAGGAGACATAATTCAACCCATAACAAAGGTGTAACTTATTCAAAAATCACTGGAAAGTTAAATTTAGCAAAGATGTGAAACTAAATACCCCTCTGAAACCTGAAAGGTGAAATAACACTTTCTAAAATATTAAATTTAGTCAAATTTCAAGTTTGATAACTAGTTTAACTAGACTAATATTTTTCTTAAAAATCATTCCAAGCTGTAAAGGATCCACTCTAGACAAAAATAAATTTCTCATAATATCTAAACTGAAAAACAAACAAACAAACAAAAATTTCTAAAACCTACCAAATTGGTAGTACTTTTTTGCATAGATAGAGGACTTTTTATTTTTTTAAGGTGAAAAGGGCCAGGGGGCCTCAGCCTCCCCAAGCAGCAGCTGGTGCCTCTTAAACCCTCTGTAGAGTCTTTTAAATGCCGTGTAATATTATTTAAGTAATTTCCTCTTCCCTCATAATCAGAGAGATGCTCACTTTTCATAGAGTCCATATCTAGTCATAATTATTTAATGTGACCATTCTGTTCAATATAAGATACAAATAAAACAGTCAAAAGTTGAAGAATGAGGGGCATTTTTGAGGACAAAAAAAGAAAAAAGAAATAGTAGTGTGTAGTATGACGTGCTTTTGTCTCTCAAATATCTCTATGGTCAGGAAAGGTTTGGGGCAGTAAAATTATAGAGTATAATTTTTTAAATTATTGCTTTGACCTAAATTAAATTGCAAAAACTCCTGAGGGTAAAAATTTAGGCTGCTTTCTGTCATGTCTGCTTTCTTTTAGGATAAGTTTTATGAGAAGGAAATATGAGGCATTCATATCAAATGCCTAAGTGAACGTGTGTTTGATGGTGGAGGTGGTGGGTTGAGACGTCTTAGAGATTGTTGGGGAATATTGGCTGGTAAATGTAAGGGGGGAAAGCTGCACACAGGGGTAGAAGTAAGAAAATGTGAGAATGTTTGTGACATTGAACAAAAAACCCACTTAAGGGTATTATTTCAGACTGGTTCTTTAATTATAGACATAGGACTACCAAACATTTTACTGAGTTCATTTTTTTTTTTTATGTTTAAAAGTTTCAAGTCTCTCTTCCAGTTGATAGTGCCAGAGTCCTCACAAATTAATTATAATCAATTGAACTATTCAAGATTAGGCTCAGTCATTAAAATTTTTTAAAAAGAGATACTCTGGGAATACAAAAAAGTGAAGATTAACATTCAGGCATTACTCTTTTATTTATTCGAATAAATACATTAAAAAAAAAAAAAACCACTGACACTTTGTTTTCACAATTCTACATACCCCTTCATACACCTGCCCTCACAAGAATGTTTCCAAATGCTTTAGTACCCTTGTTTTTTTTATTTCTTTAATTTTTTTAAAAAGATTTTATTTATTTATTTGACACGGAGAGAGAGAGAGAGAGAGCACAAGCAGAGGGAGTGGCAGGGGGAGAGGGAGAAGCAGACTCCCTGGGAGCAGGGAGTCTGATGCTGGGCAGGATCCCAAGACCCAGAGATCATGGCCTGAGCCAAAGGCAGAGGCTTAACCAACTGGGCCACCCAGACGCTCCGCTTTAGTACTCTTTGATGCTCTCATTGTGGCTTTCTCAAAAGTATTTTCATCTTGTGCAAATTTTAGAATTTGAGGCTAGGCCTTATTTGAATGGAATTCTTTCTAAATAGAGTAAAAGGTTTCTTCCTGAGTCTCCCTGATACTCTTTTTTATCCTAAGGGCATATTTCAAAGCAACTGAAATTAGGGACTTTCTGGTAAAATAAACATGGCTCAGAGAGCCTCCCTTCCGTTAGTTCCATGTATGATTTTTAAGCAAGTTACTTAACCTATGTTATTTAAAAGAGTTATTAAGGGGCGCCTGGGTAGCTCAGTGGGTTAAAGCCTCTGCCTTTGGCTCAGGTCATGATCTCAGGGTCCTGGGATTGAGCCCCACATTGGGATCTCTGCTCGGCGGGGACCCTGCTTCCCCCTCTCTCTCTGCCTGCCTCTCTGCCTACTTGTGATCTCTGTCTATCAAATAAATAAATAAAATCTTTAAAAATAAAAAAATAAAAGAGTTATTAACTGGATTAAATGAGACAGTGGTCTAAAGTGCTGAGCACATTGCCTGGCACATGATTACACTCTTTTCAGATCACATTACTGTTTTCTTACTACTACATACATACATTATTTTAAATATATTTTAATAATGTATGAAGTGACAGAACTGTTTGCTCTAATAGTTCTATTAGTAGAGGGACAGCTTATCAAAAACAATTGACTGTGTACTTGACACTGATTTCAGCTTGCTCTATGGATGATAAGGGGCTCAGGAAACCACAGGAAGAGGTTTTATGGTGGAATCTGGGAAAGTGATTCCTTACAGGACCAAGAAGCATGAATACTGTTGTCTTTCTGCGACTAACGAATGGGAGCCAATCTCCAGAATAATCAACAATATGGACAACAATATGGAGGAATATGGAGGAAGACAGCTCTCCTTTGCATTCTTAGACTCTAAGTGCATCCCAAGTGAAGGCTTTGAAAGCCAAGGCAACAAGCTTCCAAATGGTGTCAGAGATGCTGCGGCCAGAGATGCTGTGGCCGTTGCAGTTGTTTGCAACCATGTGTGTATCTGAAGGTAAGAAACCCTTGGACACCTTTGTGTAGTTGCTTTGATTGATGAGGTTATAACAGTCAATGCACAGTTCCTGCTCCCCAAGTTTTTAGTTTGGCCAGAAAGAAGACAGTAAGATAGTAAAACGGATGGAAGGGCACAGAAGTTAATGCTTAAAAAAAAAAAAGAATATATATATATATATATATATATGTATATATATATATATATTTAATATTTTTTAAATATTTTTTTAATATTTTTAAAAAAGAGAGAACTGGTAATCTTGACGTTGAGTTTATTCCAGTATTTAAGTTTTAGAATCTGCCTTAGATATTGTATTTTCCAAAAATCTATTCAAGAATATAATTAGTATTCATATTAATTGTATAATTAAAGGGAATTTTTTGCTTGTCTCTTTAGAAAAGTCTATATTGGCATCCTTGCTTTTCAGTTTTCAGTGCCAGGACAGAACTAATGTGCCCGGTTGGGGGGACCAGGCACCTGGCTCTCCAGTAGATTAATTACTTAAAGGCAACAACAAGCAGGGACTCTTATCTTTGGCTCATAGCCTCCTCGAACGTATTAGCTGAACAATGTGTTTATGTAAACATTTTAGGGAAGAGAATCTTAACTCTTACCAGATTTTCAAACTAATGACCAAAAAATAAAAAGTAACATTTACTTAGGAGGATGATGCAGAACTAAATGCCAAGCCTTTAAATTCTATTTTTGTGATAAAAAAACATCACAATGACTCATATTGGTTTAGCTAACCTTTTGTCCCTAAGATCATTTCTACACTGTCCTCAAATGAGTCCAACTTTCCCTCATCTTTATTTCTGGAATTCGATTTTCTTAACTAAAAAAGTAGCATTTTCCATAATGTCTGTCTACTTCCTGGAATATCAAAGTCATTTTTCATTTCAACGCTATTCTCTAAATTTAATTCCCACCACATTCTACTTTATAATATCATGACCATAATCACTAAAGCATTTTAACAATACTATTTATTCCAAAATCAAGCTACAACCATTATTCATTTCTCCAAAAAGAAAAACTAAGAATAAAATTTTAAAATATGCATTTATTTTACAAATTCTTAAGTTATGTGTTATATAAAATAATTCATTGAATTACAAAGTGGCATTTTTTCCTATTGTTGCATTATATGAATTAACCTATTCGAATTTTGACCTTTATCTTTGGCATAGGCCATTGTCATCTTTAGAACTTCTTTTTGGAATATACGATAGAATATTTCAGTGTGCCTTGTCTTCATTTACTTCTAAAATGTTTGGGATATGACAATTTTTATTTTTTGTTTTTTCTTGGCATATGACAATTTTTAAACATGAGCATGTCATAATTGCAAATTTTATCCCATGTCACAAATAACTACTTATATTTCTGAACTCTACCACCTGTTAACTACATTGCTTTTGAAATGACTAGTAAAAGGGGCACATGAGTGGCTCAGTTGGTTAAGCGTCTCACTCTTGATTTTGACTCAGGTCATGATCTCAGGGTCATGGGATTGAGCCCCGCATTGGGCTCTGGGCTAGGCATGGAGCCAGCTTAAGATTCTCTCATTCTGCCTCTTCCCCATCCCCTTCTCCCTACTGCATGCAGGCTTTCTTTCTCTGAAATAAATAAATAAATTTAAAGAATAAATTTAAAAAATGAAATGACTGGTAAAAGACTTGTTTGCAATATTTAATACTTGGTAATTACCATATCCGTATTAAATTTAGTTTATTACTTTTTTAATGACTACTTCAAATGATCTCTATAAATATCTAAATATATTTCTAAATATCTGAATATCCCTATATATTTGTAATATAGATTTATACAAATATAGATATATTATACAAATACAAATATCCAGAAATTTCTAGATACTAGCAACAGTATGAGCCATTTTAGGCTGGTTTGTCTTCCCTGAGGGGTACTTTTTATTTACAAAAAAGTAAATATGAAAGCACCAGGAATTTGAGAGATTTGAAGGGACATTAAAAAGTAATTTCCCAGGAATAAATATGGAAAAATACAACTCGGTTTATTTTGTGATATTTAAGATATATTATATTATATATTATACTTTGTTTACAGTATAATCCTCCACTGGTTGTAAAATTTTCTCCAACAAATGATTATTTCTCAGTTTTCACACAGTTGAATAATAATAGTAAACTATAAATTTATAGAAACTGATCTACTCAATATTCTAGAACTGACTTGATTGATATTCAAATACTTCCATAAGTAGCACCGGGAGAAACTAGACCATAGAGTACTTTGGAGTATAATAGCATAATCACCCATGTTATAAAGCTCTATGTGGGTATGATTTTTTATCAATTTTGCAAAAGCAAAATTCATACCTTAATTTTTTTTCCTGGTTCTTCTCTCAGTTTCTTACATTCCATTTGTAATTCCTCAGAATGTTTTGGAATCAATTATAGTTTCTCTTTTCCTTTTTAATGTATTGTTCCTTACAATATCACATGATGTGTATTTTTTTCAATACAGTTCTCTAATGGTAAGAAACACTGGGTGTACCAGAATATACTCGACATTCATAATAATTAACTTAATATCATTCACTAGAACATAAAGCAATAAACTTTCTAGAAGTCATTAACACTCAGTAATCACAGCCAATACTTCCACATTCCTTAAAATTACAGAGCGGAATATTCCTTGACCTAAAATCTTTTAATCTCTATTGCATGTTATTCTCCATATTGCAGAAAGGATTACACAGTAACATGGAAAATCACAATCAAGGCATGAGGTGATTTAAAAGTCATTATAAAACATTGTATTTAGTAATGTCAGTGAAGATACAGCATGCTTATGTTCTCATTTTTAAATTTCACCCAGTAAAATTATTTGGAAGTCCAAAAAATCTCCACGTTTAAATGTTTTCTAATTTTCCTTCAGGTCATCATTTCTATCATCAGAATAAGAAACCAAGAATGAGTCACAGACAAGAGGAAATGAAGACAATTGTAGCACAGTTTATATGTCAGATTTGTGGGGCCAAATGCTTTACAAGCCTTTTACATGTGTTCTGGTATTCTGCTAATGCAGCTACAATATCTCCAGGGCCTTAACATCCTTTCTTTCGTCTCTCAAGTGGCCTATAAAAGATGGTTAGAAGAACATAGAATAAAAAAAGAAAATGACCAGAGGGGTTTTCTGGTCACTTTTTCCAGTTTGATCACTTAAAATAAATTCCTTTTCCTTTTCTTTGGTTCTGCTTATTTTAGAGAAACAGTTTAAAAATTACGGAAATCCAAGGCTAACCAAATATCTAAGAAAGTTCCACTCTCTCTTCTTGATGTTGACAGTGATTTTAAAGGACCCACAGGTATAGACAATGATATTCTCGCATTGGGTATTTTATGAGCAAATGGAATAAAAACTCCCCTCTTTCTCTCCCGTCAGCAATGAAAATAAGCCTAAAAAAGGACTCAAGTTCAATTAGGGATTGTTTAATTGACCTGCTGTTGAGTCAATCCTGATTTTCTTTTCACACATTAAACTACAAAATTTATAGTGTCTGAAAATGTTGCTTTTTACAATGTGTGTGAAGACTGAATGAGCCATATCCCTCCAGAATTGCTGAAATCAGACAGAACATTACCTTTATCCTCCTCAGAGAAAGGACTTTTCTTTCAATGGGTGGCTTACCTACTCTTAAACATTAAATAATTATGTTCGGTTTCTTTCTTCTTTTTTCTGGCCACTATATTTTAAGGTGAAAATATATAATTAAGCAAAACATATCAGCATTAACATCCAAAGGCACTTAGAGAGTTATAGCTCAATAATGAAAGTAAATATATATTCTTTTTTTCATATAAGAATGCAAATTTCATGAACTGGAGAACTTGACACTATACAGTTGGGCTAGTTTCTCTGATGAGTCCTACTGACTTCACTGGACTAGATTTTAAAAGAATCTTGTCAAGCATACCGCTTACATATAGTTAGTAAAAACAAAGCTATTCCTTCATTTTAAGAAGCAAAAAGTAATTATTACACAGAGCATATACAAATTTGATTAGTATTCACTATCATTCTTCAATTCTAAATATATTATGCCAAAAGAAATGTTTTGCTAGTTTGCTTTTCCAACTTAAGCTCCCCCCAACAACCAAAATGCTGACATACGCAAATGAATAATGGCACATTCTGTATCAGCTACCCATTACTGTACAACAAGTCCTCCCATAACGTGGTGTGGCCTAAGAGGTAAGTGGGTATTGTTGCTCTTGAGTCTACCGTGAGCAGGTTGTTGAGTCTAGGCCTGGTTCCCTCCTCGTCTGTGATTTTCTGGGAAACACCTTGGCAGCTCTGCTCCTAGGACTTTGCAGGACGTTGATGGGGTGCCTTGTTCCTCTCCCTTGCTAGGTTAGGTTTATTCACCTGCTAGCTGAGCAGGATTCAAGAGAATGATCCTCTTTTGAAACTTAAAAACTTGTAGGCTTCCTCTGAATCTGACACAAGTCCATTCTAATGTCCAAATACACAATTATTCTGGAGAGGATCGTCTCTCTCTAGACTCACTCACAGCTACTTTAGCCATGTCAGAAGGTTACTGGATAAGACTCAAGTTTCTTAAAAACACTCTATCTAGCTGAAAGGGAATCCAGGGCTCAGTGAAGGGTCTTATAATAATACACTCGATTCGACCTTATCCTTAGAACTTGTTTTATGTTGGGACTCTTACTGGTTGGGATGACAGAAGGTAAGAAACAGTTTTGTTTTTTGTTTTTTTATATTCCTCCAATTTCTTGAAAACTAGCCAGTTCTTTCTCTACTTCAGAGGTTGGCAAACTAAGACCATAGGTCAAATCCAGCTCACCTCCTATTTTTGTATAAACTGTGAGCTAAGACTATGTTTACATTTTTTTATGTTACAAAAAAATCAAAAGAAGGAAAATATTTTGTGATACATGCAAATCATATTATATTCACATTTCAGTGTCCATAAATAAGTTTTTTTTGAAACATAGCCACATTCATTCATTTACATATTGGCTCTGGTTGTTCTTTGCACAGTAATAGCAGAGTTGAAAAGTTGAGATAGACACTCCATCGTCACATAGCCAAAAATGTTATCTGGCCCCTTACAGAAAAAGCTGGGGGACCCCTGATCTAACTCATACTGTCCTTGCACTACTCTGTCATATACAGCTAAAAGAAGCCAACTGACACTTCCAACATTTTGTCTGGAAAGCATTTTGCCAAAGCCCAACAATTTATTAGTAACATATCTATTGGTATAGTCTTGCCAATTGTTTTGTTATTTTATAATGGGGCTCTGTTTTTCCAGCCTCCAGTAGCAATCTCTCACCATTTTCTAGCCTCTACTAAATATTTGCTCACCATGTTTCCATTATCTGCTCATTGCTTTGCTTTCAAACCAGAGTCTCACAGTTTAAGTCAAAAGCACTCCACCTCTCTGTACCAATTTCTATATTAGTTCTTTCTTGCAGTAGAAGAAATAAACACAGAACTCTGTTGTTTAAAACAACAGGATTTATTATTTCTCCTGAGTCTGTGGGTTAACTGGGCAATAGTGATGATCTTGCTTGGGCTTGTTCACGTATTTAAAATTAACTTGTAGTCTGGCTGGTGTAGAATGACCTTTTTGGCATATTCCTTATTTAGCCGGCTGTTGGCTGGGGCAACAGGAATGACTGGGCTTTGGGCCTCTCATCCTCAAGCAGATGACCTTGGGCTTGTCAGCATGTCAGTGGTGGGGATCCAAAACAGTGAGTGGAAACATGCAAGATTTCCTGAGGCATGGACTAAGAACTAGCACTCCATAATTCCCTCCACTGTGTGTTAACAAGAACAGCCCAGCCCAGATTTAGTGAGTGGGGAAATAAATTCTGCCTCTTGATGAGATAATCATAAAACATATAATATCATCTTAAGAAGCTTTTGATATACAGAATAACCTGGCATACGAAGCATACAAGCTAATTTGTATTTGTTAATAGTCTTCAATTCTGAATATATTCTACACAAAAGAATTATTCTATCTTTTCCAGCCCCAACATTGTAACAATGACAAATGAATAATCAAACACTTCCAGTAAGTTATTAGTGTTGATGAAGATCATATTTCAGATAGAAAATTGAGGAAAGGACATGTAAGATAACTGAAGAAACATAAATCCAGGTAATTCAAAGGTTAACCTTTTCTAGTGTGCATTTGGGAGGAAGGAGTCTTTTTTTTTTTTTTTTTTTTTTAAATCCTTCTTAAGTGACCCACTTAGAAACTATTCCTCTCTATTTGGGGATTCCTTATCCTGCTGCTAGTATGAATGTCTTTGCTATACTCAGCTTTTTCAGGATTCTATTTTCTTTTGGTGGGTGTCAGAAAATAAAATATTAGACCACATAATTTAACTATTCTGTCTCTTCAGTCTCCACAATTTTTTGTCCAAGTACTAATATAAGAGGATTAGTATTCACCAATTGGCGTAATGACGCAGAGTAGGGCCTGAGAGTTTGAACAAAAGGATAAGAATACTGAGTGCAAGCTTTCATAAGTCTCTTGCTTATGCATTTTCACTGCATTCATACTATTAAAATATAAGAGGAGGCAGGGTGCCTGGGTGGCTCAGTCGTTAAGCCTCTGCCTTTGGCTCAGGTCATGATCCCAGGACCCTGGGATTGAGCCCCACATCGGGGTCCCTGCTTGGCGGGAAGCCTGCTTTCCCTCTCCCAGTTCCCCTGCTCTTGTTCCTGCTCTCGCTATCTCTCTCTCTGTCAAATAAATAAATAAAATCTTTAAAAAAATAAATTAATTAATTAATTAAATGTAAGAGGAGGAGGGATGTGACTTGATTTTAATTGCTTGGGGTTATCGGATAGATGAAAAGGAGGCAAAAACAAATAAACAAGCAAAAAATACATTTTATGTCAGCCTTGCCAAGTCAAGGCCAAACAAACTTCCTACTAAGATTGTGAGAAAAATACGTCAGAAAATCAGGGGGACAAATACCTAGGTGGGTTCAGTGGGCTTTCCTAACCAGATTTCTTGAAGGGCCACAGAGTTCATTTGGTTTCTGACAGTATTGTTTTCTTCAAGCATAGTGTTGTCACCAAACTGGAAAAATCATTTTTATTTCCTGGAGACTCTTACAGGGAGCTCTGGGGTTTGTAGGATGGCTCCAATGGCATCTGTGACTGAGAGAGAATCTTTTTCTCTAAATATAAGATGAGAGAAAAACCAAAGTTTTTAAAATTTGGTTTATCTGACAGCCACCAAGGGGAAAAGTATCCAAAGAATTAGGCATTTTTACAAGAGGTTGTTTTTCACAGAAAGCCTTATCTGTAACTTGCTTCTTTGTAACCAAGGGTTTATCTCTTTAAAAAAGGAGCTTGCTTTTGGGGCAGCTCCACATCTACTTGTAAGGGATTTGAAATAGGGTCTCACCCTTTATTCAACTGCTAAGTCCTACTTATTTTGTATTATCCAAAATGTTACTTCCTCAGAGAATCCTTCTTACTCCCTGATTTCTTAAAAAATGCAGTTTGTTTACTTATTTATTTTTTAAGACTTTATTTAATTTTTAGAGCAGATTTAATGATCCTCTGTGTGTTTGTATGGAACGGCCTCCAACTTCCTGATGGAGTCCTACTTTCTCCCACATCCAGAGCCTGGTATTCATTGGTTACTTTAAAAAGACCCAGCAGACACATTTATAGTTTCCAATATCTGAGGCCAAATCACCTCTCCACGAAGGGTGTTTCCAGACTAGTCTTTACAAATGAAATGGAAACAGTGAGAGGATTTATAATTCTCCTTTGTGAGATACCTCAAACATGGGAAGTGGGCATGTGAATTGATCTTCCCATTAAACTCTTAGGTACTTCCCTTCTAGTCTAACTCAGTCACATATGTATTCAATTAACTACTCTATCTCACTCTCCCCATCTCCTTACTCATCCCCACATACAAGCCTTAATCGGCAAGGTCATCTAACTCTTGAAAATATTTCCGTGGATAATTCATTTATCACTTCTAGGTACAACTTGTCCAATCCAATAGAATCCTAAGAATTTTAATGTGATTTATGAACCTTGTTTATTCATAAGGTTTATCAGGTTCCTCAAATATGTACTAATAGGTCCAATACCATATCTATTTTTCCTACTCTTCATTATTAATCTTTAGCCAAGAACCTGTAATTTGGTGGCACCATTATATAGAGTTTTAAAACTTACTTCAAAGGAAGGATTACTGACTTAGATCAATTTTTAGCTGAAAATGTGCTGGTAAGCTTATTGATTATTAAGCCTAACAATTTAAAAGATATATTTTAAAATTCATTCAAATTTATAAATTTGAATTAAATCAAAATTATATTCAAAGATATATTTTAAAAAAAGAAAAAGGAACATTGTTTTTTTTTTCTTTTCTAACCATTGCTATTTAAACATTCACCTTTTTTGAAGTGTAATTGTCAATACAAAAATGAAAATTTCATACATGTCTAGCTTGATGAATTTCACAAACTGAATGCACCTGTGTAGCTGACCTCCAGATCCGTAAACAGAAGAACATCAGGAACATCTCCGGCTCATGCTTCCTTCCAGAGGTTAGTATTTCTGAAGGAAAAAAATTCTAACGTGGGAGCAAATATGGGGGCACCTGACATCCACTTGAGTTTTCTTCATCTGTAAAGTGAGTGGATAATAAATACACTGAAAAACTGCTCTATAAAAGTGATCAACTCAATGAAAATATGTCATAAACCACAGCAAGCTACACAAATGAACAGTATTATTTTAATTTTCTGTTTCTACAAAGTACCCATTGCAGAGTTCACCTTGGAAAAATGATCAGACTTGGCTCAAACCATGAATAAGAAGGAGTGTTGCTAAGGAATGCCAGCAGGCGGCCTTCCAACAGACCTCTTAGAGTCTCATTACCTTGGTAGATTTGCCTGGCTCTGGGTCTGGCCCTCAGCCTTTCCAGACTCTGAAATCTAGTTGTCTATTGCTAAGGGGCCTTGTGATATTAAATAAGCTCAAGAGACTGATTTTAAAAATCAAAGCCCTGATTTATTAATTTACAATGAGGGGACCAGGCACTTGAGTCTTCTGGCCAGAACATTCTCTCCTTGCTGATACTCCTTTGGGGAAGCTACGCTGTATTCATTAGCTTACTCAGTGAGCTTGGTTTCAGAATAAGAATTAGGTGAGAGGAATCTCCTATACTGTGCGATATCATTCACTTCTTTTTTGTACCAATGCAACTCTGCACTTTGACTATTCTTTCCAGACCAACTCAGTTACCAATCCAATGAGAAAGCACTCTGAAGTCTTCAGCTTCCAGGAAATGAAAAATACAACATTTTGGGCTCTCAATTTAAAAATGGATTTATAAGTCCTCTGTGGGCTCACCTGCAGTGTAAACTTTTGACCTGGTGACCACCCTCCCCTCTGGCAGAGGGTACATATGCCTGGCTGGAGCTCCCAAAGGCCATTGTATTTACCTTTCCTTCTCTTCCTTGAAGTGGTCATTCTGAATATTTACTTTTGTAGTTAATCTTTTTTCTTTTGTATAATTAGTAGGGGAAGAGACATGTGACTGAGATGGAAGCTGGTTCCCGTGAAGGTAAATGCTGACTATTGTGAGACCAGAGTTAAGTAAGTGACTCAGAGACTTGCTGATAGAATGACTAGTAGATCACTCCTCAGACTCAGGGCTTGTGTGGGTAATGGCTGCCGCCTTCTCTTGTCCTTGACCTCTCCTATTTTTATGCCTCCTTGATTTAGCAATCCTCCCACTACCCCAAGCCCCCAACTAATTGAGCAGCTGTCATACTGTTCATATTTTCAACCTTTCATGTACTTCTGGAGACATTCCTACCCTCTGAAAAAATTACTTTTTTAAATATTTGAATTGATCCATTTTGGGTTGATTCTGAGGGTTTGATTTGAGCTCTCAATTGACAATACTGACAATACTTTTAATCTAGTCTGGGGCAACCTTATACTCCTATGACCTACATTTAGATCATTTGTAATATGGAACTATTTGAGGATTTATTGAAATCATAAGTGTAAAACACTTAGGTCAGTGGATAATACTATTTATGGATGTGCTCCAAAACCACATTTTCGACCAAATGCAAAATGGTTAATGTTAAATGTCAATATTTATTTGTGATTTTGTACTTTTTCCTCTTCATAAATTTTTGAGCCATTAAAATTGATATTTTTCTTTAAATTCACCCTCACAATAAGTGAAGAATTCCAAAATAGGATTATTCTTGAGATAATCATGACCTAGAAAGTATTAAGTGACAAAGCATTAAAAGCATATTTTAAAGGTTACTTTTCCATTATTTTTGGTAATGCTAATATACCAAATGATTCTAAAATATTAGAATTATGATAAAACATATTTGGTACTATACCATTTATATTAAAACAAAAACATTTAACGGCCCAAAAGAGTGAGATAGTCTCTCTAATTTTTAAGCTAATGTAGTCATTACATTAATTATTAAAATACTCTTAAATATTTTGAAACAAAATTCACAGCATCACAATCATCATCAAATATGATCATATTTTTCCTTTGATAAAAAAATGCATATATACTTCAAATGACTGAATTTTAACATATAAAATGCATAAGATTTTCACTTTAAGTTATGTCAAGAATGTTTTCAATATTTGAAAATGCATATTTAATTATTAATAATAAACCCAAATAACATAATAAAATACTAATATCACTAATAGTAATTAGATATGATCACAATTATCATTGATCATGAACAAGTTCAGAGTTGTCAGAAAGGACATTGCAGTGGGCGCTCAGCTCTTTGGCAATCCAAGGGCCAGTGAAAAAGCCATGGTCAAATGACAGGCTTTTGCTAATTTCCTGTTTTTTTGTTAATTTTATCCACAAAACCAAAATTTAGAGAATCTCTTTATAAGAAGTGTTCAGGAAGCTTTTGTAATATCATTCTTATGTATGTGTTTCTGTGTGTACATAAACTAATTTTCCAATAAAACTTAAAAATTAAGCAATAAACATATTTTAAACACTATATTTTTTTTCTGGTGGTTTGAATTCAAGATTCAAAACAATCAAACTTTCACAATCAAAAAATTCTAAATCCAGAGATAAGTGTTTTAAAATACTATTACTTATAACGAAACTAAAGTGTTTCAGAAAGGATTATTTGCAGACAGCACACTACAAATAATTTTAGTTGACACATTTTAAATGTTTAAATCTGAGAGAATTATCCAACTCACTTAATATTTAAGCATCCAAGCATTTCCTTCTACTCTTGATTCCTTTTATTTGAAAACAGAATGTCACTCTTAGGATAACTTGATAAATGTTATGTCAGCAATTTTTAGAAAGAGTCGTCTGTTGTTACAGAACTGGCAGACACTAAACAGACAAAGTCTCAGAATAATTGATATGGACAACAGAAGTAAGGATTTTGACTCCCAGTAGGCAAACCACCTGTACAAACAACTCTTCTAACTTCAATTTGAGTTGCTGGCTTACGAACACTCAATTATTTGGGGCATTTAAAAGATTTCATTAAGGGAAGAAATATCTACAGGTCTGAGTTACAAACGTGATTTTTATCCCTCGAGATTGGGGTTCAATAATAAGTATTATTAATGCTGTGTTGATGACAAATGCTTTTTTTGATCAAGATTAGAACCCTTCCATTTTAGTATATTTCATATGTTTTTATTCAGATGTTTTAATGCTACTTTCCCTTGAAATCTTCAGGCAGACATTTTTAGAGACAGAATATAAAAAGACAGAAAATGACCATCCAGATGTTTCCACATTCCAAGGTTGTCATAGCATTGCCATCCAGACAAAGGCTGTTCTGGATTCTTAAGAAATTAGTTTGGGTTAGAGGGGTGAACTATTTGTACAGTGGTCTCTCTTTTTTTTTTTTTTTTTAAGATTTTATTTATTTATTTGACAGAGAGAGACATAGCGAGAGAGGGAACACAAGCGGGGGAGCAGGAGAGGGAGAAGCAGGCTCCCCACTAAGCAGGGAGCCCGATGTGGGGCTCGATCTCAGGACCCTGGGATCATGACCTGAGCTGAAGGCAGACGCTTAATGACTGAGCCACCCAGGTGCCCCTACAGGGGTCTCTTTTAACATTACTATGCATTGCATACTCCATTACTACAGTGAATTGGCTTAGACCCCCTGACTCATATTTAAAGGGACAAATAATTTGGTTTGGTTTTGTTTCATTGAAGAGTAAGGATTTAAATTATTCTTAAGTACACTTTTTAAAACTGTCGAACAATTTTAGAGTTACAGAAAATTGTGAAGGTAACACAGATAGTTCCATATTTCTATACCCATTTTCCCTTATTAGTAACACTTTACATTAGTATACCACATTTATTATAATTGCTGAACCAATAGTGATATGTTATTAGTAACTAAAATCTATAGCTTATTCAGATTTCCATAGTTCTTACCTAAGTTTCTTTTTATGTTACAGGATCCCATCTAGGATCCCACGTTATATCTAGTCATCATGTACCCTTAGGTTTCTCATGGCTGTGATAGTTTCTCAGACTTTTCTTCTCTTTGATGACCTCGACATTTTTGAGAATACTAGCTAAGCTTCTTAAGAATTTCTTCCAATAGGAATTTGTCCAATTTTTTTTTCCTCGAAACTATACTAGGTATGGAGTTTGACAAGGAAGAACAAGCAATGAAGTAGTATTGTTATATCTTATCGAAGATACAGGACTTATCACCACTCATGTTGATCTTAAGTTGCTGGCAAAGGTAGTGCTTTTCAGGTTTCTCCAATAAAAAGGTAGTCTTTCCCACCCCACCCCCTTTCCATACTGTCTTTTTCGGAAAGAAGTCACTATGTGCAGCCCATATGTGAGGGGTAGGGAGTGAGTCACTACCTCCTTGAGGGCACATTATCTACACAGATTATTCAGAATTCTTCTGCACAAGAGATTTGTCTCTTCCCGTATTCATTCATTCATGCATTCATTCATTCATTCAATCATTTATTGATTTCTGTATGTACTCATAAATACTTATTTTATATACTGGGTTATAATTCAGTTCTACTTTTCTTATTTTGTTGCTCAAATTGTTTCAGTTCTGGCCATTGGGAACTCTTCAGGTGTTTTCTGTATCCTTTTCATATACCTCATATTTGTGTGTGTATGTGGGGGTAGGGGGAAGAGCATTTTCTTAGTTTCTGGTATTACAAAATGCTGTAGGCTCATCATGTATATTTCCTGCCCCAGTAACAGAATCAGCCATTCTTCAAGGAGTCTGGTTCCCATTACTGGAGAACAGTGTTAGAAACTGAGACCTGGGTGCTAGGTTTGCACATAGCAATATGCCGTTGATACGAGGTCCTCCCAACCAGCAATGCAAGGAAATATATTTATGTGTGTATGCGTACCACTGAATCTACACATATCTGTATTTGTATATGTAAATATCTGTCTATATTAAACTAAATCTGAGTTCTTTTTGTTGACTCCAATCTAATTCATTACCAAATGGATTATTCCAACCTCCATCTCTTGCTTATCTGCAAACTACCACTACAGCAGTAAGAAACCTGGATTCAACCAACCTTTATCCATTGACTTGATCAAACAACCTCTGTATATGCAGAGTGGTTAGAGAATTGTTAACCTGTGTACTCATAGGAAACAAGGTTATCAACTAGAGCACAGTGATGACATATAGTTTCTCTTGACTTTAGTCTCACAAACTTCACACATTTCCAAAGTTACTAAGGTCAGCAACATTTTTGAAGTTGTTGCATATATTTGTAATACATGAGATTTTTTTTATAGCATTCTACATTTCATCCTGGGATCTCAGAATCTCCTAAATATATTTTTTTAAATTTGCATACGTTAAGGTTTATTTTTCGTGTTGTAAATTTCTATGGATTTTAACAAACACAATTTCATGTATCCACTATGACTGTATTAATTAGAATGCTTTCCCTGTCCTAAAACATCCCCTGTGCTTCACTTACTCAATCTTCTCCTCTGCACCAAACTCCTGATAACTACTAATCTTTATGCAATTTTATAATTTTGCTTTTTCCATAGGTCACATATTTAGAATTATAGGCAAGATAGCCTTCCCAGCCTGACTTATTTTGCTTAAAAATATGCATTTAAGATTCCATCCATTGTTTTCATTGGTTGAATTGCTGATTTATTTTTATGGCTGAATAATATTCCATCATATAAATGTAGCAATATACAATATACAATATTCCATTGTATAAATGTTTATGTGTTCACCTACTGAAGGATGGCTTGCTTGCTTCCAGTTTTTGACAATTGTGAATAAAGCATGCAAGTTTTAGGGTAGACAAACTTTTCGAATAAGCTAAATAATCTAGAAGCAGTGGTGCTGTATCATATGGTAAAATTATGTTTAGATTTGTAAGAAACTGGCAAATTTTCTCCTGCAATGGGGGTATCATTTTCAAATACCATCAGAAATGAATGAGAATTTTGTTGCTCTGCTTCTTGGCAGTTATTGATATTGTCAGTGTTTGGGATTTTTGCCATTCTAATGCATGGGTAGTGATATCTTGTTGTTATTTTAATCTGTAATTCTCTGATGATAGTAATGCTAAACATCATTTCGTATGTTTATTTTGCCACCTCTATATCTTCTTTGGTAAGATCTATTCAGCTCTTTTGCCCACTTTTTAAAAAAAATTATTATTTTCTTAATGTTGAATTTTAAGAGTTCTTTGTATATTTTGGATATGAGTTCTTTATTAGATATGCATTTTGCTCCTAGTTTCTCCTAGTCTTTGGCTTGTCTTTTCATTCTCTTAACAGTGTCTTTTGCAAAGGAAAAATCCTAGTTTTCATAAAGTACAACCTATTCTTGGTTTATAGAATGGATTATATATTTGGATCAATTTTTGGGGGGTGTTTTATCTAAAACCTCGTCACCAGGAAAATATTTTCAATAGCTACGTATCTGTTTTTGAATATTAGGTGCTTTGAGTAGTAGTTTTAACATCTCTTTTTCTTTCATTTCTCTTTCTCTGCTGTCTTTCCTCCTTCAGTCTTCTCTATTTTCTCTTTCTCTGTTTTCTTCTTTTCTCTCTGGCAGTAAGCTACAATAGGAAAAGTATAATTAAGATGAGCTAGTAAGTCAATAATGGCTTTAATTTACTCATTTTCTTCTATGGATTTTTTACTTACATGTTAGAAGTATTCTTTTGTGGTCTAGAAATCATTTATATGCTAGCTTCTGGGTAGTAAATTATCTGTAGTAAAAATCAAAGGATGCTCTAATAATGCACCAATTAATCAAAGTCAATATTTTATTCAGAATTATCAATGGCATAAATATATGTTGTTCTCCTATCAATTATAAATACTTATTCAAAGACAAGTATGCTCTCCAAAAGGATTCCCTTATGAATGAACACAAACCTAGTATTTGTCATATTCCTTTCTTGCAGTTTTGGCTCTCAAAATCTAACTGAGGAGGATATATACGGTGCAGTTAGTGAATTAAAATGGTTTAAAAAAACTATATTACACTGAGTGTAATCAAGAGTGAGAACACCATGTTGATGCCATGGATCATATAATGGTTGGTGAGTGTAAAGAGCCATGAGTACTGGGCTGTTCATGGGAGGCTTTAGGAAGAAGGCAGGGCTTGCCCTTGTTACGGAGGATGGTTGTAAGGAGGATAGTCCAAGTTAAGAAGAAGGGATGCGCCAAATGAAGAAAAACGTGAACAAAAGCATTGATTTGAAGGCGAATATGCCATACTCATTGGGCAGGTATAACACAACTCTAATTAACCAAATGGCCTTTAAAATCAAGATGTCAAGTAGATTAGTAGATTACATGTGGTTATCTAGGGGCCTTAAGTTCTTTAATAGATTGCTAATGCAACAAAAAGAATTTTTAAGACACAGTTTGGCTATGGAGGCCTCTGTGACGACATAGTTAGGGCACTGAAACCCTCTCAGCATATGGCATTCTCCTGTCCCTTGTGATTGGCTCAGATGTGGAAATATAATCTAATCGGATCTAACAGAGGGAAATTTATGATTTTAATTTGATAGTATTTGGAAGGAGAGTTCTCCCTTCTGAGCAGTATGAGGTACAGATGGGACATTTGAATTTCGTCAGTTATTTTAGCTCTGTGAAGGGAAAGGCCAGCCAATAGAGAAAGATAACACCAAGAGGATCACAAAACAGCAGAGCCAAAAGAAACCGATCAAAGGGTACTTGGAGCTTGGCCCACTTCAGGATTGTTATGTTAATTGAGCCAATAAATCCCATTATGTGCCTTCTTCCAGGTTCTCAGAAAATCTTTTATTTTCTCTCACATTCCACATACAGCCTCATATTAGGAAATTATTTTTGTTCTACCTTCAAAATATATTTAGATCCTATTACTTCTCACATGTCTACCCTGTCTCCCTGATCCAGATCAGTGTCAGCTATCACCTGAATTAATACAACAGGTTCCTAATCAGTATCCCTTTTTCATTCCTGGTCTTTCACAGTCAATTAACCACAAAGATGGTAGTGATCTTCTGAACACAAAACAAGATCTAACTACTTCTCTGCTTAGCATTCTCTAAAAGCTCCGCATATAGGGAATAAAGTCCAAAAGTCAGACAGAGGCCTACCAGGTCCCACAGTGCAAGGGGCCCTGAGGTGTCTGCAGTATTATCTCTTACTATTCTACCCCTGGTTTTGGCCTGCCAGGTGGCTTTTTTTTCCCCCCTGCTTCTCAAACACATAAAATACACACTCATCTGAGTGACGGAGTTTTGAATGTAGGTGAGGTTTGGTGGGGGTGAGGTCTGGAGCCAAGGGCCAAGAAAGAATTCTTTTTTTCTTTTTTTTTTTTTCCAAGAAAGAATTCTTGAAATGTCTTTAGTGCAAAAAGGTAATTTTATTAAAGCACGGGGACAAGACCTGCGGGCAGAAAGAGCTGCACTGGGATTGTGAGGAGCAATTGATTATATACTACAGGGTTGGAGGAGATAAGGAAAAAGGGAGGTGTCCAAAAGGACTTTCATATGCTAAAGAAGACCCTCAGGATACTGGTGGCCTTGCTATTATCAAGCTAAGTATGCTTTTCCCTCTAGCAAAGCATTAACATTAAGATAGTTGGAAGTTACCTGGAGAAATGTCACACAAATTCCTCAAGGAGGGGGTGGGAGGGTGGAGGTTGTGGGGTGTCAGCTTGTGCTTGTCCTCAGCTAGCCTTCTGCTCCCTCATCCTTAGGGCCTTTGCATTTGCTGCTTCCTCTGCCTGAAACCTGGTTTCAGAAAATATTGCTATGTCTTTTTCCCTCACTTCATTTGTTTTCCTTACTAGAGAGGAACTGGCTTCCATTTAAAACCACACCCTGTCCTTACTGGTACCAGATAATATTTGCATCATCCAGCTTTATGTTTCTTCAAAGTTTTTGTCACTACTCAAGACTTCATTTATTTGTTGATTTTCCAGTCCCTTACCACCACTAGCCTGTAAGTTTCCTGAGAACGGGATGACCATTTTCTTTGATGTCTCTAAAACCTGGAGCAGAGAAAGCAATGCATAGGATATGCTTTTAAAGTAAATCAAATCATTCTTCAAGGTAATTAGAGTTGTTCTTATTTCTGTTACTTTTCCTTGCTAGTAAAAGCACTTTCATTAGATAAATGACAATTTAATTAGTCTTTACTAAAATTGAGTAAAGACACTGTAACATGTCCAGATGGAAAGAATATATTGTAAATTGTGTAATTGCGCTTTAAAGTGAACTCCGTATTTAATATTTTCCATTAAAATAAGTATGTTATACAGCTAAGAAAAATTGAAATAATTCATAGAATTCATTTGTCTTGGGAAAAGAAAAATAGCCAAAAATGAAACACTCCCCATTGTAAAAATGTGGTGGTTTTTACAAAAAAAAAAGAAAAAAAAAAGCCCACCACCTTACTCAAGGAGTACCGTAGTATGGTTTTATATTTCACAACAAAATGTTACAGTGGTGTAACTGAGTAAGGTATAGGTGGAGCTAG
This sequence comes from Potos flavus, assembly GCA_028534135.1. Lineage (NCBI taxonomy): Eukaryota > Metazoa > Chordata > Mammalia > Carnivora > Procyonidae > Potos > Potos flavus. Next base: position 84,259,513 of record CM052899.1, read on the forward strand.
GTAGGGAGAGATAGATAGGGGGCTATGTGCTCAGGCTCACAGAATTCCCAAAAATGTGATGGTGTGAGAAAACCAGAGATAAGGGAATAAAACAGATCACCCTGCCCTAGGCATGGGGGGGAGGGTATCTTTTATGAAAATCACCTGTGACCAAAAAAGAATAACAATAACGGGATCCTAAAAGAGAAGTAAGCCATTGACAGTGTTATCACTAGTCCTTGCTCAATGGTGATATCAATAGAAATGTTAAGAGGATTTAAGTTCCCTGGTTAGCTTTCTGTAAGAGACCAACCCTAAAGGCCCTTCTTGGCAACCCTGTCTGGACCCCTTTAACTCTTGAGAGCTTTTTCTGTATCTTCACTTAATAAACTTCTCTCACTGGGTGGCTCAGTGGGTTAAAGCCTCTGCCTTCGGCTCAGGTCATGATCTCAGGGTCCTGGGATCATCGAGCCCCGCATTGGGCTCTCTGCTCAGCGGGGAGGCTGCTTCCACCTCTCTCTGCCTGCCTCTCTGCCTACTCGTGATCTCTTTCTGTCAAATAAATAAATAAGACCTTTAAAAAAAATAAAAAATAAGCTTCTATCGTTTTACTCACTCTCCCTTGTCAGCGAGATTCATTCTTCAACTCCATCAGACAAGAACCTCTCTCTCCTGTATCATAACTGAAGAGGGATTCAGTTACATAAAAGGTGGGAGCTGAGGCATTATATATTTATGGGACTCATCTTAAGTCATAAAGCTCTTTCCTGGGTGCTTTATAAATATTATCTTATTTAATATTTTCAAACGCCTTTCTGGTGAATAGCAGTTATTATTTTACAGAAGAAAAAAGAGCGAGTTTCAGAAAGAAAAGAAAATTCCCAAGGGCCCACAATTCATAACTGACATCGAAATCTAAAGCTTCAAGCATCAAAACTCATTTAAAAATGCTTTTTCCAATAAATATGTAAAGCTATTGGTATGTACACCAACATTGTTAAAGTATTGCCTGCAAAGCCCTGTTTGGAAAATATTAAAATCCTTTATCAATCTGTCAAGCACAGTTTTAATTGTTTATTGAAAAAACTAGCTCATTGATGCTTTACAGATGAATAATTCTAGCACTGCTCTAATTACTTAAAAATGTACGTAATTATATGAACAAGGAGACCAATAATAGCAAATGAGGTTACTTGCATATGAAACTACATTAGCAAGTGCTAGAGCCACTTGTTAAAATAAATTATATCAAAGGAAAGGGGCAGGACAGAAAGGCAGTGATATTTATAGTTAACAATGACTAAAAGGTGAACCGTAAGCCTATTTACATACTTCTGAAAGACTGAAACATCAAAGAAAATATCTTCCTACCGCGAACCTGAAATATGGAGGAAACAGAGGAAGATAATTACTCAACTTCAAGAAACTTTCCTCAAAATATTATGTGATAAAAGAAAATATGCCATGAACTAAAAAAAGAAAATTAGATAGATCCAACAATGTCATCCCTAATGTCTAACAGTAACTTACTATTTTAGAGACAGTAATACTGAAGCTTAGGTGATAGCTCTCATTACGTGGCTACTAGTAAAGTATGATACAAAATAAAATCAGCATGTGTTTCAGGCTGTGGTTTTCTGTCCCGGGACTAGAAGTTCCTGCCAGACTGGGTCTGAAAAGGAGTGATGCATTAAGCTTTGAGCCAGGTGAAAGTCTCAAATTCCTGGCAGTGAGAATCCAGTCAGGAACCAGATAGTAGGCTCCAGCACCACGGCCACCAGTGATATGGCCACAACTGGCCCGGAAGAATCTAGTGCCACCATCTCAGCCCACACCATAGTCATTCAAGGAGTAAATACCTATTGAACAGACTCCTAAGTGACAGATTCTGTTTAAATCCCTTCTGAGGGGCTCAGTTTTAGAACCCTACCTCTGCAACTTCACCCACGTTTGCTCCATAGGAGATTTTGGAACTGGACGCTTTGGCTATAACCGGACACTGAGGTCACTCTAGAAGGAAAAAATACAGTAACAGAAATGACAGTCACTGCCACATGAACTCTGGAAACTCCAGCAGCAGCTGCAGCTATTAACAGGCTCCAGTTTAGAACTCAGAAGTGCGGCAGCAAACACAGCAACATTTACTCTACCTGTTACTTCTGTTCGGCTGGTGGTGGCACTGTTTTGTCTACTTGGGTATCAATTCAGAAGCTTCCACGGGATTTACTCTAAATAATTCGTGTGGATCAACAGCAAAAACTGCAACTGCATCAACGACCCTCTCTCTAGGGTTGGCTAGACTTACACCTAGACCCAAACTTAGACTCACGTGTCCACTTACACTTATACATAGCTGCTTTGGCAGGTTTGCTTTTTCAAAGTACAAGCACAACAATCAAGACTTAAACAGGACGGGGGTGGTGGATGGCTCAGGCCATGAAGTGTCTGACTCTTGATTTTGGCTCAGGCCATGATCTCAGAGTTCTGAGATCAAGCCCCATGCTGGGCGTGGAGCTTGCTTAAGATTCTCTCTCTCCCTCTCCCCCTGCTTCCCCCCATCTCCCGCTCACATGCTGCTCTCTAAATTAATTAATTAAATTAAATTAAAACTTAAACAGGAGGATATGGCCATGACATTGGCATCTACTGTAGCTATTTCAGGGGTGGCTAGTGAAGACTTCATGGTATAGATTTTAGTAGATCATAATATAAAATAGTGAGAAGAGAGGAACATGACCAGAAAATAATAAAGCACAGAAGGATGAAAATCGTCTTCAAGTGATTTGCCAGGATATGGAAAACATTAAGAAATTTGTGAAGGAACAAAAATGAATGCAAAGAAAAAAAAGCATTATGCAATGGCTAAGGTTTAAGAAGGTATTAAGGCTTTAAGCAGTTTCTGCCATCAGCTGCCAATGGATGCACGTACAGATTTCGGAACGCAGGAACCACTACCCAGATTTCCAAATAAATACATGGCTTCTGACAACTACGTCATAACCACAGCTCAGCAGTTTCAGGCATAGTTTTGACATGGTGTGAAATGTTGGGATTCGGAGCTGATGGCCAAGAAAGAATTCTTTCGTTCAAAAAGTGGTTTTATTAAAGCACTGGGACAGGACCCAGGGGCAGAAAGAGCTGCTCTGGGGTCATGAGGAATGGCTGATTATATAGTTGGGAGTTGGGGAGGTAAAGACAAAGGGAACTTTCCTAAAGGACTTTCACACACTAAAGAAGACTCACAGGATCCTGGAGGTCTAGCTACTGTCAAGCTAAGGTGGTTTTTTTCCCTCTAGTAGAGCATTAAAACAGTTGGGAATTTCCTGGAGGAATGTTCTACTCTGCCTGCCTCAGGTATTTCTCTACGGGCAGCGGGTTATAAGGAAGTGTAATTTTATGTACATATTCTTCTACCTTTGTTCCCCACATCAATTTCAGCAGTACAGACAGCAGATTGAAGAAGTAGAAAACTGTCTGTTATTCAAGCAAAAATTCCCATATAACCATTCAAGATTTATCAAGGGCTCTGCAAAAAACTTGCTGTTTGTAGCTTTGGCTGTACAACTTCTGTCTCTTATCAAAAGTGTAAAAGTGCTCAGAGCCATACCCCCTCTACAGAAACATGTTAGAAAATGGTATAGATATGTTTAAATCAGGCCAGCAGAAGCTAAGAAATGGCAGAATGCACCCGGAGCTACTACCAGACCCAGGCTTCTCAGCAACATGCAAATGAGGCACCCATCACCACCTCGAGCAACACTTAGCACAGCAAGGATGGTGACAGGTCCTCCAACATTTCTGGGCTATGGTTTCGCACACATTCATCACAAGCATTCACATTGACTTGCCAGCAAGTGGCTTAGGGTCCTCAAACTGGAAGTTTTGGAACGAGCTCTTGTTTTAGAAACAACACTGTGGAAGCCACATTTGGGTTTGGAAAAATAAATAAACCTTCAGGAATCTTAGTGCAAGCTCTGGCATCTCAAGTACATCTGCATTTAACTTCAACAATTCTGGCATCACTGTGGTGATGACATACAGGATGGTATCCTATCTCTGCAGGTTTGGGAACAGGATGGGGATTCCTTCAGTTGAAGAAACCTCCAACTGGAAAGAAAACAAGAAAAATAATAAATATATGAGTTGATGGGTTAGGAGAATTCATGGTAGCATTGTTCATTCTGAGCCTATTTTTCTAAAACTGATACAGTAAACGGTAACTCTGGAGATTTATAAAGTTCTGACATTTTTTTTCCTCCTCTGGAATCTTGAATTCATACTGATCAACTTTTTTCCTGTGAATATAAAAACCAGTAGTATATTTTTCTTTATTTTGTAAACTATATTCTGATTACATCTCTGACCAGTAAAGCCCATTATTTAGCCAAGTGTTAATAGCTGTGTTTTTGTTGATAAGGGTGACACTACTTAAATATATGCCTATTTGTTTCTCCTAGACTAGAAAAGACTACTAGTGTTTATAGTTGAATCAATTTTTACTTTGATAAAATCTCTTGAACTACAATGAAGGACATCTTTTATATGGAATAATATTCACGTTTGTGCACATGTACAAAATAATGAATTTATAGAAAGAAACTCTTGCCTCAAACCGTTTCCCTTTTTAAGGGTATTTTATTTTTCACAGTTAAAACATCACTTCTCGGTGTGTGTAGATTGAATTGGAAGCACCAAGTCATTGCAATTAGTTGCTTAAAAACTGGCCTGTTGGGCTGACTCAATTTCATGGTCTCTGGGCTGCCATTTTTCTTTCCATGCTGACTTGTGGCAGTATCTCCAAAAGAAGAATGCTGTGCATCTTGTCAAGCAAACTTTTATCATCCTATATAGATTACCGTTAGGACAGTTATGTAACTTTTTTCCCCCCATATGGAAGATGAAGCTTCAGGAGCCTATTTGAACTCCAGCTGGATTGACCGCATGCAGGTAAAAGAGGTACTATTACTTTAGTGGAAACTTTATGAGCTCTTTCAATGCAGAGTTATTTCTTACATGGCTATTAATATTGACACTAAATGGAGTGACTTATAGGTCTCTTAATATCCTAATGGCTTAATGTAAGATACAGAGGCAATACATTTAAAAAATGGTTTTTGTGCCAACTATGAACACTTTCTAGTCTTATCAGTGACCACAGAGCCAGATAATAATGTGTAGGCAGGTCAGGCTGCCTCTATGTAATGTGTCTGTAATAGCATTAATAAAGGAATGGGAGTCGATAAAAAGGAGAGCCCTTTGAAAGAGAACTGCCTTACTCCTAATTTAAGAGAAAAACAATTAGATTGACCTGTTTACCTTTCAAACGCAGTTTCCAGATGTAATCTGAACATGGAATGCCATTGAAGACAGTTTAATTTTTTTATGTAGGTTTAATAATATGTATTAAGTGAATACTTTCAGAATCATTTTCACCCAGGCACTATTTTGTTAAAATAGATGCTGTACATATGTATATGTTTTTGGTAAACATTAGCTGGTTTTGATTATAAGTGTTGTAAAACTGTTTTATCTGCTTATAGCAATGATTGGCTTTTCTGACAAATGCCTGCAACTTGATACATTAAAATTAGAAAAGATATTTGCTTTCTGAGCACTGAACTTGTTTTTACTTTTTCATACTTCTCTATTATTGCAATTCCCAAGATCAGATTGTGAAAAAGGCCATGAAAGAGTATGATTTTTGTGATTTGTGATTACTGTCAGAATGAAGTGCACAATTACATCAACATTTTTAAAAAGGACCTTTCACTAGTCTGAAAAAATCCAAGTATATATTTTTTTATTTCCCAAAATTTAATTTGCATTTTAACATATTAAACTACATGAAGTTTTGTAATATAGTAATTCGTGATAGGGGTTTAAATGGGTTGTCATTGTCCTCATTGTCTTCACTTTTTCCAGAGTCTACCATCATGTAAACAAGAATATTTAATGTGTCAGTCGTTGTTAAAAATAAATTTGGTATATTCAGAGAAGATATGTCGAAGAATTTGCAAGTCATTGAGATAAATTGTGCAGTATGGCTTTACAATCTTTGCTTTTTGGTGACCCATCTTAGTCACCCGTGTAACTGGCCAGAAGACATGTAGGGCTGATATAATTGATCACCTTGATTAAGGACCTTGGTTGATGTAATTGATTACCTTGACTGACCTACAACCAGTATCATCAATTCCTCCACCATTACCGTAGACTTTCAGCACTGGTGCACCATAGAAAAAGTCAAAGAATTATATAGTTCAGAAAATTTGACTTATTTCAAACTGGTACATTATTTAACACAGAAACACCTCTTTTCCATTGCAAATTCTACAATGCTCAAGGGCTCTTGGCATGTTATGACATTCACTATGACATCTGCTCCAGAGGGCATCACTCCATTTTCTCCTGTGTCAAAAATTATATAACTTCTACAGATGAGCTGAGAAATTTGAAATAATCTGTGACAAAATGAGTGTAGTTTATCAAGGGATGTCCCCACCCCCACCCCTGTTTAACAGATAACAACTTGCAAGGTGACAGAAAGCTATAACATGGGCTAGTTCTGCATAATCATGGGGAGGAAATTACCTAAAGCAGCATGGCCTCCAGATCCCTGCTGTCTAGATAGTTCTCCCAATTCCATCTGAAGTCACTCTCAATATATGCAAAGTTTCACTTTCAATTAGGAATGATCAAGGGAACAATAAGAAAGCACAGCCTTCTCTACCAAATACTAATAGGGAAGGCTAAAATAAGGCTTTCTGCTGCCAAAGTATCAAGACTCAGATGCACAGATAGGTCTTGATTAGAGAAAGGAGAGGGATTTTGCAATTTATGTTATAAGAGAAATGAAGCAGATAGTCTGACCATGGTGATTTGGGTCAGGTGTGTGCAAATGGGCCGGACACCAGGAAAGTCATTGCTTCTTACCTTCTTTTTTGCTGTTCCTCTAATACCAACCTGCTTTTTGTTTGTTCATTTATTTATTCCACAAATGTTTATTTTTTAATTTAAAAAAATTATGTTAACACCTGGACATCAGGACTATAGAACATGTTATTGAGTAATTTATAATAAACGTTACGCCATTGCCAAAGAATTTTTAAATCTAATACCATTGCATCATCTCTTCTTATATAAATCCATTATTAGTGCTCTTCTTAACTTTTAAGGTGTGTGAATCATATGAAGATCTTATTTAGATGTAGATTCTGATTCAGTAGGTCTTGGGTATGAGAGGGTGCTGAGTTTCTACGTCTCAAATGAATCCCCAGCTCTGCTGTTGCTGATTGTCTATAGACTACAGTTTGCATAGCAAAGATTAAATTATTTCTTCATCCTCTTTTACAGTTTTGAGTTTAGTACCACTATAATCTCAAGACTCAACACCTCATTATGATCTTTGAAAAGGCTTATGTTTTACTTCCCATACACCATGAGTCTCTAGACTTGCTACAATTTTACTTTGCAATGCTTCATATGCCTGTCATTTTCTTAACATTATGCTCTCCTAATCCATGTCACTTTATGTTATTAACGTTTATTGATCATCTGCAGCATCTCAGCCACTGAAACTATATCAATAGACAATGTCCCTGTTACCCCAGATTTCAGTCTTGCCTCTCTAATTTCTAGTGCCTACCTCCAATTTCTTTCTTTCACTTATTTTGCTGTACAATATTTTTTTGCTCATCTCAAGCAGCTTCATAACTCCTTCTCCATGCATGTGTCCCTCCACTTCATTACAAACTTAGAAGTTGAATGAGTAGAAATTAGGAGTACTTTTCATAATCGAATGTGCATTATGGCTGATGGTCAATATTAGCAAGACACAGGATGCTTGGTTCTATCTCCCCTACTCTGAAGAATCTGAAAGACTTACAGCGTCCTCCTAAAATATAACCAAAACTGGATTTGGAGCATTTCGAACTTTGAGGACTTCCATTGTACAGGGTAGAAACAGGACTGGTATACAAGGAAGAGAGGGTATTAAAATAAGAAGAGTTTTGTGGAAATAATTAAGGAGGGAAGATTGAGGAAAGAAGAAAAAGAAAGTATTTCTGAATTGCCACCAAAAGCAGACACCACCAAAGTAAAACTTAGAGGTAATTGAATGGGATAGATCAAGGAATATTTATGCAAAATCTTCTGGATGACATCAATTTTTATAACAGGCAATTTTGCAAGGCCTTCAACTAGAAAGTAATAAACAATATAATTCATTTACTCATATCACAATTTAATGATATAATAACAAAAAATTTTCAGGTAAGTATAAATGGCCCTAGATTTGGGGATATGATATATTTTATAACAGAGTTTTAAAGAGAAGATGCCCAAAGTTGCATTTTATTTAAAGTTCTAATTCTGTCCCCATTATTTGCTTCCTGTTAAGTAAAAATTACTTTATCTTAACACAGTTTTTCACAATCTTTTCCAGAAAATAGAAGAGGAGGAAACACTTTCCAGCTCATTTTATTAGGGCAGCAGTACCATGACAGCAAAACTAGTCAAAGGCAATATAAAAAAAATGAAAACTACAGACCAGTATCTCTTATGAACTTAGACTCAAAAAACCCTGTGATGACCAAGTGGAATTTATTCCAAGTGTACAGGACTGATTTAACACTTGAAAACCATCATTGTAATTCACCATATCAATAAACTGAAAATGGAAAATCATATACTTATTTCAATTGCTGCATAAAAAAAGCATTTGACAAAATTCAATTCCCACTCCTGATTAAAAAAAGAAAAAGTCTCAGCAACTAAGGAATATAGTGGAACTACCTCAACTTGGCAAAGATCATCTACAAAAAACCTGCAGGATTTTTTTTTTCTTTAAGTAGGCTCCAGACCTGGTGTGGAGCTCAGCACGGGGCTTGAACTCAAGACCCTGAGATCAAGACCTGAGCTGAGATTAAGAGTCGGATTCTTAAGTGACTAAGCCACCCAGGTGCCCCAAAACCTGGAGGATTCTTAGAGATGAAAGACTGTGATCAGAAAGAAGGTTGTTCAGACTCACCACTTATTCAATATAGTACTGGGAGTTCTAGCCAGGAAATAAGGCAATAAGTAAATAAATAAATGGCACACAAATTAGAAGGAAAAAGTAAATCTGCCTTGAAGATGATATGATTGGCAATGTAAAAATAAGAATGAATCTAATAAACGGCAACAAAACTCTTAGGACTAAGTGGTCATTTCAGCAATTTACAGGATATAAAACTAAGACACAAAGATTGAGTGTATTTCTACTCAAATATACACATAAATACATGGAGACAAAAGTTAAAGGCACAAAATCATTTAACATCACTACAAAGAATATGAAATACTTAAATGTAAATTTAACAAGGAATGCTTAAGACCTATGGTCTAAAAGTCATTAATAAATGGAGAAATATACCGTGATCATGGATTAGAAGACATAACACAGTAAAAATATCAATTCTCCTTAATCTCAAAATTGAAATCATTTCCTATCAAATCCCAGCAAGATTCTTAGTAGACATAGATAAACTTACTCCAAAATTAAATGGAAAGACAAAAGCCCTAGAGTAGATTTGAAAATCTTGGTGGTGGGTGGGGGGCAGAGAATAAACTTGGTCAAAACATTCTAAATGATCTTAAAGTCTAATAGGTAGCTACAATAATCAAGGCAGTGTGGTATTGGCAAAGAGATAGGAACCCGGATCAATTGAACAGGAAAAAAGGACCCATAAATACACACGCGAATTTTCCCAACTGATTTTTTACAAAAGGGCAAAACAATTAATGAGTGAGGTATATAGCCTTTTTGACAATGTGTATGGTGCTGGAGCAATTGGTTCTCCAAAGGCTGTATATATATAAATAATAATGACCTCCCCCAAAAGGATCATAGATTTAACCATAAAATACAAAACTATAAAAATTTTACAAAGACACATAGAAGGAATTTCTCAAAATCTCCGGCTAAGCAAAATGTTCTTAGATTTGATTCCAAAACTCATGATTCATCAAAGCAAAACTGATAAATTTGACATCATCAAAATTAAGAACTTTTCTCAGTGAAAGCCCATATGAAAAGGATGAAAAGACAAACTACAAACTGGGAGAAATTATTTTTAAGCCGTGAATTCAACAAAGGACAATATGTAGAATATATAAGAACTGTAAACATTCATTAAAAAAAATACAAAATGGGGAACATCATGAACAAACATTTCACTGAAGAGGATATAATGATAGTAAATAAGCACATGAAAAAATGTTTAACATCATTAGCTATCATGGAAATGCAAATTACAATCATCACGAAACATGACTACACATTTATCAGAATGAGTAAAATAAAAAATAGTGATAATACCAAATGTCAGAGATGATGCAGAGAAAGTGGATCACTCATATTGCTTATGGAAATGTAAAATAGTACAGTCACTCTGGGAAAGATTTTGATTTCTTATAATACTAAACAGGCAACTACCATGCTAATTGCATGCATTTCGAGGAAGAAAATTTATTTTTACAGATGAATGATTACAGCAGCTTTTTTCTTAATAACCTAAAACTGAAAATAACCTGGTTGTCCTTCAATAGGTGAAAGGCTAACAAACCATGCAGATCCATACCATGGGACACTACTCAGCAATAAAAAGGAATGAACTATTGATACCTGCAACAGCTTAGATGAATTTCCAGGGTATTATGCTGAGTGAACAGTCAATCCCCAAAGGTTGTATGTTGTATGAGTCCATTTATATAACATTCTTGAATAATAAAATTTAAAAACAGTTCAGTTGTTGGGAATGTTAGAGAATTGAAGAGAGAGGAAGGAGATAGATGTGACTATAAAAGAGATACTTTTAGTAATGGAACTGTTCTGTAGCAACATGAATATACTGGTGGTGATACTGTACTATTTCATAAGATGTTACCTCTGGAGAAAGCTGGGAAGAAAGTACATGTGTATTATTGTCTGTTTTATTTTTTACAACTGCATGGGAGTCTACTGTTATGTCAAAATTGATGTTTAATTTAAGAAATTGTCTTTTTTGCATTAATTATTTTATTTTTTAGCAAAGAGAAAAACTATTTCTAATACAGATATATGCAAATGACATGACTTCTGCAGCACTGTGATACATATATACCTGCACGCACACACGTATCTTTTTTTTTTTTTTTTACACACACGTATCTTGAAGGAAAGCTATATAAAGGAAAAGCTATATAAAGATTCAAGGTTGTTTGTTCCCCACACAGGTACTCATTTAGTCTGAGAACACAAATGTTTGTAAAACATGCTTTTTAAACGATCCTTAATGAGGGGAAAAAATTCACATCTCAAAACAGAATGGTCAAGATTCAAAAATTAATCTTATGATAAGTATAGATTATTGACAAATTTCAACAAATCTTCTTTACACCTCCATAAATAAATAACAAACTAGCTGTTATTGTCTTCCCAGTTCCCGGAATAATGTTTTGTTTCTTTTCTGAATTATTACCTCTATTTGTAAGTGTTGCTCTAAATTTAAATGAATGATGCCACCTATGTTTCACCCCCTACTGATTTCTCAGTGCTTCCATATGAGTTTCATTTTTCAGTGTCTCATCTTCGTTGTAAAGCTAAGTTCTGGAGGTCACATAGGTACTTTTTTTGGTTGACAAATGATTCTGAGCCATTTCTGCTCCTGCTGTGTCACTAGAGATATACATAAAAACCAAAGTTCAGATGAAATTAATTTTCCCCTTTACATAGTAAGATGAACAAAACCTGGATTAAATGACACAAAAGAAGTCAGTTTTGGGGGAGAGTGTTGAAGAGGTTGTATGAATGTAAAATTACTCTAGTAGCATCAGGATTCTTCCATTAATTCAAGAAGGGACAAGTACTGAAACCTATTTTATAGATACGATTAAACCCACTGGCTTGATGCTAACACTGACATTGTTAAAGAACAGGGAATATTCCATCTAGTTTTTTTGATTATTCCAAGAAGATATAAATGAAAATGATGCTTATTTTAACAGATATTATTCTGTCAAATAATTCTATAAAACCAATTACATTAAATTTCTAAATTGCTAATTTAAATTATACCTTGTAGTGGTTTGCAAAGACAATTCCTATGTTCTTTTATGTTAATTAGTAGTTCTCTTAACAATCAAATCAATATTAGAATACCTGTCTTCATACATAAGCAGATCTCCATGCTTTAAGAAAGGTTACGTAGAAAATTGTTAACATGCTTAATTTTTAATTGCCACATAACTGTTGCTATAAAAGTTCATATGTAGGTGCTCATTTCAGAATTATCTTGTGAAATTCCTACATGAACTTTAGGATATATATTTAATATAATATATATTTAATAAATAAATAAATATATTTAATATAATATATCACATAACTATCTTTTATTTTTATATTCTATATTTTTATTTTATATTTATATATTTTATATTTATTTTATATTTTTATTTTTAATATAACTTTATTCTGTGTAGATTTGAGACATTATAATGGAATACATAACTATCTTTTATTTTTATTTTTTTCATTTTTTATATCATAATTTTTTACAGCTTTCCCCAAAGAGTGCTTCCTGAATACTAATGGTCACTAAATATTCAAAAATTTGAGATTAAATATACATAATAACATTATTAGTAGTAGTATAATATGCCACTTATAAAATATGACATTGTAAATAAGCATGTTAAAGAGTATTAAAGTGTTGCCAAAATAATGGAAAAACCTTGATCACACATCTCTCAAACTCATTTGATTATGATTTTCTGGGGGGAGAGAGGCAGAGGGAGAATGAGAGAGAGAATCTTAAGCAAGCTTCACAGAGCACAAAGCCTGAAGTGGGACTCGATCTTATGACCCTGAGATCATGACCTGAGCCAAAATCAAGAGCTGGATGCTTAACCTACTGAGCCACCCAGGCAACCCCCAGTAAAATGGTATTCTAAGCAAGGAAATTATTTTAACTGCTGGCTAAATCGGAGCAGTAAAATAGGATATTTTATTTTATATTAATATTGATACAGAAAATGTGTTGGGTTTTCTTATTTACCAAGTGCTATGCTGATATATGAATTATCTTATTTAATCCTCACAAAATCCCCATGCATTGAGTAACATTATTATGCTCGGTTTTACTAATCAAAAGACTGAGACTTACAAAGGTCAAATAATTTGCTCACGTTTACCTTAGACATTGTCTAGAGCCAAGGATTGAACTGAGAGTTCACAAGCTTTACAGTTTGACCTTATTTAAATCTATGACTAATTCAGCCAAGCCAAGTTTACTGTTAGACTTTCTGAGTATATGTGTCTAATCTCTGATATTTAGCCTACTTTGACTATGTCAAGCCCCCTATGTGGGTGAGAGAGAAAGGAAAACAAGATTAATATAATGTAAGCAACTGGATTGCATTAAAAAGGGGATAGTTAAAGTTCTCACTTGCCTCAAACTCAACCACCATATGTCAAGAACTCAGTTAATTTTCAATTTTCTAACACAGTTTAACTTAATTTGATGATTTTTTTCACCTTTAACATTCACAGTAATTCATCTTACTTCTAAAAGAAAGGCGGTTGAGATATTCACTTTGAGACATTAGTTGCAAGGGGGTAAAATATGTTACATCAACACAGGCCTCCAGTTGAAAGTGATACTCAGAATTCAGAGGCAGGAGTTGCTAGAGAAAGATGAGAGAGAGGAAAAAAAAAAAAAGACTTGCTTTGGAACAAGCAACAACATAAATGGAGAGTTCGGCTTAAAGAAAAAGATCAGAATCTTGACTTGAAATTCCTTTTGAAAATTGAGATGAAATTGCACCTTCTGCTAGACTATTTCTAAAGACTGGAAACTTCACAGTTAAATAGGTCTAATTGTTTAAAAACCATGCCTCATTCTGAATTTACTTTGCAGGTACATAAATTTCACTTATAAACCTTACATCCATATTCCAGAAATAAACCAAATAAGTCTATTGACTCTTTCAAATGACAGCCTTATAAACAACTGAAAATTGCTATCTCCTCCTACTCTTCTATAACAGAGCTTTTCTTTAGGAGGGCTCTTCTAAATTCTAGAAAAATAAAGTCAGGTGGGGTTTTTATCAATAGTTATTAATTGGCCCTTGTTTAAAAGTAGCTGAAAATAAACTGAATACAAATGAGTCAAAATATATTAAAAATTCAGTAGAGAAAGTGTAGCAACTTTCTTTTGCTTACTTGTTTCTCATTGCCCTTTATTTGTATTTATGATTGACAAAGTAGATTAAATTTTACAAGTTCTGTTACAGTGAATAACTGTTCTGTCAATGGACACTGGTGTGTATTTTCATACAGATGTTTAGTTATTTAAAATTTATCCTAAACCTCAATTAGATATCATATAAGTTCTTCTTCCCCATTCTCTTTTCCCAACCACCCTTAAAATCCTCTAGTGACTTTTACAATAAAGTCGAAATCCTTAACGTGGATTCCAGATTCCAGTTAGACTTCAAGATTCTCTGTAGTCTGATTTCTCCAATTCGCGCTGCTTGATTTCATTCAATTCTCTCCCCAGCTCTCTGCGACACTGGCATGCTGGCCTTCTTTCAGGCCATCCTGTATCTTCCCACAACAGCAGGTCCTATATGTGAAACAACCACTTCTGGACCCTCAACATTTTTAACCTAGTAGAACCCTTCTCATCCTCTAGATTTTGGCCAAATGACAATTCCTACTGAAAGAAAGACCCCCAGGTGATAGCTCTCCAGATGGGAAAAAGACATCATCTTCCCCCAAACACAGCTTTCTGTCTACATTAACGTGACTTTACTCGAATTCCAGGAGACTCTTGCCCAAGCAAATGACTCAACTGTTCATTTGAGGAATTTCCTCGAAATTCTGGGATCTCTTCAATAGATAATATTCACTGACAGTTTTTGCTCCAACATTATTTGAACCCCTTGCCTCAAAATCCTCATTTTTCTCTTTTCACTAATCTTAAACTACTGTATTATAATACATACCCAATCCAAATCAAGTCTCTGCATTTGGAAGACACACTTAAAACCAAACTTTAAATCCTCAAAAACATCCAACCTTTCCTTTCTCCCTCTAAGACACTGCCAAAGTTCTGTTGAAGTTATGTCTCTCTTACCACAGTAAGCAATAAAGTCATCTTGGTCTTATCAATAGGTTGTACTGGTGATATTGTGCCACCCAGATAATCCTTCAAGAATAAAGAAATTACTCTCTAGTTGTTAAGTATGCTACCACACAACTGTCCTCTCTTGTCACCCTCTTTGGGGGTCTTCATGCTGGGAGATGAAGCCTAATGCCCTTGGCTAGATCTGACCTCTGAAGGGTCATGCCAGATCCACAACACCCAGTGATATCTACTGACTAGGAGTCCCAGTGATGTCTACATGACTAGGAGTCCATGCAACTCAACTTCTTCCTCTGCCTATCTTGCTTTTTATCTCCCTTCCACAGATATTGATCCCAGGTCTGCTTCTCAATAAATGCCATTCACACAAATCTTCATGTCAGAGTCCTGGGAAATTGAACCTGTGCTAACCTTAATTTTCTTCCCTGTAAAATTAGACTAATAATGTTACTACTTATTTTATAGAGGTTTGTGTCTCAAATGAAAAAGTGCAAATATTTTGGGTGGGAAAGTATTATTCAAAATTAAGTCATGGCCATTTTTACAATTACTTTTATCTAGGTACTCTCCTGAACCAATAGACCTCATAAAACCCTTAGTCAACTTAATAGAAATTCGATAGTTAAAAAAGCATACAGCTACCTCATCTATGAATGACACTTCTCATCCACATTTATGTGCCTATGAGAACACTCAAATATCCTTAGGGTGTTTATAGTATGGCATTTCCCCTACTAATGAGTTAGTTCTCAAAACACAGTAAGTGTTTATCTTGCATCATTTTCCAGCACATAGAACATATTTTGCTATAGGCTGTTTGACACAGTTTCAGCACCACGGAATTAAAATCACAGCGTTAAGGCAGAGCTAGTGTGTGATCTTTAGGGAACTTTTATCCCCTTTGTTTTTTTAATAAACTCTAGGATCGAGCCCCAAACTCCTGAGCTGGATTTGGTTGTCTGCACCTTAGGGCAATTCAGTCCTTTGAGCAATATCACCAGGAGTCCTGTTTCTGATGCCTGCTGCGTTCTGGCGGATGCATTTCAAGGAGAGAACATATTTTTGTGTGTGTATGCTCTTGGCTAAAATATTCAGCTTTAAAAATATATATCGTAGATCTCCAAGTAAATCATTTAGAAGGTTATTCTAAGAACTTATTCTTCTGTAAGCAATTATGTTCAAATTGTAAGCCTGTTCAAATTTTTTTTTTATATGTAATTTAATCAACCTCTATTTGTTGTTGCCATGGTAAATAAAGAATTAATACCCATTTGCATCTGCTTAATAATGAAGAAATAGGAATGAAGAACTGAAAAATAAATATTCTAAGTCTTCATTTAACACAAAATGAATATTTTATTTTATTTTATTTTTATTTTTTAGAGAGAGAGAGCAGGAGGAAGGGCAGAGGGAGAGGAAGAGAGAGAGAATCTTGAGCAGGCTCCACACCCAGCGTGGAATGGGTCATGGGGCTGGGTGTCACAATCCTGAGATCATGACCCTGAGATTAGGACCTGGGAGCATGACCTGAGCTGAAATCAAGAGTCGGACGCTTAACTGACTGAGCCACCCAGGCACCCCACAAAAAGAATTTTTACAAGTAAAGATATTTTAACTGACATGAAAACCTGGTACTTAAAAGCATCTCTAAAATTGCTTTGTACAGAAAACAGGCCCAAAATTCCAGACAATGTCCCTGTTATTGAATTGCTTTCAGGCCAAAAATAAGCACCCAAAGATAAAACTACAACTTGAACAAGCAAAATAAGAAAGTCCTCTCAAATGTTGTATTTAAGTGAACATACATGTCATACCACTACAATATTTTAGATACCAGGCTGATGTTTCTGAACCACTGTGGAGGGATTCTGTCCCCTGGGCTCTTTTTCATTCAGGAACAGGCACTCATTCTAAACCACCTGTGTCTTGGTAGGCTTCTGGGAGTGACAACCAACATATTCACCCTAGTCTGATTTACCAGTACCAGTCTGTGGGAAAAACTTTATGAAAAAGTGTTTAAAAAATGAAGTTATAAACTATTTGAAAAAATATTATGGGGTCAAAATAAAACTGATGAATTAAGAGCAATATTAAAATAAAACATTCATTTAAAATGTTAAACAATTAAAAGTTGATACCTATGGTATCAACTTTGATATCTATGATACCTACCTATGGTCAATCCCTGACTCTGGAAGATGTGATCATACTTGAAGAACTATGACAACAATATTATTATTATTATTATTATTATTATTAAAAATACCAACATATAAGAATATGATATTATATAATAATACTTTAATGCAGATTAATATAAAATGTCATAATAATAGAGATACTGTTATTCTGATATATGATTTTAAAATACATATAAAATACAATAAATTACAAAGAACATTAAAATACTTAATTTTGGTTTCACTATCTCTAGAATGGAGTGGACAGGTGAATAAAATCCATGAGAAGAATAATTAAAAATGGGTTATGTCATTAATGCTTTACTGAGTCTCTCAGTAAACTGAAAATATTTAAATGGCCCTGAGATGAGGGTCACCAGCTGACAGTGTGCAGAGAGCATGATCTGATTGGACAGGTCCCAGCCTCTGATAACAGCAAAATTAAAGGGAGAGCCAAACCGATTGGGCACTTGCCAGAAATGTTTAGTCAGGGATCATGCAGAAAGTTCTGTTTCTGCAGCTAAAGATGACAAGCTTCTTCTCAGATCTGACTTGCAGAGATAAAGAGAACAATATAGCTTAATGAAGGGACAGATTTTGGGAGAATTGACATCGGAGAAGCCTGTGAGAGGAACTTCGATTTAAAACAAATGCCTTGGATAATGAATGGCTAAGGATATAAGAACTTATAGAATTAAAAAGATTCCATAAAATATTACAGAAACACACTTTAGTCACATTAATCAAGTAATCAATTTAGGTGCTAGATTTTAGAGGAGAATTCACTTGGGCATGTGAGAAGTCTTGAAGTTAGAATCAAACACATGGTGATTGTTTACCAGTATAGAGAGAACCAAGAAATTGAAGATAGTAAGTTTGACTTCCTCCTCTTGTTAGTTAGGATGCAGCCCATCAGCAGAAGGAATGAGGGGAAGAGAGAAAAGCAAGAAAGGAATATGTTTTGTTTTGCAGAAACAACAGTTCCAAACAAGGATAGGCCCAGCTAGGTGTTTCACTTCATAGCCCCCTGCTGTGTGTGTCTAGCCAGATAGACCCTAAGTGAGCCATTTTGAGCTGGGTTGGAGCTGAGGAACTGTGCAGAAGCCCCTCTGAGTTATCCTAACGTCACCTTTAGTTCACCATAATACCGAGATCTCTTCCTGTGGGCAGAGATTTGCACCATTTTTTGAACATAGGATGTATGCACTAGCATGTTGACATGCTAGACATGCACAATTGAACTCAAGTTCCTATGCACACTCCGTGCCCCCACCTCCAAAATACAGAATAAAAGCTTCCTGTACTAACTCCTCGGGGAGATAGTGCTTTTGACAGAGGCAGGCTGGTATGAGGATACAGAGGAGGTCCCGCAGGACAAGCCAAGAGGGTCCTTGGCTTTGTGCGAGATAGAAATCAAACAGGAGCCGGGGGAAGTAAAAGTAGTTTATTGAATAGCATAAGTGATAGAGTATAGCATACTGACTGTCTGGGGACCGGGAAAGGAAAGGAGGGTTAAGTCTGTCTGTCTCTTGGGGTTAGGAGTTTAAATTGAAAAGTGGTCCAGGATATGTGTTCCTTCAAGAATCCAGAGTTCCTTCAAGAATCCCATCAAAAAGGTGGGTGAAAGGTGAACAGTAGGTGTTATTTCATAAATCATTGATGATGGGGGGTATTGATGCCAACACTGGCCAAGGTTTGTTCGAAGCTCATGTCCTGCAACGTCTTTGGGACCCACTACTTCTTAGATGTTATCAGGTGCTTGGGGGCCTAGGAGGACTCAGAGAATGATTAATTTCTTATTTCCCCCTTGGAGTGGCAACCTAGCTTCTACGGTTTATTCAAGTGCAAGATGAAATACAGAACATGAATAAAGGGCCTAGCAGAAAAACAGCAAAGAAGAAGCCTTTCTAAAAAGTGGAATCCTTCCATTTCCCTATCTCAATTTGAGAGCTTTCTCTCTGTCTCCTTACTTATAAAAAGTAATAAGGTTTTTTGCTTTCAACGTTTCTTTGGTTTGTGTTCAAATGGATGTACCCCAAGCATTGAACCCCTTGAGTTTGGTTATACTCTGGTTCTGTCACTAGGCTGTGTGACATTAGTAGAGTTACATAACTGAGCATTTGTTTTCTGCTAATATGCCAAAGGGAGAAAATATTACAGAACCCAATGGAAATTATAACTCATAAGTTTAAAGCATCAGGCACCTTTTAGTTAATTTATAAACTAATTATTTTTAACTAAGTAATGAATCTATTTTGCCTTTCAGTTAACTATCTGTAATACCATGAGGAGATTGCAGTCTTTCTTCCCCACTAAACAAGTCCCTTACACCCAGGAGCAATAGATCCTCATGCCACCCTTGTAACACGGAAATCCTAATGCTGTGTCTCAAAGACTCAAAGATTAACTGGAATTGAGATGACTCTCATTAGGGCTATTTTTCAAGCCTCCAGGGAGTTGTTACCTATTTAACCTTATTTGTAGTTTCCTTGAACCAAGTCAACTGTGTTCAAATAGAATAAATAATAATGCTAAAAGTTGAAGAATGTAACAAAAATGTTCAAATTGTCAAATAAGTAATAATGCACATAAAAGGAAGGGAATTTTCTTAACTTGCTAAAGGTGTGTACAAGAAAGTGTAACAGGGGCACCTGGGTGGCTCAGTGGGTTAAGCATCTGCCTTCAGCTCTGGTCATGATCCCAGGGTCCTGGGATCGAGTCCCACATTGGGCTCTCTGCTCAGCAGGGAGCCTGTTTCCCCCTCTCTTTCTGCCTGCCTCTCTGCCTACTTGTGATCTCTCTCTCTGTCTAATGGATAAATAAAATCTTTAAAAAAAAAAAAAAGTGTAACAAACATTGTACTTCAACGTAAACTGCTGAAAGTGTTTTCTTTAAAATCAGTAACATTTTAAAGATTCTAGTTATTATCATTTCTGTAAAGCTTCATCCTGGAAGTTCAAAATGATACAACAACACAAAAGAAGCAAAAGATGTAAGAGTTAAACGGAAGAAACAAAGTATCATTATTTGCAAATAATATGCCTTCATTAAAATAATCTACACATACAGGGGAACCTGGGTGGGTCAATTGATTAAGCATCAAGCTCTTGATTGGGCTCAGGTAATGATCTCAGGGTCATGAGACTGAGCCCCACTCCCCCATCCCCACCCCTGTTGGGCTAAGTTCAGGGCTAGAGCCCGCTTAAATAAGATTCTTTCTCCCTCCGCCCCTCCCCCCTCTCTTTTTCTCACCCTCTCTAAAAAATAAATAAATAAGTAAAATAATCTACATATACAGTTTATCAGTAACCTGATAAAGCACTGATATTTGCAAATCAATGCCATTTTATACACATTCAACTATCAGTTCAAATATATTTGTGAATTGGAATGCCACTTAAATCATATATAATGTATGCAGGACTATGTCTAACAAAAGCATATCTCCTTTATTAAGAAAATTATAAAACTTCATTCAGTCATTAAAAATTCCTAACTAAATCAAAAGCTATACAATGCTCTTTTACACATTTTACTAAAGATTCTTAACTATGTTAAGAATGGAGTCGGATGCTGGGCTCAACTTGATCCTGAGATCATGAACTGAGCCTAAATCAAGAGTCAGAAGCTTAACTGACTGAGCCACCTAGGTGCCCCTACGTATTTTACTAAATATTTTAAAGACGTTAGTTTTGTCTAAATTGATAAATAGAATCAATGGAATTCAAAAACTTAAAGGTTTTTTCAGGGGAGGCACCTGACATATTCATGTAAAACCTATACCCCAAAAGGCCTAAATATAGTTAAAGGATTTGCTGAAGAAAAAAAAATAGGATAACTTGCCCTGTCAGATATTAAGACTTATACTAAAGCCATAGTAAGTACAACAACGTGGCATTCAACACTGGGACACATGAAAGCTTAGAAATAGCCCTTCCTATTTATACATAATTTATGACAGAAAGAACATGACAAGTTATTGGAGACAGAAAGGGTTATTTAATATACAGTGTGCTAAAGTTACATATATAAATGTAATTTTGTATATATATATGTATATATATATAATAAAAATAGATACCTACTTCCCACTGTGTGCACATAAACAAAAATTAAGGTAAATTGAAGATTTACACATCTAAGGTAAAACTTTTAAGCATTTAGTTAGTAAGATCATCAGGGCAGGGAATGATTTCTTAAATAGAGATTTGACAGCATAAATCATAAAGAACAACTAATTTGACTACATTAAAGATGTCTATGCATCATAAGATACCATAAAAAAGAATATAAAGACAGGCCACATAATTTTGGAGAATATATCTGCATCACATATAACCAATTAAGAATGAATATCTAGATACATAATCCATAACTATATATAAGAGAATTAATCAAATGAAAAATGAATTAAAGAAGTAGATATTTTAAAAAGAGAAAACAGAAATCACCAAATTACTGACAGTGGTATAAATTGGTACAACCACTTTGTGAAACAGTTTGGTGTAACTTAATGCAGTTTACCGTGTAATTACATTATGTTCCAGAAATTCCACTCGTAGATATACACTCAGAAAATTCCTCCACATATATGCCCAGAAGATGTTTATAATAATGTACATAATATCACATCATCTTTTTACTAACAAAAATAGTTAACAGCCCAAATGTCTGTCAACAAAATAATGGGTAAGTTCCTGTGTAGTTTTAATAAAATTCTACATAGCCCGACTGCATACATCCAAAATTATTAATATTCAAAAAATAATACTATGTGAAACAACAAAATTGCAGAACAGAGACAAGGTATTTGTCTTTATATTTCACACCAAAGAGAGAAAATTAAGCCATAATATGTTCAGGGATACATATGAGAATTGTTAAGTATCCAAAATGCTATTAACTCTAAGGGAAGGAAAGAGGGGATTTGATCATGGAGTGATATCTGTGCCTTCAAAGTTCCTAATTTTTTCTTTTAAACTGACTGTAGGGCAATCAATATTTCTACACCATTTTAAGGAATTGTACACGTATTCCCAATTCATATAAAACATGTCTCACCAAAGTCAACAACAAAATTTAAGGTACATTTGTCATGTAAAGTGATAAGATTTGGTCTGATTGTCTCCCAGCAAAATATCAATTTAAGTCTAGGGATTGGTTTATTTTTGAACATTAGGTCGGGTATTTTTGGAAGAAGAGTTACTCTGCAGATGTCAGTCATTCTTAGAAATGGAGTCGTGAAATTCTGCTCTCAGAGGTTCCGATCTATGAGGAATACATCTGAAGATCTTCCCATGGTGACCACCACTCCTGCATTGCTCTTCTTCATTTTCTAACACGGTAACTGCAGGGAAGAATTACATTAACCTCACACATCACCTTGGATATTGTGGTACTTTTTTTTTTCTTTGGCTACATCTCTTCCTCTTCCTTCTCTAGACACTGTTTTTGGAGACAAATTAACTCTGCTATAAGCAAAAATCATCAGACTCGGGAGAATTATTTCATGGCTATGACCAGAGACTACTTTAGCTTTTATTCCTATTTAGGCTGCAGGTATTCTTCTCTGAAATTGTCTGAAAAAGGGAGACTCTTTAATAAATAATTTCCTGAAAAATGTACTTAACGAAGGATTATACACACCAAAAATGAAATATTGATAGCAGAAGAGACATGAGTACTACTACAGAATCTTCATAACAGAGTTCTAATATTAATACATATTTTAGACTCTATTAAAATAATTCAATGCTCTAAATCTTAATACATCATTTGTTAAAAATAAGACAAAGCAAACAACCCAAAACAAAAACAAAACAAGACGAGAAGAACAGAGTTTAGGCTGACCAGATGTCTCCATTGTGTTCAAGAACATATAGAAATAGAATAAAATATGGAACTTTTTCCACTTAACGTACAATTGAGCAAAACTAAGAAGTGGAAGTAAGCCCTTAGCTCCTCCCATAGATAATATAGGTGGATCAGCAAAGTATTTTAAAAATGTATGGCAAAATGATTTCTTTTTCTCCATTCTCTATGCTCTTTATCTCTCTGGAAAAAAATAAATAAGGAAGGAAATGAGTCATTAGCCTGCACTGTATTTTATCCCTTTGGGCTTCCCGGGCCTCCCCCTAGCTGCTATACCAAGTAAAACAAATTTTAATTGTTCATTTTCCCAGCCACTCACATCTTACATATATATCAGCCAGTTCTAGGATCTATGAGTATGTGAGATAACGTCTGTCAAATGTACAACCCAATGGCTGGCTGATATAGCTCGGTCACCAAGAATCTTTTATTTCTCACTTTTTGTTGTTACCCTTTTTGTATTCGGTAACTTGAATATGTCTCAGAGATTTGGTCTAGAAATTCATCAACCCCTAAAGAAGCGCTAAAGATAATGTGAGTGGAGTTTCTGGTTAGTATTACTTTTTGTAAATAGGCCTCCCTTAAGGTTTTTTCTTATCCTATGGGGCATGATAAGGGATTTTTTTTTTTTTTTTTTTTTTGGATAAACAAAAGCATTCGCAACTAAAACGGATCACTGCCACACACAAATCACGGAGCTTGCCAAAGTATATCTGAAACCCAAGGCAGAGAGGCAAGATCCATGTCATTTCACAAACACTGTAAAAATATAACAACAATAAAGTGGAAAGAGCATCTTTTCCTTCCTAGCTCAGTTTGCTTAACATTACGTTGGTACTGGATTTACATCTCCTCTCTAATTTCTTTCAGGGTACTGAGGGAAGGTCAGTGCCAGGTGGTTCTGTGGATTCACACTAACTATCCAAGCTGTTTTAACTTGGGATCATTTTCCTAACAATTCACTGCAGCGACAGCAGGAAATTGTCCTCACAGAGACATCTAGCAATGCTGGGAAAAAAAAAAACAAAAACGCTTTTGGTTTTAGAGACTCATGTTCCCTTTTCACAAATACTAAAGTCATTAACACGGATCATATAATGAATGAAAAGCTTGTGACAGCCAGTTGAGGAGATCTGCACTGATCATTAGCAAGTGAGGAAAGTCTCCCCAAGTCTGCATGAGTAATTTGTAAGTGAGACAAGACCAAATGATATGTCTACCCCCTGGCTTTTTTTTTTTTTTTTTTTCCAAATGGCTGGAAATCCCTTGGTATAGGCATCAGTTTGGAAGTAGATGTGGAATTTTACTTAAACTACATATAGTGAAAGACTGACCCTGTAGGTGTGAGACTTGGCAGCTAGGCTACATGGAAAATGTGTAAGTAGGGTAAGAACAGACCCAAACACTGGGGAGAGTTGGATGCCAGTGTATCCTTCACATCTGTGGCACTCCCTGCCCAGGGGATGCTTAGGTTAGAAAACAATGTATCAAGCACTCACTGCATCATTGGTAGACCCACGCTCATGATGGATGTTGTTCCGTAATCCCCCAATGCAATCTGAGGGCTTTTTCTCTTAACGTCTTGACAGAGATAAAAGCTGATTCTCAGTTTGTATATCAAGTTGCTCATATCTAAACTTCAAGATCGATGATGAAACTAGAAATTGGAAGGCTTCAGATGAGATTTCAGAATGGACCACCACCTTCAAAATGTTAATCACACAGCCTTCCCAATATAGGTATTCAATAAATATTTGTTGAATTAAGCTCAATTCCAGAACAAATAGTTCTGCACTTATTATTCAGTTTAAGAATTACTTAGGCTTATTCCCAAGGATAATATAAGGGAGTACTTTATATTTTTCCTATACAAATGAGAATCATATGAGCAATTTAACTTTTAACAAGCTGAAACACTGATAGTTTGGAAGTAGTTACCTATTCTAAGTATAGAATATGGAACAAGTCCTCAATTTAAACTCTGTTATATTTGTTATTTTCTTTTTTATCTCAATGCTATGATGTTGGGGAAAAAACAGCATAAATGTATGATTAAATCAAAGTTAAATAGAAATATGTTACATAATAGAACTTAATGGTAAGTACCTCTATACATGTACTATTAAAAAAAGATTGAGAGGAATGTCCTATGTCTACCTATCTTTCCCTTTTCAGAGGAGGGATCTGAACTTGACAATAAAGAAGCGGCCCAAGCCCTTCACCTCCTGTAACACATGCCTCTCTCAATTTACCTGGCAAATGTCATATATTTTGATTCCCTGTGGATACGGGAAACTGGAAACAAAGGCAGGCTATTGAATATTATTTGGGAAGCAGTAAAATAAATCAGATCTACAAAAAAAGCAGATTTAAAAGTAAACATTCACTATTTATAAACTAATTTTTGACAGATTAATTATCTTTCTGAATGTTAGGGTTTTCTTGTAATATTAAGTTATTGTTAGAAACACAGAAAACAATTTACAAAATAGTGTTCACAGCACCTTAGCACATGGTTGGTGCTTAGGGAATGTTAGTTACTTTTCCTTCTCTCCCTACTGACCTCTTATGACTATTTCTCCCCATCTATGATCAGTTCCAATTCTTCTGCCATAACTGTAACTTTTAACTTATTAAAATGAATGAGAAGATTAATTATATCATCAAAGAAATTTAAGGCAAAAAGTCTATAAAATAACAAGAGGGGGTCCAACCAGATATTAAGGATTTAATTCTTGACTAAAGACAAGAAGAAAGACACTACAGAATTTTTAAAAGAAATGGGAATACTGAATCATTTGGCCAGCCTATATGGACGTTCTGTTATTGGCACCGAAAGAAAAACATTGATATTACTAGTGGTTGTTTTTCACTGATAAAATCAGAAATAACCGTTGACAAAGATTTTCTCCTGGACCAAACTCTGGCTAGGCTCCTCTTAGCCCTTTCTTGACTAGGCCTCAGCTTTGGCCTAAAAGACTTGGACAAAACACTCACATAGTTGCTGACAACTCAAGGCCACATCCCTAGGATGACCCCAGCTCCTTTAAAGTTCCTACCTGAGGAAACTGGAAGCTGCCAAAAGAATTCACTATTTGATCCAGCCAACACTTGAAGGTAAAGGTTCTAGTCTCCCAGTCTCTGTGGGAGGGGAGGAGCCTAACTTTGATAAGTACCAGTTCACAAAACAAACCCAGATGGGTGTTACATTCACCATCTGCTCCCTTCATGCTTTTTGTAATCTTTCAATTCCCTGCTCTCCCTCCCTCCGCATTCTCTCATTCTCCTTCTAAAACTCCCCGTCACCTCTGTGCAAACTGAAGTTGAGTTGAGATCACACTGAACTATTTTTCCTGTGGCAATATTATATTACTGATCAAAGTCTGTCCTTATGTCTTTAACCAGTGTCTGGTTTTGTTTATCTTTGACATCACATAGAGACCTTCTGTGTAGAATTAGGATCTTTGGTATTCTCCCAGCACAACTACCTGTGACAAGGCATTGTGGACAGAATGTTTGTGTCCCCCCAAAATGATGATGTGATGAAATCTAATCCCCAATGTGATGGTATTTGCAAGTGGGACCTTTGGGAGATGATTAGGTTATGAGGCTGGAGTCCTCATGATTAGAATTGCTGTCCCTCTGAGAAGAGGTCAGAGAGCTAGCTCCCTCGTTCTGTCACATGAAGATGTAACAAGAAATTGTCCATCTGAACTCAAAAGAAACTTCCCAGCGGGAGCTGACCACGCTGGCATCCTCGTCTTGGACTTCCAACCTCCTGAACTGTGAGAAACGTACTTCCATTGTTTATAAGCCACCCAGTGTGTGCATGGTACTTCGTTACAGCAGGCCAAACCAACTCAGACAAGGGAAACAGCAAAATTTATCAATCCCGTCACCTACTAAGTTTCTTGATGATGTACACTGCCAGAATAAATCTGGAATATATCTTTTGTGACATTGAAGACATTTGAGGGTTTGGAAGCACAGGTGGTGCTTACATCTCTCCTCACAATTGACACTCGTGATGTTAAAAGCAAGTAAGTTTATATTGGGAGTGAAATGCTGACTAGAAAAATTGTATTGGATTTGATGTGTATGCAAAATCAGAATGATGAGCCTCTTCTTTAAAGAGGAAACTGAGGCCATCAGATGGTGGTGACAGGGCTTTTCCTCTCTCATGTAGGTTTTCCTGTCCCTGTGGCAGCAACTATCTTGAGCCCTTCTGCAAGATGTACCCTCTCCCTGTGGTCTCAAGCACATTCTCTCCAAAGTCTTCCAGGACCTTGCCCTCTTGATGTCGCTCCTCTCAATTCTTAGTCATTGACACTGGATTTATTCTTTAACCCGTTTGTCTCTTTTCTCTCATCCAAGGTACTCCTGAGAAGATAATCTGCTCTTACAGTCAATCAATTCCCATTCCACACTCATACTACTGTAGCTCCCGATGCCAGTATTCAGATGGCATGTAAAATACGACCTAGGAAGCAGTATTGTAAATTGAGAAAGAAGAAAAAAGAAAGCCTCTTCCTAAAGCATCTTTCTAGGTGGTTTTTCTGCAGCATTTAACACTGTTGTCAATGCTGTATTCTATTTTCTTGGCTTAGAAATTATACATATGTGTTTTCCTATTGTTTTTCTCCATGTTTTCAGTTTTTTTTTCATTAAACTTGAGTCCCATGTTAAAAGATTTTAGAGAGTCTATGAATACTTTTATTATGGCATTTATTTTTCAAGGAAGATAGTCCATGGGGTGCCTGGGTGGCTCAGTCCTTAAGTGTCTGCCTTCGGCTCCGGTCATGGTCCCAGCATCCTGGGATTGAGCCCCGCATCGGGCTGCCTGCTCAGGTGAAACCTGCTTCTCCCTCTCCCACTCCCCCTGCTTGTGTTCCCTCTCCCACGCGCTCTCTCTTCTGTCAAATAAATAAATAAAATCTTAAAAAAAAAAACAAGGAAGATAGTCCATAAATTTGATTGGTGTATCAGAAGGCCTATGAACCTCCAAAAGTTTGAAGCTTTCTCTATAAACTCTTCATAGATAAAATGTGCCATGGTTATCACAAATCAAATCTCCCCATTTCCAGTGGCTCCTGCCCTTCGCAAAAAAAAAAAAAAAGTCCTAGTTTTAGCTATCCTAAACTAGGATATTCGTACTTAGGTTTGACTCCTGCCTTTTCCCCTCCTTTATTTCTAATCAGTCATATAGTCTTGTTAATTCTACCTCAGGGATATCTTTAAAATATATTTTCTTTTGTCTATTATCACCAGTGATTTTTTTATTCCTGCCCACTCTGCACTTAAAATCATTGTTAAATTCTTTAAAAGGGGAGGGTGTATGGGAGAGGGGACAAAAAAAAAAAAAAAAGAGAAAAAAATCAGTTTGACCACATGCCTCATCCTCCACTTAAAAATCAGTTGTCTTCAATTTACTTTCGTGATTTCTTATACCACTTGTGTTACTATAACAAAATACCACAGATTGGGTGGCTTATAAACAACAGAAGTTTATTTCTCACAGTCTGGAGGCTGGAAGTCCAAGATCAAGGTGCCAGCATGACAGCCTTTTCTGGAAAAGGCCCTCTCCCTGGTGCATAGCAGTGCTCTCTCACTGTGTCCTCTCCTGGTGGAAAAAGCAAATGGGCTTTCCAGATGTGCCACCCACCCACTGCCTCCATCAACCCAGAAGTGCTCTGAACCCCATCATTTTGCATTTTTATGGAGGCTTCATAGGCATGATTAATTAAATCATTGACAACTGATGATCGGACTCAATCTCCAATCTCCCTTTCCTCCCTGGAGGTCAGGGGAATGGGACTGCAAGTTCTAACTTCTAATTACATGGTTGGTTTTTCTGGCAATCTTCCCCCATCCTTAGACATGGTCCAAAAGCCATCCTGTTAACATAAGAAAATATAATTTTGTCACTCTTAACACTCAGGGAATTTTAAAAATTTTAGGAGCTTGGTGCCAGAAACCAAATATACATATTTCTTATTATAAATTGCAATATTACAGTTAGGATACAAAATGATAATGGCTCTAACCAAAACTCAGTGCCTTAACACATCACAAATTTATTACTTGCTTGCTTTATTGTGCTATTCATAGAGTGATTTTACTAAAGAGCAATCCTCCTTGTACTGGTTTAGAAAAGAAGGAACATGGACGTAGATCCAATGGGACTTTGAAGGCCATGTCTGAAAGTGGCCTCAATGACTCCAGCTCACATGTCATCACCAGATCAAGTTACATAGGCTCATCTGGGTGCAAGGAATCTGGGAAATGTACTCTTTCCTATAAGCCTGGGACACGGGGCAAGATGGTTTGAGGACCACCTGGCATTACTTCTACCACATTTACTCAACGTCAAGACTACTCTCATTTGGTGAAACTTCTCTGGATTTAGAAATGCTATATATCTCTACTGTTACATCTCTCAGCTTGTACCTCTATGGCATAGAGTTTACTAATTTCCTCATTAAACACTTGTCTTCACTTTCCCACAAGCCCTCCAAAACCAGGTATGGCTCTTATTAATCTTCATCTTTTCTGACTTATAGTACACGGTAATGCCTTAAAAATTCTTGTTGGATATACTCACTCCCTTAATATTATATTACAGCGATTTTTCAGGTAATAACGATCCTCTTTACTATTGTTCTGACGGTATAGGTATATACATACATATGTTTTAATTATCTACAGTTGAAAAGTAAAAGTTTAGCACAATATTCTCATATAAACACAAATGTAATTTATAAAGGTGAATCTGTATTCTGCCCATATTGCCTATAACAAAAATTTATAAAGTGAATCAATTAATATACACATACTAAAGGCAGTACCAAATGTTATTTTGTTCTAGTCAAGATGACTAACTTGTTTTATTTATTTATTTATTTATTTATTTATTTATTTATTTATTTATATTTTATATTACCGAGATAGTTTCTCTTTTCCACAAATTAGTGACAATATAAAATCTCCAACAACATAATCAATTTTTATCAGTTTCTGAACAAAGCAATGTAAAAATATGCATATTTGTGGGAAAAAAGTTAATTTCTCTAGTTTCCACAGACTCAGCAGGTGTGAAGCATAAAAAGTAACAGATGGAAAAGTCAGAGAAGA
Organism: Potos flavus; assembly: GCA_028534135.1. Lineage (NCBI taxonomy): Eukaryota > Metazoa > Chordata > Mammalia > Carnivora > Procyonidae > Potos > Potos flavus. Next base: position 84,289,841 of record CM052899.1, read on the forward strand.
AAAAAGAAACTGAGAAATGTTGCAGATAATTCTATTTACTATAATAAAACATGGTGTTAAAAGAGTGGCCTGTTTAATTTTACTTTTCTCACTGAAATAATTAACATAGAGCATAGCTCCTAGCATTTCCTGGGATCTGAGAATAAGAAATTATTCTTTCTCTCTTGAATCAAATTCCATTTCACTTTACATATTTTTGAATGACAACACAGCAGATATATATATATATATAGATATATATAGATAGATATATATATATAAATATATCTGTTTCATAGACTAATAAACAAATATGTATGCCCACAACCCAGTCATTTAACAAATGGCAGCTTTATTTTTAAAAATTTTTTAGCTTTACTGAAGTATAATTGAGAATATTGATATTTAAGGGGTAGCTTATGATGACTAACAAATGATAGCATTAAATGTTACGCCATCATCATGATGTTTCTTTCCAAGCATGGGTAAAGGAAACATTTAAAACAATGTTCTCATTTACTCATCAAAAATGAGATACTTCCGTTGAAGCTTTCTTAATTTAGCTAAATTAATTTCTTTTCAATTACAATAATAAATTGATTAGTCATAAAACATGAATTAGTTTCTCATATAATCTTATCTTTTAAAACTTATTTTGGTGGGGCTCCTGGATGGCTCAGTCAGTTAAGTGTCTGCCTTCAGCTCTGGTCATGATCCTGGGGTTCTAGGGTCAAGTCCCGTGTGCAGCCCCGTGTTGGGTTCCCCTTAAGGCTCCCTGTTGCATTGGGCTCCTTGCTCAACAGGGAGTCTTCTTCTCCCTCTCCCTCTGCCCTTTTGCTCTCCTCCCCTTGTTCGTGCTCCCTCTTTCTCTCTCTCACTTCACTCTTGCTCACTGTCTCTCAAAAAAATATATAAAAATCTTCAAAAAAACCCCAAAACTTTCATTTTGGCAAATGGCACCACCACACTTCTAGATATCTAGCCTAAAAACTTAAAATTATAATCAATAGCCCCCTCTACTATTTTCCACACATCCAGTTATGTTTCATATCTTGCTGCTTTTTACTTAAAAATGGCTCTTGCACTTACTTTTTTCTTTTCACTCCAATATTTTTTATCAGGTGCTTTCTTTTTTAACATCATGTCTTGGTTATAGGATATCCTTTAAATTGCCCATTTACTTCCATTTGATGCCAGGTAAACCAACCCTTTACAATCATTTCAGAATCATATTTTTAAAGTTTTGTTTATATAGCTTAGTTGAACACTTTACATGGCATATTGTCTACAAAAAAGTACAAATTTTGTTAAATATCTTCCAGAATCTACCCAGTATATTTCCAAATTTATCTCCAACTATTTCCTTGATATAAATTATCTGGTCCCAAAACACTATCTGTCCATATTTTCTTTTTCTTTGTCTTTTCATATTTTTTTAAACAGCTTCCATATTTCTTTTATACAAACGCAGTGTTCTAAAGACATGAGAATGTATTGCACTATCCCAGCTCTGGAAAGTTACTCCCACCAACTTTCTCTTTGGGATGCCCCTCATAATCCATTTAATTTCCTATCACTTGTCCAATGCTTATTCTGATACCATGTTATGAAGTCTTCTCTACAGATTGAAGTATTTCTCTATCTTCTCTATTCTCTCCTTGCATTTTATTTATGGGATTCATATAACACATTATAAACAGCTGTGAGAATAGGTATCTGAGCATAAGCTCCTAAGAAATTCCCAAGAAATGTGTCCTTTTACATTATCAGTGACTATCTTTTACATGTAATAAGCACAAATGGTACCTATTTTAATATTGTTACAATGTCTAATTGCACTAGTCTACTCACACACACATGAAAAATTTAAGATAAATTACCATTTCACAGATGAAATTAGTAAATGAAATCAGTCAGTCTTTCACATATGGGTTATATGGTAGGGGGAAAACCTGGCAAAACAACTTGGCAATAGATGCTTTGGGCTTTAAAACCTAGTGCCTGGAAATACAAGTTTAAAATGGCATCTGGCCAGCATCCACTGGTTCTCTTTTCCAAATTCCTACCAAAGTGACCACCAAGACAGAATAAAAGAAAGAAGACACACACACACAGACACACACACACACAGGAAATTAGGACCCATGATCAATTTTTATAATCTAGAAAAAAATTAGTCTAATGGAAAGGCTGACAAAAGTGAATAAAAATAATTTCAATTAATTCCAATTGACTAGTTAGATTATGCTATGCCAAAAGAAGGAGTGCAAGCTTATACAGAAATATAGAAATATATAGGGAGAATGTGTATCTTTCTGCAACTGTCTCCTCTCTGAATTAGAGTTACAAGATCCACAATAAACTGAAAATTATGTAACTGTCCAATTATTGTATGGGGGTACTTGATAACACTGTCCAAGTCCTAAAAGTGCCTTTTTCTTTATTCGTAGATAAACTGCCATTTCCAAACAAAATTGGGAGAAATGGGAGTTAAAAGATGAGCCTGTTAGTGGAGGAGAATCTGAAGCTCTAAATCTTCTCTAAACAAAGCAACCACAGGTACTCAAAGACTTTGGGTTTAACAATATATATGTTGTCTATATTTCTCCAGAAACTTGATCTACTGTCCTTCAGGCACCTGGGACTGGAGAATGGAGGAGATACCTAATTTTTCCAGCAGTAATGGATTCTCGCATCGGAAGTGTGATTAGGCATTATTTCTGCCCAACCATGTAATAAAGAAGAGGATTTGAGTTAAACCATAGGAATAGGTAAAGGCAAAAACAAAACATAACAAAATAAAATTAAAAAAGCAAACAAACCCTCAACAGCATATTACTTAACAAATAAACACTGAATCCAAATGTATATCTTTGTCAGTGATGAGTAAGAGAAAAGTAAGAATCGAATGTATGAAGAAATATTGGAGACTAATAAACATGGAATAACATTTTGAATAATCAAAGGAAGAAAGAGTCTGAAATAATCTGCTTCAGACAACCAAAGAAAATAGTGAAACCTCTAAAGCATTTTAAGTCATAGTGACTTAAAAAATAAATAAATGTGTAAAGAGGTGGTAGCTAAGGGAAACATTCCAAAATGTTTATTGCACAGAATGACTGAAAAGGAAGGGAGGTGAAATTAGGAAGGGTTGTTAGTAAACTATGAAAAAAAATGGTGAAAGCTGTAAAAGTCAGAATTAACATTTAAATTATGAAATATAAAATGATAGATAAGGAAGAAATATAAAATGATAGATAAGGAAGATCATTTTGTAGTCATTTTCTATAAAATTTACAGAACTGTTTCTCTATTACTCACCTTTATGTTACCATTACTACTTTCCTAAAAGAAGTAATAAATAGGGGTGCCTGGGTGGCTCAGTCAGTTAAGCAACCGACTTTTGATTTTGGCTCAGGTCATGATCTCTGGGTCCCTGGGGAGCCCCCATGGGGCTCCATATTCAGTGTGTATTCTGCCTCTCCCTCTCCCCTGCCCCTTCCCTTCTCCCCACTCCTGTGCGTGCACACTATCTCCTCTAAAATAAATAAATAAATAAATAAATAAATAAATAAATTCTTAAAAAAAAAAGTAATAACCACCACTGTGAAAAAAAGTTAAAACCTTTTGTGTCAGTTCCCAAAATTAGAGCTTGGAATGGGATTATGCCAAAGGAAATGAATCATAAAATAGTAATATGTATTTTCCATTGTTCATTGTATAATTTGTCTATTGTATAAAATTGTAGAAAATGATAGAATGGAAGGAAAACTATAATTTGTATAAAATGATAGAATAGAAAGAAAATTGAATTGTAATTTTTTTCCAGAAGGATGAAGAGTAATTATATCTAAAGCAAAATCAACAATTCAAGAAAACCATCTTACACTAAAAAAATTATCTGAAAGAAATCAAAACAATCGAATATCACACAAATTTGATAAAAATTGCTATTCAGGGGACATGTTAAAATTAGATGTATCTTATGTGCTGGTTAATTTGACAATCCAAAGAAAAGAATTTTTTCCACTATAAATATAAATTATCAAGCTTTCCTTGAGAATTAATTGTGTCTTGAATAGAACTATAACCACAGAAGGAAATATACCCAAATGTTGGCAGTGATTCTGGTAGGTGGCAAGAAGGAAATAAATAAGGAGCTGTGATAGAGAACACAGGGAAAGGGACCTGTGTTAGATGGAGGGGTCTCTCTGAGGTTATCAGCTGGTGACAGAATTGCAGGATTGAAGGTGAGTTTTCTTATTACAATAAAAATATTTATTATATTAGATACTATTAAATTTATACAACGAACAGTGAAAAATACATATTATTATTTTAAGGTTCATTTCTTTTGGTAGAATCCATTTCAAACTCTAATTTTGGGAATTGACACAAAATGTTTTAACTTTTTTTCACAGTGGTGCTTATTTTTGTTGTTTTTGTTTTGTTTTTTGGGTTTCTTTTTTGCTTATTACTTTTTTAAAGATTTAATTTATTTATTTATTTAGAGAAGAAAGTAAGAGACAGTGTGCATGCAGAAGAGAAAAAGGGAGGGGAAGGGGCAGAGGGGGAGGGAGAGGGACAAGCAGACTGGTGCTAAATGGGGAGCCCCAGAAATCATGACCTGAACCAAAATCAAGAGTCAATTGCTTAACTGACTGGGCCACCCAGTCTCCCCTATTTATTACTTTTTGATAGAACAGTAATAATGGTAACATAAAGGTTAGTAATAGATAAACAGTTCTAAGGTTTTATAGAAAATGACTAGAAAATGTTGCTATTCAATACTACTGAATGGTGGAAACACGTGTGACTTTATTTCTTTTTATTTTACTCTTTTTTATATATATATACTACAATAAGTATTTATATAGTCAGAAAATAGGAATATAAACTTTATTTTTGAAAACTTAAAATTAACAATTAGAAATTAAAAATCACCAAAAAAGAAATAAACACATCTAAAAAACTAATTGTCATAGCTATTAAAAAATCTTTTCATTTTTTTCCAGTTCATCTTTTGTTAAATGAGTCTATGATTTCTGAATCACTACTGTATCCTTTCTGATAGAAAAATTGTTTTTTTTAGGGGTGTCCATTCACAATTATCAGAAGATAGCAACAATGTTGACTTTTATCTGAAGCCTGTATTCCTGGAAAGCAACAATGGTAGAGAAATCCCTGTCCTTTCATGTTCCTAGAAATGCTGACTGCACAAAACAACTAAGCTTTCTAAAATAGGCCCCATCTCTGAAATAAAATCCATCTCTTCACCATTCCAATCATCAGGTAAGACACATCTCTGTCTTCCTGGTGACTCGCATAAGACCAGCTGATTATGCCATTGCTTACCTTCCATAAAACCCTAAGTCTCCCTGCTTTTATTTGATGTGTTCTTCATTAATGGACATTTTTTCCTATTGCAATAGCCTGAATAAAATAGTCTCTAAATATCCAGTGCATTTTCTTTCACAGTTTTGTGCCATGATTTGAATGGTATTGGACCTCACCTTTGAGTCCCTGTTTACTCCACCCCAGTAACACCTTCTGTGTTCTATCCATTCTTGAATAGCAGTCCAGGGACCCAGCAGTGAGTCCAGCTCCTGATCCTGTGTTCTAGGTACTTGTCTGTTGGTAGAAAGGTAAGAATTTGATTTTGATTATTTCTGAGTACTCACTTGATTTCGAGTGCCAGTTTCATTCATGTGTTGTCATATTATGAGTGTTTTGTGATGTCTTAAATGGATTAATGGTTTATATAGCTCTTGTCTCTATTGGGTGAAGAATAACAGAGGGTCTGGGTTGTTAGCATTTTCTGTTTGTCTATGTATCTATTTTGACTGAACTCAGTTAAGAATTTCATGTCCACTGAGAAGTGAATATCTGAACTGGTATGTTTTGTATTTCTTATGTTTGACCTAGGCTGAAATTTTAGAATCGAAGCTATAAAATGTCTTTCTATCTGTGTCTGTCTGAATGTTTATAATTTAGGAAGATCTTCACCTTTCATGGTGAAGTGTGTAGTATTTTCTTACCTCGGAATGATATTACTAAGGTAAAGTTATAATTTCTTTAAAAAGATCTTTTCTGGTTGACTTAGAGATATGGAAGTGCTTTATAAATTGAATATTCTTTTAAAAACCTGAAAAATAAGAAAATTGATCTTCTAAATTTTCAATGTGTTAGAAAGTATATCCTTACAGAACCTAACTCAAAGATTTTAAGACTTCACATTCACATAATTTACATACATCTTTGAAAAACAAAATTAGTTTAATATTTCTGGTTTAGTAGAAAATAGCTATATTTGCTCTGACGTAATAAAATTGGATATTAAATGTAATACAAGGTCACATTTTTATTCTACATAGATACGTTCTCCCTAAACTTAAACAGGTTTACTAATTGCATAAGCTACCATTAATTCAATTAAATGTTTAAGATTATTAAAAATGTAATTTGTGTTTAATACAATTAAATTATTTTAATTAATGACAAACCTTACTGCAACAATCATTATGTTTTATATCAGCTTGAACATAATTTCCAAGATCCCATAATGGAAGCTAATGATCCTCTTGTGTATCCGACTTTATAAAACCTGGGCCTTTTCCTTTCCTTTGAGATGTTCCTCATTAATGAATTTTCTTCCTATTGTATTAGCTTGAAAAAAATTCTCTCTTTAAATGTCCAGTGCATTGGTCTTCCACAATATCAACTTATGGTACTTGAAATATGAACTTATCAAAAATAAATAAATTCATTATTCTTTTCTGACTGGATGAGCTAATGATTATGTATCTCCTTTAAAAAATTGATTTTTTCTGCCCAGATCAAGACCAATAGAGAATATCATGCTCTTTGCTTGATATCACATTTTTTCCCTGTAAAAAAAAAAAAAAAAAAAAAATCATTTCCTTCTAATGAGTGTTGAATTTGCACTGGAAAAAATCTCTAAATTAAACACCTTGTTAAGGTAACCCTTTCAGCTATTTTTTTTTAAAGATTTTATTTATTTATTTGTCAGAGAGAGAGAACACAAGCAGGGGGAGTGGCAGGCAGAGAGAAGCAGGCACCTTGCTGAGCAATGAGCCAGATACAGGACTTGATCCCAGGACCCTGGGATCATGACTTGAGCTGAAGGCAGGTGCTTAACTATCTGAGCCACCCAAGGCAACCCCCTTTCAGCTATTTTATTCAATCTCAAATGATATCTAATTCATCTGAACAACTTGACATTTATTGTTTGGGCTCTGACACTTATTTACTACATCCTACTCAAAACTGGGATCCATTAAATTAGAATTCAAAAATCAATGACATTCCTTTAGTATACTTATTAACACAACTGATTCTGAATGACATAAATTCTGTGGCTTTGGAGAAGATTGGGTAGACTCCCCCAGACTTAAGGCCAGACATTCCTTCACCAGTAGCCTGTAGAGTAACATGTTTATTATAATTTATCTGAACCTTCTTTACTGGAATAACAAAGGGAAACCTGCAGTGTTTTCCTCTTAAGTTAGTTCTTAAAGTGAGGTGACAGCATTACCTATGCTGAGTACATATCAGGATTTTTGTAATGGTGCAGTGATACAATAATATGAGAACTCGCTATTGCCCGTTTCAAGAAACCACACAATATTATTTCAGCTATTAACCACTGCTATACTCTTATCATGCAACAATCCATGACACAAATTCTGTACTCCAAAAAAACCCCTAAATCTAATTCCCATCTTGAATTCTGTATTTTCCAGCTTCTGCTTTTGCCAATGCTGGTTTTGTTTGTTTGTTTGTTTTCTGTTTAAAATGTTGAACTTTTCAGGGCATCTGGGTGGCTGAGTAAGTTAAGCATCACTCTTAGTTTATTCGATTTTCATTTTTGGTAATATATAATTTAAAAAACTGTAAATTATGAAAACAACAATCTTTTGTCCTGCAACTTCTTTCCAAATATTCCCTTTTTTCAGTAACAATCACGTTCAACTCTTTTCATTATTATTTTTAATGTTTACTTCCAATATCTAAATAATATGATATTTAACTTCGTATTTATAAATAATTACATTTCATTGCTTTTTTGAATTGTGATACTAAGATTTAAAGAAGCTGTATAATTTCTTAAATTTTTAAAAATATTTTATTTATTTATTCGAGAGACAGTGAGCGAGTGAGAGAGCAGGAGTGGGGGGAGGCAGAGGGAGAAGCAGACTCCCCGCTGAGCAGGGAGCTCAGCGGGGCTCTTGTGGGGTTCAAGAAGCTGTATAATTCGACTAAAAATTATATCTGTTCTGTTTGAAGTCCTTAAAGACAAACTAATCCACATATGGCAGAAGGAGATTCTTTGTCACATTCATCTGTTTTGTCACTAAACCTTATTTAAATGGGAAAGGAATTCTTTTTGATATTACAGGAAAAGATATATTTGTGTTTTGATATCTCATTCTAGAAGCTCTCCTACACTAATGTCCACAAGCTACAGTCTCTTCTAGGATGGACCAAAAGAGGGAGTCTGTCATCCTAGACTTGAATTAGTTGTGTGGCCACAGGGTGGAGCTGGGTCCTTGGGGTGATAGTGAGTCATACTTTGGGAGAATAGGAAGGTGGAAGAAGAGTTTAAGCAAGTAAGAAGCTTGTAAAGCCATTGCAGAATTATTCCAATAAAGTCAGTTTTAGAGGGGAAAGTAAGGAATATTTTAGCCTATCCTCTAGCTTCTGAATGTGTTCTTAATTAGTTGATGGTAAGAATATATTCTTTTTGTTACGACCTTTTTCTGTTGGTCCTTGCTTAGACCCATGGGACTATAACACTTGCACCCGTGACTAAAAGGGTCACACCCACCACTGAATTTTGTAATCCTTCAGTTTTCTTCCTTCACACCCAATTTACTTTCACCTTAACTTCATTTTTACCTTGCTTGATTTTCCTCAACTGACTTTGAAGTGGCTCTCTCGCTAGATCTCAACGTCCTGATTGCTCTGAGAAAAAGAATGCTTATCTAAATTGCAGGCTCAGAGAAAACTACTCCTTGACCAACCACAATTGCTAAAGTCCCTGACTGGGTCATTCTCTGCCTGGGATTGGAGAAATGGATGGTGTGTGAAATTTGGATATTTTCCCAGAACCATGACACAGATCTGGTCTTTTTGTTCCAAATTTTGTGATGTTGGGATTACTCCATCCTGCCTATAAATAAGAATCTGGAAGCCAAATTTAGGCAAAAAACTGAGAGACCAATTTGGCCTGAGAGACCAATGTATTAGCTGAATGAAGATTTGAAAGAAATTCTAATGGAGAGATAGGATGAGTTTTAGTCTCCCTCTCTCACAGTATAATACTGAATAAAGTCACAGTTAGGGAAGTACTTAACAGATAAATGGAGAGATTTAATTGAGACTTCAGAAATATTAAGTTGGAAGAATCATTACTAAGACTCTCAGACAGATATATTGTTTAGTACCTTTAAAAGTCTTATTTCTCTTTGCTAAACTTTTAGTTTGTTCTTAAGAAGTTATCCAAACGGGTCAAAAACTACTTGTCACTGTCAGTATTAAACAAATTTGTGGGATGCTGAATGTTAGCAAAGTCAACAATCATAAATCACTTATTTTTGAGAAGCCCTGAAATTCTAAGCAGACCCTAGATGTCAAAGAGGGCATTGTGAATCATATGTTTTGCTAAAAAAGAATAACATTGCAGGCAAATGTACTTGACACATGGTGGGGGATGATTCGAGTGTGTTCAATTATTGAACAAAAAGGAATAAGGTGTATATTACACATAGTAAGAGAGATACAAGAATATTGGCAACAGCTCTGTACACAACAGTGAAAATCTGCAAAGTAAGCATGCATCAGTGGAAGAGTGGATAAAATTGTGAAGGGTTAAAAGTGAAATATGTAACATTGCACACAGCATAACACATTCATAAACTTGACACAACTAAGATATGTATTTTTAGAAATTTTGGTGAGTTCAATAAAACTACATAAAAATAGAAAATGAGGGAATTATGAACATAAGAGTCAATATCATGCTAGAGTAAAGATCACATGCTTACTTTGGGAAGATGAAAGGTGGAAACCTATAGTTTACATGTAAGTTATTGTCAAGACTCTAGAATTTGGGGTGTCTTGGTGGCTCAGTGGGTTAAAGCCTCTGCCTTTGGCTCAGGTCATGATCACAGGGTCCTGGGATCGAGCCCCTCATTGGGCTCTCTGCTCAGCGGGGAGCCTGCTTCCCCCTCTCTCTCTGCCTACTTGTGATCTCTCTCTCTCTCTCTCTCTGTCAAATAAATAAATAAAATACATATGTATATATATATATAAAGACTCTAGATTTCATGAGTGGTGATAGATTCATGGATCATTATTATATTATTGAAAATAACTGGCTAACTAAATAAAAGGAAATTATCTATGCATGGACCAATGATAGGAGTGGATTAGAAAGAACCTAATTCTGTACAAAATCCAATTGAGAAAAGGTGGACATGGTTTCAGTGTATGAATTTCTTCACCTCTCCTCCTGTATGAACTCTCCCTAACACAGCCAGCTCCTCTTTGGCTAAAATTGTAAAGCAAAAACATCAGCCTTCCTTTATGATAGGTGAATAGTTTGCCATCTTCGTTTTTTTTCTACAAAGAGGAAAGAAAAAAAGGAGATTTAATATCTTAATGATATGTCCTTCTAGAGTCTTTTCAAAAGGGTCACAATTGGCTGGATTTTTGTTGGAATTGAATCTGTAGAAATTATAGACTAGAATTTATACACTGAAAATTCACTTATAGCTCAACCATTTCTTGGATTCTTATTCTGCCAGGAAATAGGAACAATGACCTACAGCCCCCTTTCCAATACAGTAGTCATGAGCCACATGTGGCTATTGAGCACTAATCTGAAATAAAATATGCAGTAAATTTAAATATAGACCTGGTTTCAAAAAAAGCATGAACAAGATAATGTAAACTACCTTGGTAATAATTTTTATTATCAATTACATATTGAATGAAAATATTTTAAATATATAAAGTTAAACAAAATATATTATTACCATTAATAATCAATTTTATTAATCTTGACAATAACCTACATCACTGTAGCATTATTGACAATAGCCAAGATATTGATTTACAACCAACATTTGTACTTACAACACTTGCAACCTAAATGTCCATCAATGGATGAATCATTAAATAAATTCACACACACACAGAAATATTATTCAGCCATAAATAATGAAATCTTGCCATCCACAACATCAATGGACCTTGAGGTCATTATGTAAGTAAAATAAGTCAGACAGAGGAAGGCAAAAAACATATGACTTCCCTTATATGTGGAATCTAAAAAAAAAAAAGCAACAAAAAAAACAAAACAAACAAATAAAAACAAAAAACAAGCTTATATATGCAAAGAACAGATCGGTGGTTACCATAAGTGGGGTTGGTGGGTAAGAGAAATTGGTGAATTTTTTTATTAGCTCAAATTAAAAATATATATTATTAATACTAATTTCACCTATTTCTTCTTTTTTTTATGTGGCTACTAGAAAATTAAAAGTTTCATCTGAATTTTACATTCTATTTCTTCTGGACATTGCTCATCTAGATATATCAACACTCCTGTTACTATTGAGCTTTCTTATCTATTAACCTCCTGCTCCACTGAGTAAAAAAAACAGGAAAAAAAGGAAGATTTTGCTTCCAAACTTAGTGTTGCCAAAGCAATTCTTTCAAGTAGGAAATGGAAAGCTATTCCTAAATGGAAAGCTATTCCTAGAGAGAAGGTTTTAGGGACAGAGAGACTACCAGGTGATTGAAATTGGTTATTTTGGAAAAAATAAAGGAGCAAACCAGGAGAAAATTCTTCACCCATCCTCCATGGTTTGGGGCAAAAATAATCTCTAGTGCTATTAAAATCTAAAATGAAGTACAGTTAACTCTTAAACAACACAGATTTGAACTGCCTGGGTGTAGATATAAGCAGATTTTTAAAAAATATAAATACAGTGCAGTATTGTAAATATTTTTCTCTTCCTTATGATTTTCTTAGTAACATTTTATTTTCTCTAGCTTACTTTATTGTAAAAATACAGTATATAATATATCTAACATATGAAATATGTGCTAACCAACCGTTTATGTTAGTAAGGCTATTGGTCAATAGTAGGCTATTAGTAGTTAAGTTTTGGGGGAGTCAGAAGTTATACATGGATTTTCAACTATGTGGGGGTTGGCATTCCTAACTCCCTCGCATGTTTCAAGGGCCAACTATATTCTAATTTGATAGGAAAGTAGATGACAGAGTCAGTAATAAATTAACAATGATAGTAATAATAACAAGAAAAGTAGTAAAAATTAAGCAAAATCCTTTGTATATTCTAAATTGTCTAAAAGTAGCTTGATGAATGAACTGGGCATCTTAAGTGACAGAAATATCTTTGCAGGAAAAAATTTAAAAAAGACAGGCTTTAAGTCTGAGATTTCCATCAGAAGTCCCTGGTGGGAGAATCTAGTTTAGAAAACTCAGATATCAACCTCAAACTGCTGTGCACACACACATAAATTCTAGGCAAGATGGAGATCCCCCACTCAGGGAAAAATGGGTCGTAAATAATCTCTTCAGAGTATCAGTCCTTCACATGATCTTGTGGTTCGAGCTTACAGCTGTTTTCTACCGCTTACAAGATTAAAATTACATCCAGCCTGACACTCATCATCTTCCATTATACTTACTTCTTCAACACCTACTTTTTCTCATATCTTAGAAGAAGCCCATCCTTTTGTAAAAATGGACCCAATGCCCAGGAACTTGACCTCCCTTTCCTCATGGTCATCCTGTCACGACCCTCCCCCCCCGCTCATAACTACACCATCTGTTGTAGCTAAGTCCAAATTGCTGCTTGAATGAACCCCCCTTCTTAAAGTTTGTAAAAATTCTATTATACACCTACTGTTTCCCTCCTTGTAACCCCAAATAAATTAATTCATATTTTCTAACAGCAATTAACATTTATGGTTTTTAAGTGTAATTATGTTATGTTTTTATAAATATTAAACTTGAAGCTTTCTCAGACAAACATAGCTGCATCTTGAGAACAGTAGTAGTCCAATAAATATTCATTGAATTATATACATTTCGCAGTTTAATAGAAAACAATATAATTTTAAGCTTAACTCTTATTCAAGCAAATGTTCATGACTTATTTATTGAAAAAAAAATACGGTTTGGGAGTAGCTTCATACTTATACATACTGACCTAGTTTTATTTATCAGTCATGAAATGATTACAGTTACAAAAATAATTTACTTCAGAACTGACAGCTTTCTTTGGAAATAAGTCTTCATTTGTAATTGCTGAATTGTCATTTTTAAAAGTAACTAATGTACCAAATTGTATGAATATGTTTCTTTTCACTTCACAGATGTCCCTCTACCTTTTCAACCAATCCAAATAGGGGGAAAAAAAAGTTTGAATTATTTTCATGCACTTAACAACCCTTAAAGAGAAAAGAAAAAGCTTTTCACCACTTTCTCTCGTTCCTTTACAATCTTTAAAGTTCATTAAAAAATACCCTGATTCTAATTCTGTCTTGAGCATTCCTTCGGTGAGTAAGGTAATCGTAAATCTTACTCTTCTAAAAGATTTTATGCAATTTCAAGCCTTTTAATTTTCAAGTCAGAAGAGATTGATGGCCCTTGCAGAAACGTGATCAACATAGAGGGTTTCTAGATTCTCCAGGCTCCCCCCTAATAAAAAAGACTCTTTCATATTGAAGCTTCCCCACTCTGTTTTGAAGACAACCGGATGCCCAGTCAAGTTTCCATGGTTAGTTTACTAATTACTGTCTGGTCAGTTCCATGTCCCAGGAAGCGAGGCTATCGTCAGCAGGACTTAGGGCTGCAGCAGTGCACTTTCTCAGACATTTCTCCAGGATTTCTCCTTCTACCAACTTTCCACTCCCTTTCCTTTTAAGATTTTTCTTTCTTTTTCCTCCCTTCCCCCACAAACGATTTTTACATCAGGTGTTAAACAATATTACATTTCATGCTTGCTTGCCGCTTCAGGTCTAGTAACCACAGTTCTTATGAACCGTGTAATAGTAAAAGTCAGATTGGTTATTTGCTTTTTGATGTGAGATGGTTATTGCACATGACTGAGGTGCCACAAATTATTTTGCCTCTGATCATGTCACACATAATAAAACCAGTAACACTCAGTCTAGAACACAGATTGACTCACAAAGTTTACCGAGGGTTGTCTTTTTATGTGAAATGTATTGCTGATGTAGAAAAGTAAGAATTGAAAATTACTCCCCCCAAAAAACTACAATTTTTAAACAATTAGGACCAGTTCAAATACATGTCCATGTATACGGGTGCATGCACACACACATACACACACTTACACACATATACTTATATCCCAATTTATTATTAACAACGTGTTTACTGTTTAAAAAATAGAGTTTAAAAATATCTCAATACTTCTTGCAGATACTTTGTGAATTACATATGAACTTATCTCCAATAGAATATGGGAATAAACTATGAGATGGGTAAAATAAAACTAGAGAGGAGTAATGCAAATATGTAAGGAAAGGTGAATCTACAATATTTAGTTGATACAAGAAAATGAAAGAAGTAAAAACAGAAAAGAAATGGATAAGAAATAAATAGATATATACACACACTAGATATAAATGGATATAATGGATGTAATACACATATAGATATAAAGGGTATAATATTTGGATGTAATAAATGGATATATAATAGATATAATATATGGATATAATAAATGGATATAAATGAATATAATAAACTAAATACAAATGGATATAAATAGATATGTACATTAATACTTAAAGACACATTATTTTTCTTATTTTTTCCCTAACAGCTATGGCTACCCAAATGTGGCTTTTTTTTTTTTTTTAAGATTTTTTTTTTTATTTTTATTTGACAGAGAGAGAAAGATCACAAGTAGCCAGAGAGGCAGACAGAGAGAGGGGGGAAGCAGGCTCCCCACTGAGCAGAGAGCCCGATGCGGGGCTCGATCCCAGGACCCTGAGATCATGACCTGAGCTGAAGGCAGAGGCTTTAACCCACTGAGCCAACCAGGCGCCCCGTGGCTTTTTTTTTTAAAAAACCGTAAAGACTATTTTTCCTCTTCTTCCCATTTTTGAGGAGGATAGATGTACTACTTCCACAATAAGAGAGTAGATTTTTCAAAACCTAAGAGGATAACTGGCATGTTTTGAAGGATTTTATGAGTCAATTAAAAAAAAAATGATGAATAGCCAATTATAAATACACTACAATGTCTATGACACAACCATCCATTCAGACGGAGACATACATAGTAATAAATGTTATGGTAGGTTTTTGTTTGTTTGTTTAATTACCTATTCACTCCGTTTGTGAGGAAAGGTTTCCCACTGTAGGGTTATGGAGATGGCTCAAACGCAGGACACCTACCAACCGGCAGATAAGAGAGTAGTTGATGAGTCACATAAACCCGGAGCCTAGGGGAGGAGAACACCACACTTCACACAGAGCCACATGGAGGTTGCACTCAAGAACAGAGTGAACCATCAGGAACTGTAGGAGGCAAGGTTTATAGTATCAAGAGGGTAGTGCTTTCCGCCTGATTCCTGCAGGAGGATGTGATTGGCTTGTTTGCATAATTGTAGGGGCTTCCAGGGAACTGAAACCTGCTGCTACTCTCAGATGAGGGGGAGGAGTGCTTAGTTAGGGAACCTTACCTGAGGGAGCAGAGTGAGGAAGAGAACTTGTGGGTAAGTCAGACGAGACCCTTCCCATTTCAGGACATGTCAAGGCAGCAGATAATATGGGGCCTCAGTTTCAGACCTTACATTATACTCTTAATAATACAATTGTTTGAAAAAAAAAACACACTAAAACCAAAATCAGAGATAGTACATGATGAATTATTACAATTGAACTGGTGTTTGTAGAAATGTCCGCGAGTTATGAACAGCAGCAACATAGAATAGGAAAACCACAATTAAAGCAAATAGATATTCTGTTATAGGAATTGTTGTTTGGTCCAAACAATCAAGCAAAGTTTGCTTTTTTTTCCCCTTGTACTTTAGATTATAATACAACTGCAGTATTATTACTCTTAAAGATATCCTTGTGTAAATATAGGGCTTATTATATTTTTTCTGAGAAATAAATATACCTCGGTGTTTCATATCAGTGAAACTAGAGGAAAAAAGAGTTAGCAAGATCTGCCAGACAAGAGGGCTGCCCCTTTCTATATTACACACACACTTGTATTTTCTCTTACTTGAGAAAGTCTTGGAAAAGAAATATTTAACCTTAGGACTTAAAATGGAGTTTTAGTCCAAATTCTTTTTTTTTTTTTCATTTTCATCCAAATTTTGTCTCTGTGTATGAATCTCCTATACACTGACTCATTTAAAGTGATCACAGCCTCCTCCCGAACTTATCCAGATAAAGAAAGTGCCCTTCTTACAGGATAAACACATCTTTTCAAATTTGCTAAGGACTACAAATTTTTCTTTTGGGTGTCTCCAAAAAATATTAGAAGTCAGCTGTTTTTTTTTTTCCCCCCAGCAGTGGCATAGCTAATGTATTTGATACCCAGAGTGGATCAGAATAAAGCCTCCACCTTTATATGACAAACTTATATTTAGTAGTAATCAAGAAGTGATAAAAAATAAATAATTGCCAGAAAGGATATGCAGTTATTGAGAAGTGTCTTTTGTTGAACTTCATATATCAAATTATATAAAAATTAAAATATTACAGCATTAAAGGAGAAAATGTGTATTTGACTGATATATTTTAATTACATTAATTTATGTTTTGATAAATGGGGAAAAACCTATACTTATATTTTGGTTAGCTGCACTAATGAAAGAAAATCATACAGCTTCTGTTTTTAGTCTTTTTTTTTTCTGTTTCTAGCCTTTTTTTTTAAAGTAATCTCCACACCCAACATGGGGCTCAAACTCATGACCCCAAGATCAAGAGTCACATGCCCTACTGACTAAGCCAGTCAGGCTCTGTTTTTAGCCTTAATATTTGCAAATTTGTCACTATTTGTCAAAACTGATTTTCTTCATTTAGTCAGATTCAGCAGACAGTGCAGACAAATTAGTCAACCTATTGTTACAGGGATAAAAGAGTAATTTTTATTAATTTCAAACTTGAACAGTTCCTTTTGCATGAAGCCTCTGATGTACAAACAGGAAAAGTCTTAACTGTAAGGGTAAATTTGGCATAGACTTCCAAAAATCCAATTCCATGGTAAATTCCAGAAATTAAAATACAGTCTATGCTTTTGTTCTTTAGGTACTTACAGCAGCTTTCAAATGTCCGAAACCTTTAAAGGCAAATCAAAACTCCAAGTTGTCATGTAGAATAACAATTTTGAAGTAACTCAACTTCTGTTTCTTAGTTATAAATTATTGTGCTATTATTACTTAAATAAAATTACTGTTTAAAAAGCAAGAATCAGTGGTGTCAGTGGTTTGAGACACAAGTTGCTTTGAGAGTGATATCCAAAAATTCCAAATCCTTAAAAAATTATTTTCAAAAGGAGCATATGTAGCTGAGTCTGCACATTTCAGGATGATGATAAAACTGAGAATTTTCAAAATTAACTTTGATGTAGTATATAATATTTCTTAAAGGATAAGTAATAAGAATATGCTACTTTGAAACACATATTATAAAAAGTCAGAAACAACAAGGAATAATCAGAACTTAGACTAACAAAATTGCTTTAGGGAAGGGGCACCTGGGTGGCTCAATCGGTTAAGCATCTGCCTTTGGCTCAGCTCATGATCCCAGAGTCCTGGGATCCAGCCAGGCCTCTGGCTCCAAACTCAGAGGGGAGCCTCCTTCTCTCTCTCTCTCTCTCTCTCTCTCTCTCTGCACCTCCCCCTACTCGTGCCCGTGCACGCGCACACACGCTCTCTCTCTCCCAAATACATAAATAAAATCTTTAAAGAAAATTACTTTGGGGAAGAGTATTTTATAATTAACAATATTTGGAATTGCCAGTGTGTGGTGATAAGTTAGGACCATCTTTTAGTCAGTGTTATTACTGATTTTAAATGCTCTACCAAGCACACACCCTGTTAGTCTTTGCACCCAAGACTGACTGCTCCCACTCCTTTCTTTGAATACCTTTGCTGGCAAGTAGCTTTGCAGGTAAAGATATTCTTTGGCTTAGGCATTCCCTCTTCCTTTGACATTTATTGTAGAATAATATTCCAAGTCTTCACCATTTGAGTCCTACACAACCTCTGCCCTTTCAGTAAGGCACAGGATTGTCAGATTAGTAATAATTTAAGCTGATGGTGAGTTTCTCTATTATAAGGCAAAAGTTACAAAATATTAAATGTGTTTCTCAAGCATTGAATATTACATCTATAAAATTCCATGCAGTTCCCAATATTATCTGCCCTCACTAATATAAATAATGCTAGCTAGTTGTTTTATGAACTAAAACCATCGCTTAATATTTTTGACCAAAAAATTATCACAGGGAAGTAAAAGGAATCACAGGGATAAAAGTTGCACATACCTGTGCAACTAACATTCAGCAAATCCATTCTCATGTTCATTGTGCCCCAACTGTCCGCTCTATTTTTCATACAAACGGAGTTAATCAGTTTTTTATATATCTTCTCTTTTTTGGTCTAATTTTGTGTCCATCTAATTGTGGATTCCCTACTGCCATCAGTAAGGTGAAATATAGTGGCTGTAAGAAAGTATTAAAAATTAATGTATGATAGATTATAGGCTAATATCTGAACTTTGTCTGAAAAAATCACGTTTAAATGAAATACAGTTGTGCAAATTTATCCTGAAATAGAGGTTGGAATTTTAGCAAGAACATTCTAGGATATCAATTTGCAGACCTCTAGAGCTGGACAACATCTTAAACGTAATCTAATCAAATTTCTTAAATTTAGAGAAAAATTAAGATGCAGAGATGTTAAGTGGTTTTGAAGTCATCAAGACCTAGATTTGAGACATGAGTTCCATTTGCTAGATTTTGTACTAGTGAAGGAGTTAATTCCTTGGGCTTTTATTTCCTCATCTGCAAATACTTAGAAATAACAATATCTACCTTGTGTAGTTGCTGTGAGGACTAAGTAAAATAATACATGTAAAGCATTTTTCCACAATACTTGGCATTGGTATTTTCTATTGAGAAGAAGCATAACACAGTGAAAGGCCAAATGGAAGATTCATTGCACATCGAATTCTAGAGCCAAAAATGTCGGGTTTAAATCTTGGTGCAGCTGGTTAGTCTCTTATGCTTCAGTTTTCTCATTTGTTAAGTGGGAAAATACTAGTAATTTATAGATTTATTATCAGGGGTAAATAAATTTGTATGTGGAAAATACATAAAACAAGACACATTATTTGAATGCTAGTTATATATACATATATAAGACATGTATGTATCTATGATTACCACTACCGATATGATTCTTATATATGACTTCCTTTAAAAATGCCTGATGCTGGGGCACCTGGGTGGCTCAGTGGGTTAAAGCCTCTGCCTTTGGCTCAGGATCTCAGGGTCCTGGGATTGAGCCCCGCCTCAGGCTTTCTGCTCAACAGGGAGCCTGCTTCCTCCTTTCTCTCTGCCTGTCTCTCTGCCTACTTGTGATCTCTCTCTGTCAAATAAATAAATAAAATCTTAAAAAAAAGAAATGCCTGATGCTGTGAATGAATGAAGCATCAATTTTTTTCCTGTTTACAGCTAAAAAAAAAAAGTATTGCTATTGAGTCATTTTCCCACACATGAAGAACTGAATCCTGATTTTCTTTATCACAGTGTAGATGGGGGTCATTAGTGAGGTCCACACAGGTCTGAATACATAACTGGAGCAGTGGGGAGAGGTAAAGATAAATTTTTCTTTCTCTCCATAGGCACTTAACTTTTAAACTCTACAGAGGTCAATGACAATCACAACTAAAACATGGTAGTGAATGCTTTGTCATCTTTTGGAACCATATGGAAATTCAGAAGCTGCCTACAAGAGCCCCTAGATTAAGAAGAGATTGCTTGTGTTCTGAAAATGTCTGTGGCCCTCTAAAATATCTAAATTATAGTCCAGAAGAACTTCGGGCATAGGCAAAAAGGAGCACAAGGTAATAAAGACAATAAAAGAATGTCTTAAGGCTCTGGAGCAATGATTCTCAGCTGGTGGGATTTATCCCCAGGGGATCTGGCAACGTCCACCGTGGGAAGACGTGTTTGGTTGTCACAATTTGGTGGGTACTACTGGCATCGAGTGGATAGAGGCCAGTGATACTGTTAAACAATGCACAAAACAGCTCCTCCCAACAAAGAACTCTGATCCAAAATGTCAATCCTGTGAAGGTTGAGAAACCTGCTGTGGAGGGACAGCCTAAACTTCTTAAAGTACTTCATTTCAGGGGATTTCTAGTTCAGTATAACCCTACTACAAACGTAAGTGTGTTTGTTTAAGTTGTTGTGCCAGCATTTCTAATACCAGTCACTACTGATGAGGAGACATTTCCTAGGATACTAAAAATAGCCTGCTGGCAAAGGTAACCTGACTGTAGTACTGTTATTTTTATCAGACCCTAATTGCCAGGAAATGTTCTTTTTCTAGTTATTACCACATAATTATGCACATTCTGCATGTGAAAATTATGCACTTACTTTTAAAGTACTGTAAATATTTGCTCTAAATATATATCAGCATTCTCTATATTAGAAACATAACCAGGCAGTAAAATAATACTCACTTATAAAATGCAACCCATGTTCAGGGTCTATAAGGTCAGAAATGCTGTTTTTGAGCAAAAGATTTTACAATGTCATGTTTCAGAGTATAAAATGTATACAAAATGAGGTTTTTTCATTCCATTTTTATAACATGATTCTGTTCTGTGCTTCTTCCAATGTGAGTTATTATTCTGATTATAAAATAATACATATTTATGACAAATGAAAAGAGTCACATGATCTCCCACCCTTCCCTTCTTCCTACAAGTCCTTCTCACTACAGGTCACTACTTGGGTTGTGTTTCCTCTGCTTCATTTTTGTAAATCCACAGCCCATGCCCCTTCTTGAATGGGAGCACTGACAGAAAATTCTATTATGTGCATAGCGTCAGTTTCATATCGGAATAAATCACAAGAAGCAAGCAAGTAGATTTCCTTTCATCACTTCACATCTCAACTCCCAAGGCAAAATAAGAAAGACTTCTCCAAACCCACAAGATATGTGCCTTGGCTTTCCTCAGGTAAACTGGTGAGAATTTTTTGGTTGTTGCTCTTTTAATAATAAGGCTTAGCTTGACAATAGCTTAGGAGCAACATCTTGTTGTCAGTGGCTTTTCAATCGCAGGCCTGGGGGAGAGGAGTTGGGTAGTGACTGACCTCTCCGTTGGTCTTAGGATTCCTGAGGAAATTCCTGGTGTCTACTCTCTTTCCAGAGTATGGGACATTCTAAGCTTACAGAGCCTCTACCTGAGAAAGTGTAAGTCCCATCTCTACCTGAGTTTTCCTGTATGGGAGGATCCCTTTCTTCTGATTTATACGTACTTCAACTTTGGTTCTTTTCAGAGAATCAACAAGAAAGATTTCGTTGTTCTAAGTATCATTACTTATTGATCAAAATGGTTTAAATTAAACAAATAAGGTATGATTTAGTTTTGTAAGTTACATTAAAAAACATACAGTAGATTATATACAGAAAAAGGCATATTTTCTCATTAAAGATTTACAAAGTGGAAAGAAAAATGAAAATCAGAAAACCTTTATTGAAATTTTTAATGCATAAATGAAGAGAAGATATATTTACAAATGTATTTCAATTATGTCATTTTTTATTTTCAAAATCTAGGGTTGTTCTGAAGAAAAGGAAAAATATAGAAAATGAAACTGGGTCAAATACGCAATATAATTTGGGTTCCATGGTCTGGAAAGAAGTTAAATCTTAGGAACAATAAAGTTGTTATGTTACATGTTAGATTTTTAGGGAATTCAATGAGAAAGATATTCTTTCTACACATCATCACCTATTGATCAAAATAGTGTAATCTTATATTATTAGTCTTTATATTTCCAGAGTAGTCTCAATAAATGTAGCCACTTCTCCATTTTATAAAAGAGTTTTCACATCTACAAAGTGTATAAATATTACTTTGTGACTTGGTTATTCTGATATATTCAGTTAAATCAGATGAGACATGTCAGCAGAACTGTCAAGAGTTGTTTCCTTCCTTGGAAGTTTACAGTAATGGTGCATATGAATATGTTCTGACAGTTGAAAGAAATTTCATGACTAGCAGAAACCACTGCCTGGAGAATTATCTTCTGTTGTCAAGTTCATGTTCTTTGTACTAAAAATTTACTGTGATTACTGATTTGAGAGGAAGTCAACTATAAATAAAGAAAAGCAAAACACCATAATCAATTTAGAAATATATCTCAGTATTTTAATTTATATCCTCATATATGTTTTATCACTTCTATTTAATAAAAAATCAGAATTATATGACAATTGAGTCTTTTTATATATGATGATTATTACCTGATAGGGCCAGTGATTAAAATAAAACAATATAAATGCCCCTAAACATGTACACACACACTCACACATACGCAATGGCTTCAATGACATTTGAGGGAATAAAAGGATATCCAGGATGTCAATTTAGTATTTTCAATTTGTAACCACTAATTACATAGAATCACTATTATATGCAACCATATAATGTGTACATGTGTGAACAGATACCTGTACATGTCTGTGTATTTTCTTTCTAAATCTACATTTAATTTGGTCTCTGGCCTATCTTAATACGTGTTCCCAAAAGAGCATTATGATGTGAAGGAAGAAGATTGGGCTGGGATTTGGGAGATGCAATTCTAGTCTTTATCACTCAAAACCTCAGAAATGTCGAGATGAACTCTAAGGCTCCTATCATTTTGCACATTGTATAATTTCATATGCAATTCCAATAGGAGACAAATATCCCCTCTGAATTTTTCTAAATTCTAAAATAACTGTTATAGAAAACTACTAATTTTTTCTCACTTTTAATCTATATTCTATTAAACTTATAGACTTTTTCCAGGATTTTTTTTTATCCAAAAAGCAGATGCAACAACCATTTTTTTTGACAAAAATATATAGAATGATAGCTTAGTACCATAAATATAATGCTATTTTAAAATCATATATACAGCCATAAAGTTATGTATTTTATATCATGTCATTTCTGTATTCTTTTTGTTTCTTTTTTATTTTAGTCTTTATTTCTTTTTTGATACTCTCCTTTCCTATATAGATTAAGTGCTTCACTTATTTTTGATTTACAGTTTTCTTCTGGTGGCGGATTTAACAAATGTCTTCACTCAGGGAGTTTGAGTGCGGAATCTGTTGGTGCTGAGAAAATTCACTTCAACTTTACTCAAAAATAGGAGGACTAATGCCAGGGTAGTTTGGAGCATCATTAGGTCTATCTGCAAGTCAGATTATGGTCAAAACTCTACTTATCTTATGTATCACAGGAACATTTCACGTTCGCACAAGTCAAAGTTAGCACACAGCCATTTCCAATAGTCCCCAAAGAAGCAGATCTTTAACTTTCCACTTAGTGTAGTTAGTCAACAGGCTGTTTACTGAAATGCACTTCAAGAATGTGCATGGATAACTCTGAAATTATTGATAAAAAATGTGGGAGGAATTTTTTTTAAGTTCAAGCATTTATTTTGTGCTTGCAATATTTTGAGTTCTTAGTTTTTAGTTTTGCACATTGTTGGGAGCCTTCTAGACTTGGAGCACACATCAATAAATATTATTCTTCTAAAAACAGTTCTTCGCTCGTAGTAATGAGGAGCCCGGGGAGGTTTATAAAATTTATTAAGCCACTAGGTAACCATTTAGAATATATTAAATGGAATTAATAATAATAAAAAATAGGATGGGTGAGAAAGACCATAAAAATATAATAAGGTAAGACGCCCAAGGGGGACAAAACAGTGCTTTAGACCCTTCATAACAAGATTGCAAAACACAGTTAAAGAAAATTAGCATTTTGTCTGTGATGATAAAACTTACAGCATTATTGAATTTAAAATTCAATTCAATATAGTTTAAGATAATTCTGACAGTCCCTGATGTACTGCGACAATAATGCACTAAATGGCATCATTATATCTTGGAAGAATTAGTGATATTATTCAGATTCTAATAAATTCGACAAGGGGTGACAGACTATTTCTGCACATACTGAAGTGTGACATTTTGCTTCACTTTAAAATGCTACCATTTGGGAAATTATCTGAATAACTCAGGTCTGTAACTTCTGTGACTAAAATATCCAAAAATTGAGAACAGTATACTGGCTGGAATAATCTAAAATTTTGCTTTGCATCTACTCTTTTTCCTTTCTGCCACAGATAAGCATAGGCTACACCACAAGAGGGAATGCTGTCTTGCGGTTAGTACAGAATTCTTGACTCATAACAATATACTGAACTAACAACAACAATAACAAAAATGTGTAAAACATACATAAAGCGTATCTAGTAAATGTGAATAAAAAAAACTTACCAACTTTGGGAATGAAAGCAATGCCTAAATTGCTTAGTTTATGGATCATTTTATTAATAGTAAGTCGGGGGAAATTAGAATAATGTTTTCTACCAAAACCTTGAAGTGAACCATGAAAAATATGAAGAAAACAGGGTATAAATATCTTAAAACTCTGTGGAATTTACAAACTAATTATCACATGAGGAGAGATCTGTGTCATGGGAGAGATTTGGGGCAAAACTGATATGCTGTCAAATCTTGGATTATCTATGAATACATACATGAAGGTGTTAGGAAAGAGGCCAACCTGAAAGTTAAGTGAGAGCTGGAATAAAATACATAATCTGCTTGCAGAGTTGAAAACAATGAAGTCCTCCGTATCCTTAAAGTCAAACTCAAGTCACATGTTTTCCAAGCCTTTGGCATATATTGCTGGTGGAAAAGAATCTTTCCTTCCCTTGTTTTGCCTTTGTAATTTGTCTGTAATTCTATTTTAATTCTTATTGTAGCCTGTATTACATTATGCCTCTTATACATGTTTTTGTTTTCCCAACCATACTGCAAGCTGCCAGAAGGTAGGATCCTTTCTACTCTCCACAATAACAGTTGGTTGAACAGGATTAACTGACTTGATGAGAATGTAAGTGTGATCTAGCTTGGACAACTGTCACTCCATTTCCTTCCAGAGTTGATTAAGCTGATCTGGCAGCCTAGGCTGGAATCCCGTGGCTTCCACATAGCCCTTTGTTGTTATGCTTAGATGAATAGGCAAACTTTTCAGAGAAAGGAAGTATGTACTTTAATAAAGTTTATTCCATTTGAGTGCTAATGGTGTCCTAACCTGTAATTAATTTGAATGTGAGATACGTAGGATATATATCTTATACCGTTCCAAGAATGTGAACATGATTTGAAGACATGACACAATCAAAAGCAATGTAGCAACAGGCTTCATTTCTTGTGCATGTGTGTGTGCACATAGATACATTTTGTGTCAGATATTTAAATACGTGCAAACAGTGTCTAATCTCTGCACATGCACATAGCTTAATCAATTTTACATATGATGCTCTATTATGATGCCCCATCTAGACAAGTAGTGGAAAAAGTATGATGAATTCAGAATATGAAATTAAGATCCTGTGCCAATTAGTTGAAGCAATTTAGATCGAACAATGACTGTTGTGAACCAAACGTAAGGGGTTTTTGGAATCCTGAATATAAGAGCAATATCCTAGGCCTGTTTCAAATGAAACGGTATTTTTTTAAATGTCTACTATATTCCACATCTGATGAGTTGGTAATCTGTATTTAAGTTGTTTTAAGAGCCACTTTCAAATCATACACTCAAAGTTGAGGGAAAGAATGAACAGGCATAATTCTTCAATTTTCTCGGCTTTGTAGATCTCACTTTTCTAGCTGTTAATGGACTGGGATCAGTTCAAATGCCTGAGAATGAATATCTGATTGGCCAACTTACTCATCACGATCCTTGTCTGGGTAGAACTTTAAATATCAAATAACTTATAGATCCCTGGCCATCTTTTGTATTATCTGTCCTTGGGTTAGGTGCCCACAGTGGACCTACCATGTTTGGCTTTTGGGGTGAATTATGAAGCCCTGAACAGGGCCACTCTGGGGCTTTCCTCAGCCCCTGGTAGGGAGGGAGCCATTTTCCACAGAGGAATGACGATACAGCAGAAACCAAGACTGATCTGTCCAGTAAATATATTTTCTTATGCACGTATTTAAATGTGGCCAAGCGATGCACATGCCAAACTGGAAAATCATCTTTGAATCTGTAAAACATATGAAAATCTGAAAGCTAAGTACCCAGTGGAATTTAAGGAGAAAATAGTATGTCCCCATTAAAAAAGCTATTTTTCTTAATTGGCAATATTTCCTAGTGCATTTCTTTTTATCCTTTCCAACAAAGCATAAGTAAAGTATTGACACCTGGAATGTTTGGCAAATGCATTAGTCATGGCACACAGAGAGATGAATAGTTGGCAGACACGTGCTGAAGTCTGGCATGTCACCAAACCAAGAGATGACTCGATGCCTGAGATATGACTGCTTTCCTTTTTGCCTAAATTGGGCTTTGTATTTAATGGCATTTAAATAAGAACAGCAAGGTTATGATTTTAGGAAGCCGCAGAGGTGTATGTAGAATGCAGCAATAAACAGATGTGTGACACCGTGAGAAAAACTGTCTTCAGTCGAAGAGGGGTCTCCCTGTTTCAGTGGGTCAGTTGACGAGCCATGACTACAGAACATGAAGAGAAATTAAGCAAACAGCAGCAGGATGCCATCCTCCCCCTAAATCAGCCAGGACTTAGCACAGGAAGTGGATACCCATTCTAGATAAATCAGGGGAAGTAAGTGTACACAAGCACACTCAAGGTTGGGGAGGACTGGAAACTGAGATAACCATTGGGTTATTGAGCTAAAGGCCACGGCACCCTATTTGTAATTCCCACAACCACAACTGACCCTCACATCATGACACTGGGGACACTAGCTGCATGGGCCGCCATCTCAGAGCCTTGGCTCTCCGTGACCTGACCTGGCTGCCACAGATGGCCCTTGTGTCACTTTCATCTGCCAAACTTTACATAAGTGAATGAAATGTGTATCCAGAACTTTATTTCCGAGGGCATCTGGGCGATGTGCTTGCTAGAAGAGGCACAGTGTAGAGATGAGAAAACAGTTTCTCACAGACAGCACAATCTCCTCCTTGAATACTTTCATCTTCTATTTACATCTTTCTCTCACATCTTTTTTTCCCTTTCACTCACTATTCTTTTCTATCAGTTATACACACACACACACACCCCTGCAAAAATAAAATCCTTGATTTTGAAAAATAGTGTATCATTTGGCAGGTAACAGGAGATGTGAATTTATTTCATATCTTTTTCTGTGTCTATTATTAACTGAGACCTAAAGTACTATGTTGAATAAAATTGAAGGTATGGGACACATATATTTCTGACCTTAAAGATAATACTTTAAATGTTCCACCATTGTTTGCTTTAGGTTTTCAGTAATTTCATTGTTTGCTTTAGGTTTATAAGTTCAAGAAGTTCTCCTTTCATTTGTGATTTTATATCAACTTTCTATGATGAATAGGCGTTGAAATTTATCTATGCTTCTACTGAATCTGTGGAAATAAGCACATGATTTTTTTTCTCCTTTTATAGGCTGGTATGGAAAGTTATATTGGTAATCAAAGTACTTGATTAAAGAAGTTGGTTAAGAGAACTTAGCATTTTTGGTGTCAGGGTTTTACCAACTTGTTTAACAAATTTGAGAAGTATGCCATTTCTCTCTGTTCTCTTTCTACCTCAATATTTTGACAGACTCTTGAAAAATATTCTTAATATTTTGACAGACTCAGACAGGCTGTTTCTGTTTTGCTTTTGTTTTCCTCCCATGGAAGAATTTTAAATTAATGATTAAGCCAATCCTTTGACAGCTGTATAACTAGTCAGGAGGTCAATTTCTTCTTGTTTCAGTTTTTTTTTTTTAAGAATGAATGTCTTATAAGTTTTCAAATTTAATATAATTTATTCATGCATTTTCTCATTATCTTTCTAACTCTTTTATATTAAACTAGAGGCATTTTTATTTTATTAATTTTCTTAACTTCATTTTCCACTCAGTAGAAGCTGAGATAAAATGTTTATTCAGCTAGTTTATTTTGGAGATCAGCCCAAACAGTAGGAATGAAGAATCAGGGAGACTGATACAGGGATGGCAGGAATGTCAACATAATTATAAATTATCCAAATCACCACCATGGATTAGAGGAGTACAATTCTGCTAAACATCTTGGCAGCTATACAGAAAAGCCATGAGAAGTAACTGCCCAAAGTTGGGAAGGTAGGGACACACATCTATAGGGTTCTGTATCCTTGAACCAAGGATTACCAGTGCTATTAATTCCCCCACGTTTCTCAGCTGCTTGTAACGCATTCCAAATAAGTTTCCACCAATGGCCACAAGAGTGGAAGGGACTCAGGCAGAAAATGGGGCTATGTAGCATGTTCTTTAAGTGGGCCACTTTTCCTGAAGACAGTATCAATACACATACAGAACTAACCATAGCCAGAACTGAAATCAGAGGTGATATTGAGAATAAACAAAAGCATCAGATGGAGTCCACCTTTTGCATCAATCAAATCCATTTGTGACCTAAATAACATTTTTGCTATTGCTGAGGATTCATGGTAATAGTCGTACTCTCCACAAATACGGAATACAGGAAGATTAGTGCAACAAACTCTAGTTCCTGCAACTGCAATTGCTTACATGACCACAATTGATACTCATAATTTCTCTCCTCTGATACTCTAGATAGCCCTTTCCTTTGCCAAAATTTACAGTTATCTAGGTTACATTCCTGTGGGGTAACCCAGACTTTCATCCCAAAGAAGTCTGAGTCCTTGATTTTCTTCCCTTGATCAAACTGTAGCTGCTGAAGTTACATTCTCTGTTTTCGTTGACGATGGAAATAAAGTGATATGCTCTGGTGTCCTCTTCATCTAGCAGAAATCGTTGCTCCTCATGATAGTCAGTAGGAGCAACATGGACCCTTTAGCATGTGAAGCCTAAAATATTTATCATGTGATCCTTTAGAGACGATGTTTGTCAATCCCTGTTGTAACTGGACCTTCCATAGGACATCACAGCACTCTAACTGGTCTTTGGTCATGTACCCACTGCTGCATCCATCTTATCATATGTCTTTCCACTGAGGTGATGTTAAGAATTATCAATCATCTGTCAATAAATCAGGCTTTTCCTAAACTGTTGGAACTACAAGCAGAGAAAGAAAATTTGTATCTGGAGTAAATGGCAATTCCAGTGAGTTCATATTCCAATCCCTCCCACCCCCTTTCAGGGTAAAGGAGAGCCCATGCGTCTCATTTGTTGCTATGGAGCTACCTAGTCTTGTAGGATGGTTTCCTAGCAAGGGCTCAACATCTGTTTTTGCTCCTGACAGTTTAGTTATTCTGACCAAAGTGGCAATAGTGACATTGGCCTTATTGAGAGAACCCGTGTGGCTAGGCTCATGCAGAGCCTCCTTCTCCATGGGCACTCTGTTCATAGACCCATGGTGCAAACTCTCTGGTGTTCAGGAGCAGAGACTTGCTGACAGCCACCAGATAAATTATATTTTCCACCCGGTTGCTAAATGCCTCTTCTGCTGTGGGTGTCTTTGGTGACACTCACTGGACACATTTTATGTCCACTCTCACAGATCTGCACACTTCTCCCCAAGATCTCCTTGTCATCAGTTTTGCTCTTTCAAGACATAATCAGCCATGCATTTTGCCAGCCTCCAGGAATCTATGTTTTGATGTAAAACTAATACTTAAGTGGGCTCCTTGAAACTGCCTTGAAAGAGGGTTTCCCCTCTCCTCTGTCCTTGCTCATTAAATTACAACCCACCAACAAACAACATCAGCACCAGTCTGGAGCTTGTTAGAACTTTAGAATCTGAGTCCCCACACCAGTTCTCCTCCATCAGAATCTGCATTTTAACACATCTCTAGTCGGTTTTCATATGAACTTTAAAATATGAGAAAAACTGAGATAGTCTACTCTCTATATTACAAGGCAACTATATAATAAGCTAATAACATTAGTAACTCTTTGATCCTGGATTTTTTTTCATTTCTCCTTGAGGGTTTCTCAAATATTTCCAAGCTCTTTAATTTGACATACACAAATTTTAAATTATAAATAACTCTTGGTTTATTAAAATGTATCATTTTATAATAACTTTATTTTTTCTTAATAACTTTTTTTGTATTAAAGTCTACTTTGGGGACGCCTGGGTGGCTCAGTCGGTTGGGCGTTTGCCTTCGGCTCAGGTCATGATCCCGGGATCCTGGGATCGAGTCCCACGTCGGGCTCCTTGCTCAGAAGGGAGCCTGCTTCTCCCTCTGCCTCTGCCTGCCACTCTGCCTGCTTGTACTCTCTCTCTCTGACAAATAAATAAATAAAATTAAAAAAAAATAAAATAAAATAAAGTCTACTTTGTTTGAGGGGCACCTGGTTGGCTCTGTTGGTTAAGCATCTGCCTTTGGCTCACATCATGATCCAGGGTTCTGAGATCGAAGGTCATGGTCCCTGGGTTCTGGGATGGAGTGCACCTCACTGGGCTCACTGGGTTCCCTGGGAACCTACTTCTCCCTCTGCGCCTCCCCCCCACTCGTGCTCCCTCTCACTTGCATGCTCCCTTTCTCTTGCATGCATGTTCGCTCTCTCTCTCAAATAAATAAACAAAATCTTTTTTAAAAAAATCTACTGTGTTTGATATTAACACAGCTCTTCCCAGCTTTATTTTTGTAAGCATTTTTCTAGTATTTCTGGTATATTTTGAAAAGTATTTTTACCATTTCCATGGCCTCAATTTATTTTCAAACTCTCCATGTTCTTAGACTTTAGGTGTGTCTCTCATAAATAGCATGTATCTGAATTATTTTTGCTGAATATTATATCAATTTTTAAAATGTCATATTAAATCAATTTAAATTTGTTATTTTTAATATATTTTGATATATTTCTGATATTTTGTGCTTTCCCACTTTTTTCAGTGTTTCCCTACTTATTCCTTGCCTTGCTTTGGTATATTTTCTTTTCCAAGTTTGTATCCTTCTGTTAGTTTGTAAAGCATATACTCTGTACCTATTTTTTTTTTTTTCCAGTGGCTAAACTTGAATTTTGTCAGGCATACCTTACAAAGTCAGCCATTAAATTTAATAGTCATATACTCTCTTCACAAATAATAACAGATTTTAGAACATTTCAACTTCTAATCCCAGCTGAAAATATTGTTGCCCCAAATATTAGTTTATCTTGTATTTTTAACTACAGGAATTAAGCATTATTTTTTTTTATTTAGACAAAGTTTGTTACATTTATTCTTTGTCTATCCATGTCTTTTTTTTCAACATTTGTTTCTCACTGTAGATGTTCCTTGTGGGACATTTTCCTTCCCCCTGAAGTAGATGATTTACAAGTTTCTTTATTGAGGTTTGGTTGGTGGGAAACTCTCTATTTTGTTTATGTCAAAATATTTTTAATTTGCAATTATTCTTGAAAGATTATTTTTCTAGGATACAAACGTTTAAGAGGATATTGTTACACAGAATTTTGAAGTTCTAGATATCACTTTTACTGGTGAAAAAGCCTTCTAGCAATATGAATTTCATTCATTTTACATGATATATTCTTTTTTTTTCTAGGCTGCTCTTCACATCTTTATCTTTGACATTCTGCAGTTTCACTGTGATGAGTTTAAACGTGGATTTATGTTGGATTATTAGTCTTCAGATACATTACGTTTTATTATCTCAAGTCAATTTTTTTTTCTTTTTTTCAAGTCAATTTTTATTTTGGAAATTTTTCAGCCATTATTTTTGAAAATATTATTTATTTGTCATTCTCTTTCTTCTCTTCTGTAACTCCAGCTAGG
Source organism: Potos flavus (assembly GCA_028534135.1). NCBI lineage: Eukaryota > Metazoa > Chordata > Mammalia > Carnivora > Procyonidae > Potos > Potos flavus. The sequence continues at coordinate 84,321,915 of CM052899.1, forward strand.
GATATAGATAAAAGAAACCTGTTTCCTCTACTCAGAACTCTTCAGACACCAAATACTTAGGGTACTTTTCCCACATCAACCAATTTCCTAATCTCTGCAGATACCAAGTGCATATCCTACAATTTAATTCAATTCTGACACTAACTACCTGGAAATAGCACAAACCCACAGGTTAGGGGCAGTGTCCCACAAAACCACTTCCTACTTAGATGCCAGTAGGTGCCTAGGGGACTTACACTTCTGTCCAACTTGGCTATAAAGTTGGGGGTCCCCACCCACCTCCAGTTTGATAATTTACTAAAATGGCTCAAAATTCAGGGAAACATTTATTTATGTTTACTGGGTTATTATAAAGAATTATAAAGAACATAGAATAACCAGATGAAGAGATACAAAAGGGTGGGATCTGGAAGGATCCTGAGTGTACAGGAGCTTCTCTCCCCCTAGAGTTGGGGTGTGACACCCTCCTAGCATGTGGATGTGTTCACCAATCTGAAAGCTCTCCAAATCCCACTGTTCGGGGTTTTTATGGAGATTCATATAGAGGATTGATTAAATAACTGGCTATTGATGATTAACTCTATTTTTAGCCCCTCTTTCTTCCCTGGAGATCAAGGGTAGGGCTAAAAGTTGCAGCCTCTAATCACGTAGTTAGTTGGTTTTTCTGTTGGCCAGCCCCTGACTTGAAGCTACCTAGGGGCCTCCAGGCACCAGTCGTTCCATTGGCATACAAAAAGACACTTATCACTCAAAGATTTCAAGGGTCTTAGAAGCTCTTCTGTCATGAACTGGTGGTACTATCACTTAGGGAATTATAAAAGTTTTAGGAGCTCTGTGCCAAGAACCAGGGACCAAGATCAAAGATTCAGTTCTCACTACATCACAGTATCAGAGTAGAACTTATCATTCTATACTACATGTCTCAACATCTTTTTTATGTTTCCTGCCTCCTTACTTTCCTGTGCTGAATTCTGGGGAGTTCTTTCAGCTTTGATTTCTTGGTTATCGACTCTCTGTTCAGCTGTATATCATTTCAATGCAGACAGACAGTGTCCAAGGACCCAGAGAGGGTACCGCAGAACCAGCCAAGAGTCTCTGGCTGCACGCAGGATAGGAATAAAATGTGAGCCAGCAGAAGGTGAAAACAGAGTTTACTGAATGTAGAGGGAGAATGCAGATATGGACAGAGTGTCTGGGAGACTCAGAAAGGAAAGGAGAGAAAGTTTCATCTTTTCTTAGGGTCTGGGGGTTTTTCTTGAGGATTGTGTCTGGTATACAAGTCCTCTCAGGCATCCAGGAACTGTTAGAACAAAGACAAGGGCCCAGGTGTTATTCCTTGGAATCAGGGGGTCTTGGCGTCAAGATGTCTAGCATCAGTGGTCTGGAATATGTGTATGATGGCTTTATCCAGTCATTCTCACCTTGTCCTTCCTTAGATGTTATTTATCCCAAAGAAAGCATTAACTCCTTTTCCTGTATAAAGAGGACATACACTATTTGCATTCTGAGGCATGTGTAAAGTGGAGTGGGGTTGAAGGTCTTAGCAAGCAAGAATAGAAGCAGGAAAAGAAGCCAAAAGCAGATTTTCATGGAGTGCTTCAGTTCCTTATCTCAATTTGTTTTTTTTTCTCCCATTTTTTGCTGGATCTTCTTCTTTTCCTAGAAGTTCTCTTTGACTAACTTTCTCCTTTGGCTGGTTATTTCGGTTGTCACTTTACAGTGTTTATTGACTTCATCTTTTATCTCTTTAAACTGCTTCATATAGATCTACTTTAGATTTAGCATCTCATAATTCCGTTTTCTTCTAGGATGGTTTAAGTAAGCTATTTTTTTTCTGTTGACTTTTTCTCATGATGGCCTATTACATTTTGTTTTCCATATCGTAATTTGGTTCACATGTGATTGAGCTAAGTACTAACCACTGAGAACTCAACTCGAGGCAGTGCCAAAGTGCTACAATTAAACATACTTTCCTCAGGAAAGCTCTAGATTTGTTTCTTCTTAGCATCACGGGACACTGCAAACCTAGAAAAACCTCAATATTATTTCTTGGTTTGGATTCATTCCCCTAAGGGGTGGTGGTGGGGTGGGTAATATAAGCTAGAGCTCCTGGTCCATCCGGGAGCAGCCCTATGGTGACAAAATTCGGAGCCTGGTGCATGATGATGATGATGAAGATGATGACAACGACCAGGTTTTCCACTCAGAGCACAACAGACAAAGAAAGTTATAGCTTCTTTTGGTTTCATTTTGGGGAAAAAAAAAAAGATATTTTCTAGCTCCCCTTTAACTGAAGGTAGGACTTTTAATTAAAAAAATTTTTTTTCAGGTATGACATTTTTATTTTTATTTATTTATTTATTTATTTTAGGTATGACATTTTTAATGACTCTAGCTTTATACAGTTCGTTACTGACCAGCTTCTCCCTCTCCCACCAGTTTCCACATAGTTAAGCCCTAGAATCTCAATATATGTCCCAAAATATGTATGACCATTACTCTGCAGGGAGAATCAGTCTTCAATCATCTTCACACTCATCAGATGTAAGTTTGACAACTTTCATGTGCTTAACTGGATATCACCTGTACCATGTCAGTTCTTCACTTGCCTTGTCATTTCATATTCATTACATTTTCATAAAAAATAAATTGTTGCTCTATAGTTATTAAAATTAGGAAAAAATGTGTATTCCAAATTGCCTACTACATTGTTCTATTAAAACAGAATTAGAAGGAGAAAATTTTCAAAACAAAAGAAAAGATTCACTGTGATTTTCAAGTGCCTACATAAAAAGGATTCTATATTTTCTGGTACTAATGAGAGACACTCTTACTCTGTGGTTTGGGATATTGCTAACATTCTTCAAAAGGAATTATTTTATTATGAGATATTTTATTAACAAACTTCACCAACATAGATCTTTTTGAGAAAAATGCAAGAAAATTTCAAGAATAAAATTTTTAGAAATTGTATTTGTCTTCAATAACATTTTTTTTCCTGTTTGTAAAAGATTCTTCTGTTCTATTGTTTCACAAACATGTACTACCAGACCTTTAAATAATTACTGAATGAATCTTTTCTGCCAAACTAATTTTATTTTATTTTTTTAAATTTTTTTAAAAGATTTTATTTATTTATTTATTTGAAAGAGAGAGAGATCACAAGTAGGCAGAGAGGCAGGCAGAGAGAGAGGGGGAAGCAGGCCCCCCACCGAGCAGAGAGCCAGATGTGGGGCTCCATCCCAGGACCCTGAGATCATGACCTGAGCCGAAGGCAGAGGCTTTAACCCACTGGACCACGCAGGCGCCCTGCCAAAGTAATTTTATTAAGAAGTATGATGATGTATATGAACATAACTTTCTCTGAAAAAAATTACTCTCCTACCATTTTAAAATTATTCCAAAGACTAAAGACTCTCCATCATAATTTAGTTATATACAGTGATGTAAACAATAGTGATGTAGTTTCAAGATCAATTTCTTTTGCTGTTCTTGTTTGTCAATCCACTTCAATTTTTCTGTGAAAGAAAGTGATTAAAATATTTTTTGATGAATTACTTAAACGCTAGGGAGTGGCTTATAATACATAGCGATTAACTTGTCTCTACAAAAGTTTTTGTTTGTTTCATATTCCAAGAAGAAAAGATTTTTTATTTAATTTTATTTATTTATATATTTATATTTTTATTTATTTATTTGACAGAGAGAGAGATCACAAGTAGTCAGAGAGGCAGGCAGAGAGAGAGGGGGAAGCAGGCTCCCCGCTGAGCAGAGAGCCCCATGTGGGGCTCGATCCCAGGACCCTGAGATCATGACCTGAGCCAAAGGCAGAGGCTCTAACCCACTGAGCCACCCAGGTGCCCCAAGAAAAGATTTTTAAATGTTAGATTTCTATTAGTGTTCTTAGGAAAGTTCAATAGATTATTATTTCCTTAAAATTGATCTATACAAACTTGGCTTAAAATATATAGTGGGTTTTCTTTTCTTTTTTCTCTTCTCCTTGTTTTTTTTCCCATGTCTTTCTTTCTCTGTTTTTTCTCTTGATTTTTGAAATCCTCAAAAAAATAAATAAATAAATAAATAAAACCCCAAAAACTACAATGTAATTTCTTCTGCAGTATTTTGTGTTGACACTGAAAATTTGACCAGAAACAATTCTGCTTTAAACATTCAAGAGTCTGTGTCTGTTTTCAATATGAACTGAAACGTTAGGGAAAACATTTTAGACTTACACAGGCTTAAACAGTGTTGCCTGCCAGAAACTCCAAGCAGCTGCAAAACTCACTAATGAAAACTGGGACTGCTCTGAACAGAAATGGCTATCAAATGTCTTCACAAACAGAAGATAGAGGTGAGCATAATTAACAAACTTTATAGTGAACTAATGGATATTTCTGTGACTTTCTCATTCTTTCCATCTACCCTGACAAAGAGGAAGTGTGTTCGTTTTGCAACCTTCAGAATGATGGGTGGCAGAGATTAGTCACCTCTCTCTCGTGTCACTCACACTCAAACCGACTCCAGTTTAGACCTGGCAGGAGACCGGAGAGATTTTTAAGTCAGGATATCCAAAGCTGAGAAAGCAATTTTTTCTTGGGATTACACAGAATTGATCAAAGAGTGGGAAATTGCAGTACCGCGCATTGAGGCTAGGAGAAGGGTTTGAGGTGAACATTTATTCGGTCTCCCACTCATATTAACTCCACATCTGTGACTAGAAAAGTGTATTAACAAAGGACAACAGTCATATTTCATCTTTTTGAGAAATTATGTATATTCATGAGTGGAGGCTGCAGCCCAAGGGTCAGAAGGAACATAGTAAAAATATAAGGAAAATGATAGCCTGGGGGCGCCTGGGTGGCTCAGTCGTTAAGCGTCTGCCTTCGGCTCAGGTCATGATCCCAGGGTCCTGGGATCGAGCCCCGCATCGGGCTCCCTGCTTGGCTGGAAGCCTGCTTCTCCCTCTCCCATTCCCCCTGCTTGTGTTCTCTCTCTCGCTGTGTTTCTCTCTGTCAAATAAATTAAAAAAAAAAAAGAAAATGATAGCCTGTATTTTCCCAGTTAGTGTCTTTCCACAATGATCTAGCTGTACAATTGTCTTACATAATTACTGAAGGATAGTAGTACATTCGAGAGTACTTTTATCTAAGATTCTCAATGTTCTTTATAGTTTTTATATCACAAGACTTCACAATATAGTGAATAAATACTTGAAAGGTAATTTTTGGATAATTTTTCCAACCCCAAATATGAAAAAAAAATGGAAGTCAAATAGCACTGGAAACATTTTACAAGCTACATAGTATGGTAAAATTGAGAAAGCAATTAAGTAATAAGACTTAAGCCAGAATTAAATGACTCATCTCCAAAAAATGACTTATTTCCGGCAATTGTGTTTAAAATGCACTTACCTCATCAAATTTTTTTAATTACCCCAACCAGATTTCTTTTTGCTGCTACCAGTATGATCTACACCATGGCTTTTCGCACTTAATGTTCATTCAGATGACCAGAGGATCTTGTTAAAATGCAAATTCTAATTCAGGCTTTCCCATTTGGGACCTGAGATTCTCCATTTATAATAAGCTAACAGATGACTCTGACACTCCTGGCATTTCTATACTTTGGATAAAAGGTTCTCCAAATCTTTGCATGACTTCCCACAGGATTGACAAGGAAAATATTAAGTAATTAGGTAGCAGAGTTTGTGTTTTTTGGAAGATCAAATATGGATTTTTTTTTTTATTCAGGGGAATTATTTTGAGATTTCTTAAAAACAAAGTAACTCATGTTCTTATATCCTTGAATTGGATGAAAAAATGCATCCTCAAATCAGATAAAACTATGCAGTTATATTTGTCATCTGGGTGTCTATGTTGGAATGAGCTATAAATATTTGTATCTTTATTTTCAAGAACATTTGAAGAAATATTTTGTTAGAACATTTACATGGCTCAGGATCTGAGGGTGTTTCCGAAGAAGGATTGGTTAAGATATCTTCTTAAAACCAAGAACCCACAAATGTAATTTCTTTGCTATTAAATGACAATTTAAAAAGTAGATAATCCTCAGTAGTGACAGTCTGGGACTTTCCTGACACTAAATACTATGAAAATAGAAATATAGTATTTTGTTAATTTTTGGCTACTTATTTAGAATCTCCTTCCATGGAGGAATTATATATATATTATCTTACCATGGAAACGGTGCCTTTGGCAACTTTTTATGAATTCCATTGGTGTTCCCTTAAAAACAAAGCTGTAGTTGTAATATTTACCTGGAAACTAGTATTCCTTCCTTCCCCCAGGTAGACCATTGGATGCAATGTCAGCCTCTTTGGGAGCAGGCTTTCATTTCCTTCCTATTTCCTGCCAGGCCATAGTTACTTGCCCTTCTTAGCACATGAAGTGTATGCATGGATCACAAAGATCACTATTTCCAAAGTTGCCTGCACGAAGGAGCAAGATTTTAAAATACATATTGGATTTTTTTTTAAAGAAATTTAAGCAGTGGCAAGACCTATTTGTGTTACCAAGAGGGAGAAAATCAGTTGAATTTTAGACAGTTGATTTGTAGTCACTTTTAAAATGAAGGTGGCCATTGGTTAGCTGAACATACAGGGCAGCATACTAAGGGTGGAATTAAAGCTAGATGTTGAACTCTCATGTGAGGCCTGCAGGAAAGGTTCTAGCTGCCGAGCCTAATGTTAAGGAGCTGAACAGAGACCAAGGCCCACAGAGAGAAGACTACAGGGGAGAGATGAAAATGCGAGCAACATACTCATACATTCATGCCTGTTTCTCAAGGCCGTTTCACTTAAGTTGGATGAAATGTTAATCTTTGCATCAAGTGATGCATTTCAAATGCAAGTAGCACATGTTAAAATTTTTTTTTTTAAATGGTGTGTCTGCAATATGATTTAAAATTTGACAAATATCTCCTTAAAGCTAAATACCCTATTTATTTGCAATAATTATCTAGAATGAACTGGTTATTGATAATATTTTCCTTAATGTTCTAAGAGTTATACTTCATCAATATCCAATACTAATAACTTGTTTTAAGAATAGGGGTTTCTCTTGAAACCAATGTTACACTCTATATAATAACTAATAAGAATTTAAATAAAAACCTGGAAAAAAAAAAGAACATTAGCTAATGATTTCTAAAGATTGGACTAAAGAAGTAGGCTTTTAATAAATCTCATAAATTTTTTCTTACCATTAAAAAGAAATAAAGGTTTAAATCTTGATAATAAAAAAATCAAAATTGTTAATATTTATTAAACTTTTGTGGATGTCCTATATTTAATTATAAGAAATACATTTCTAAGTATTTAAACTGTTTTTTCCTGATTGCTATAAAATATCCAAAGACTAATTCTGTAAAATTATCCAAAGACTAATCAGTCAACTTATACAGCAAATGTCTCTCCAAACTTTCATGTTTTAATCAGAAACAGTAATGGTTTCATTAATTCACAATATAGAAACTAATCAAACTTGTATTTTAATGCCTCAGGCAACTATTAGAAAGTGAGCATACCAAAGTGATATTATTAGGATGACAAAATATTGTTTAAGAAGAAATTTCTAGTAAACATATTAAAAATGCAATTGAAACTTGAATATGGAATTCTGAAATGTTTTCTAGAATTATTATTTTTTTCCTTTGCATTGATTCCTAAAATTATGGAATTTCTACTTCTGTTCAGTATTATTGTACTGAAATTTACTATTTTAGAAGAGACAAGACTGAATGATCAGACACTTAGTTCAGATTAAGTACAGAAATGCTGTGGTGTCACCAAGCTCTGCTATTTGTTGGAAAGGAAAATGCTTACCCAGCATCATTCCCAAGATGTAAATGTGCCATATCAGTGTAAAATTAAACTGTTTATACATACAAGGGTGCCAGGAAGACTTTCACTGAATCTAATACAGATCCTTCTTCTTATATTATGATCTTATATTCAATTCTAATAGTATCTCTAGATCAACTATGCTTAATTTGTCAATAACTCAAAGATATCAACTCACATCTTATTTTATTCTACTTTCATTTTGGATTTCAACATCAACTTCAACCAAAATAAATTATCTTTGGAAAAAGAAACATGTGATTAACATATAAATACTGGTGGATAAAATAAATAATATCTTGCATAAATATATTTGGAGAAAATTCAGAAACTTAGTATTGTCTCCTTCTAAATTATGGGCCTTGTAAATTATGCTTTCAAAATATTTCTGTAGGTTTTTTTTTTTTCTTTTTTGGTCTAATTTGAAGAAATGACTCTATTGTTAGGAATTTCAAGCTAACTTAAGGGAAAAGTTAATTATATAATGGGATAATGGAAAAGGAATTTTGTGGGAATAGCTGGTTTCAATTACCTCAAAATACAATGTGATTGTCAATGTTGATTTTAGATTAAAATTTATTAAAATGACCAAACATCTCAAATTGCTACTCCAAATGATAGCTACATCTTTCTCCTTAAAAATCTCAGAGATAGACTATCTGAAGTTTAAGCCTCAGTAAACTCTGAATTTTATCCATATCTCTAATGATCAAAGTCATCCTTATGATAACTTCAAACTCTTCTCCTCATTTTTCTCCTCTTTTATGCTATGCACCAAGAATTCAAGATCTGTCATCGTACTTAATTTCTCTATATCTTTTTAAATAATCTCATTTTATTATCCTTATTGGTTTTTTTCCTCTTTTTCTGATAAAAATTCTTTTTTAAAAATATTTTATTGATTCATTTCAGAGAGAGAGAGAGAGAGCAAGAGTGGGGGGAGGAGTAGAGGGAAAGGGAGAGGGACAAGCAGATTGCTCTGAGTGCAGAGCCTCATGCAAGGCTGATTCCAGGACCCCCAGATCATGACCTGAGCCAAAACCAAGAGTCGGTTGTTTAACTGACTGAGCCACTCAGGTACCCCTCTGATAAAAGCTCTTGAATAGTCATCTATTTTCTCCTTGTTACATCATCCTGATCCCAAACAAGAACATATATTTTATATTTCTCAACTCCACTCAGACTACTTCTACTAAAGTCACCATTGTTTCTTTTTTGTTCAAATCTAAAGACTTTTCTTTTAAATGCTTTTTCACTTTCCCATCTTTTAGGTTCTTGATCAGATTATTTTTAGTACATTTTTTGCCTGATATATGTCTTGTGATTCCCTGGCCATTAGACACCTATTAACTCAGTTGACTCATCTTGACTTTTGAAACTCATCTTCATTCTTCCAGTCACTAACTATATGTTTCAAGATTTACTGTTTGTTCCCTGACTTAGGTAGTTCAGTGGATGCAAAATTCAAAATATGATCAAAAATCAAATATTGTTCCTGTTCTCAGGCCATTATGGTTTAATTAGGAAAATGCAAAAACATGTACAAAAATATAAATACTAACACAAGGTAGCAAATAAAATATAAATGAATGGGTTAATTTTGTAGTAGCAACATGTTTTTTCTCCATTTGTTGTTGTTGCTGTTGTTCTGAAGGATTTCTTTAGAGGCAGTTTGCTGGTCTTTTCCAATCAGGAAAATATGTCCACTCTCTACATTCTTCCCATTATTATATCTTTCCATGGAATCTTGTCAAAAAGGACCTAAGGGAAATATCCAGGCAAGTTCAGCCTATAGAACGACAATCACTCTCAACTATGAAAGGATCCGCATGGTTCCTGTGACTATGGACCTTTGTCACCAAACACTGTAATCAGGTCATCTTTCTGTTTGAGCTGAGGCCAGAGAGTACTCTCTACCAGTTTTCTTACTGCTATTTAAACAAATAATTTCCCAAAGGAATCTAGGGCATGGCACACCCACAATTAATTGAGTTATAAATCTAGTTGTAGTAGCATCTTTTTTATTCTATTAAAAGGAGAAGTCTTCTCATCCTCCCTTCAAAATATGACTGCCAGGGACATTCTCTTCCAGCTTCACTTTTCTTCTATGGAGAAACAGTCTTTCACAAAACGAAAAGACATAGGATTTCAGAATGGGAACTTGCAAAATAAAATTAAGAAAATAAAATATTATATTTGAAAATATGACGGGTAAAGATATCAGAGGAGTTCACCACCAGAGGAAAGGGGCGGACAGGTGCCCTGGGCAGCTAGTGGACCGAGGCCAAGATGCACCTGTCCATGGCTGGACGTCTGTTCACGTGCACAGCCAGATGGGCAGTGTGGGGAGGAAAAAGGCTTAAAGGAGAAGGAAGTTGTCCAGAAGGCTGAGAATGGAAGAGATGCACCTTCTAATGGGAATGCTAATGAGGTAAATGGGGAACTGGAGGCCAACAATAAAGTGGAGGAAGAAGAGGAAGAAGGGAGAGAGGAAGTGGGGGAAGAGGAGGAAGGCAATGGTGAGGAAGAGGCTGGAGATGAAAAGGAGGAGGCTGAAGCAACTCGGGACACAGGGGTAGCTGAAGATGATAAGAATGATAACGTCACTGCCAAGAAGCAGAAGACCGATAAGGATGGCTAGACAGCAAAAAAGGAAATGTTTAAACTCAACAACAAAAAGGCCTCCGTGACCTGTTCGCCCTCCACTTCCCGTCTCAGAATCTAAGGGGGGTCATTTTTGGGTGGAGAGTCCCAGTGCGGACAGCGTCACGGTGAGTGACACGTGCTCTCCACCAGGCAAAACCACGAGGGGAATTTGCAAAGCAGAGGAAAAAACTTCCAAGGCCCTGCTTTTTTTCTTAAAAGTAATTTTGTCTGTATTTTTTATTTACATTTTATGTTTTTGTACATATTGTTAAGGGTCAGCCATTTTTAATGATCTCCAGTGACCAATCAGCCTTTGAAGAAGTCTATGTCCTACTTCTGACCTGACTTGTGGTGTGACCACGTTCATTATAATCTCAAAAAAGGGGAAAAAAAAACTTATTAAAAAAACACAAAAGCAAAACAACAACAAAACAATCTTATTCTAAGCATTCTAGTAACTTTTTTTGTGTGTATGTACTTATCTGTACTGTAAGTAATTGGCTTGCATGAGAAGGTTAAAAAGGTCAAAGATCAAAGATAAAAGGTTTCTTTTTTTCCCCCTTTTTTGTCTACGAAGTTGCCGTTCATTCTACTTATTTATTTATTGGCCTGTTTGATGTATGTGTGAAACAATGTTGTCCAACAATTACGTAGAATTTTATTTTGCTGAGTTGTTCTGAAGGAAAAAAAAACCAAAAAACCAGAGTAAAGATTGTCCTATAAGCAGAGCTTGAAAGGTCCCCGGCTGAGCTGTGGATCAGGGGAGGCAAAGATCAGGCAGGACCCCAGCAATAAACAGAAGAGAGGTTTTGAACCAAGGTACACATTAATTTGATTGTAAATCCAAGGAAGCCCTTCTAAACAATGTTCCAAGCAGTACACTTAGAAGGTGATGATCACAGCGGCAAAAAGTGAGTGTGTGTGAGCAGAGAGGGGTGACCAAACAATTCTGGAATTTCTGGGTTAAAAAAAACTTGTTGAGCATTGCTTTATCAGGACTTCTCAGACTTTAACCTACTTGCTTGGAAATGTAAAGAAATAAGTATAATTTGTAGCCAATTGCTACTGGCTTTCTTTTTAAAGACAAATTTAAAATTTGATTGGAGGGTAAAACAAAGCTAAGAAGGGTTCATTCATCGAACAGGACAAAAGTCTTCTGGAATATTTTCCCCAGTGCCTCTCATGTAGCCCACCAGACTGGTTGATCCCAATCCCCATTTGTCTCCCAGACTCTATATAATTCTCTGCCTAGAACCCACTGGCAACTGCTGGCTCTGATTTATCCTACCCTTCTCTCTCACCTTTTCCAATCTTTTATGGCGGTAAGCTCTAACTTTGACAATTAATTCAATCAAATAGCTTTTGAATGCTTTTAATACTTTTTCTTAATCCCATTGTTTCAACCCTCTCAAGATTCAAAATAAGTAAATAAAAAATAAAAAGCAAAGGCTGGATTCTTTTAGCTGATTAGAAAGAATTTAATTAATTTATTTATCAATTCATCTATTTTGCTTTCGTTTGTGTATATGTATATATGTGTATATATATATGTAGAGACATATATATATATATATATATGTAAACAATTAGATATATAAAACAATTATTTCAGAGCCTGGTGATTGCTAACATTCAATAAATAACAGCTGTTACTACTATTAGTAAGAGAGGCACAGCATGAAGGGTTGAGAGACTCTACCAAGTGGGAAAAAGCCCAGAAGCTAATATTACGAGTATGGAAATCTGAACTAAACAATTTCTTTAAAAACACACATTTATTGGGGCACCTGGGTGACTCAGTGGGTTAAAGCCTCTGCCTTCAGCTCAAGTCATGATCTCAGGGTCCTGGGATCGATCCCCATATCGGGGTCTCTGCTAAGCGGGGAGCCTGCTTCCCCCTCTCCCTCTGCCTGCTTCTCTGCCTACTTGTGATCTCTCTCTCTCTCTCTGTGTCAAATAAATAAATAAAATCTTAAAAAAACACATTTATTATTAAATATGTATGTATGCATAAGTAGAGAGTATCCAATGTGTTCATCATCCAGATTCAACTATTATCAAATATGCCCAATCTTGTTTGAGTTATACCAATACCAACTGATTTATTTTATTTTTTTAAAAGATTTAATTTATTTATTTGACAGAAATAGACACAGTGAGAGGGAACACAAGCAGGAGGAGTGCGAGAAGGAGAAGCAGATTCCCTGCTGAGCAGGGAGTCTGATGCAGGGCTAGATCCCAGGACCCGGGGATCCTGACCGGAGCAGAAGACAGAGGCTTAAAGACTGAGCCTCCCAGGTGCCCCCACTGATTTATTTTAAATGGATCTCAAACCTTGTATCTTTTCATCAGTACTTTAATATGCATCTCTAAAAATATGGACACTTTATGTAAAATTGCAAATGCTCTTATTATATCTAGGGTATTATTTATTATTCATTAATACCATTAAATATCCTGTGTATGTTCAAATTTCCCCAACCGTCTCATAAATATTTTTGGCAGATTTTGTTTTTATTATTACTACTGTTTTTAAATTGATGTTTAACTTAGAGTAAGGTGCACAAATCTTAAATATACAGATTGACAGATTTTAGACAAGTATTTATCTATTTAAACACTGTCCAGATCAAGATATAAACATTTCCAGCGTCCAAGCAGGCTCTTTCTGGTCTTTTCCAATTAAGGTACCCCCAAATTAGCTGTTCTTTTCACTTCTATCATAGATCAGTTTTGCATATTTTTAAACTTCATGTAAAAACATTAAACATACTCTCTATATGATTAACCATTCCTAAGTATTTACTAAAGATAAATAAAAGGATATGCCCATATAAAGAGTTGTACCTGAATGTTTCTAGAGACTTGATATGTAATAATCAAAAACCAGAAACAATCCAAATGTCTATCAATGATGAATAATTAAATGAATTATAGTATGTAATGCACTGAAATACTATTCAGTAATAAAGAGGAATGAACTATTGAATTATGGAGCAACTTAGATTTTTCTCAAAATTAGTATGTGGAATGAAGGAGTCAGTCCAAAAAATAATAATAATTCATACTGTGTATTTTTGTTTACATACAATTCTAGAAATATAAATTCATCTTCAATGACAGAAAGATCAATGATTGGCTGGGTATTGATGGATGAGCAAGAAGAAAAGATTAAGAAGGTGCAAAACGCAATTTGGGGGAAGATGAGTATGTTCACTATCTCGACTGTGGTAGTAGTTTCATGGATACATGTATACATAAATAAAAACTTATCAAATTGTATACTTCAAATAAATAACATTTATTGTACATCAAATATTTTTCAATAAAGATCCCACAAAAATAAAAAGAGACTAATGGTTGGTGTGATCCTTTCTCTTCTTCTTACCTGAAATTTAGCTGGAATACATGGAACTATATTAGCTATCTCTTAACCATGAATAAAACTTAAAAAGAAATAATAATAGAAATCAAGGCTGTACATTGTCATCTTAGAGAAACACTAAAAGAATTGTAGAAGAATATACAGCTAAAAATCCAATATAAAATTTTCAAAACTTGAATAATCTAAAAATGCATGAAAAGAAAAAGAAATGAAGAACACATGGGACAAATAGCAATATGTACCATTTAACACGAGTATACCAAATATTATGATACTTACAAATTGACAAGTATTGAATTGAAAGGCAATATTTGCTTAACTGGATATGTTGTTTACTAGAGACACACTTGAAATATAAGAATACACAAAGGATCAAAAAAATAAAACAATCTATACTATGCATACATAAACCAAAAGACAGCTATTATATGTTTATTAATATTAGGCAAAGAAGATTTAATACAAGGGGTACTACTAGTGAAAAAGAGACATTTCAAAATGATAAAAGAGCCAATTCTACAGAAAAATATAAGAGTTCAAAATCAGTGTGTATACAACAATAGAGTTTTGAAACATACATAGTAAATATGACAGATTTAAAGAGGAAATAGGAGAGCCTAAGATTGTTTATGAAGATATTAACAAGTTGCAGAATACTTGAACAAGTATCAACCAATTTAACCTCACCGACCTACAGAGAATACTTCAGTCAGCAACTAGAATGAGTAAACACCCAATCCGTTTTATGGCATACATTACTTCTTCAATGGTAATTGATCTGTGCAGGCTCTCTCTCTTTCTCTCTCTCTCTTTTGTAAGAGAGAAAAACAGATTTTTATTTTTATTTTTTATTTTTTTATTTATTTTTATTTTTTTAAAGATTTTATTTATTTATTTGACAGACAAAGATCACAAGTAAGCAGAGAGGCAGGCAGAGTGAGAGGGGGAAGCAGGCTCCCTGCTGAGCAGAGAGCCCGATGCGGGGCTCGATCCCACGACCCTGAGATCATGACCTGAGCTTTAACCCACTGAGCCACCCAGGAGCCCCAGAAAAACAGATTTTTAAAAATTAATTTACATAAAATTGTACAGACTAAGTCTCTTAATTATTGTTTTTAAAATTCCTATATTTTGATGATTATTTTATTCCTGTTATTTCTAACTTTGTACATTGTCCTTCGTTCCCCACTTCCACCCCATTCCCCTCACTACTATCCCTTTTAATGAGTTAGCTAGCTATCTGTTTTTCAATAGTCACCTTAAAAAAAAATGTTTCTAAAGAATGAATATTTAGATTTATTTTTTTACTGCTGTTTTCTCACAAGTTTATTTTGGGTTGTATTAAAAGTAATGCTGAATTATTGGGTGCACAGATATTTATATATGCTATATCTTCATTTTGAATTTTATCTATGACCTTATAAAGTGTGCTTTTTTTGTTCCTCTCTTAATGTTTTTTTGGTCTAAATTCTACCTGTCAACAGTTATCAGTCTGCTTTCCTTTTATTCACATTTGCCTGGTATAACATTGTTCATTCTTTACTTCTTAACCCCTTCGGAATATTTGTTTTAGATCTATCTTATGAACGTACAATGGAGTATTGAGTTTTACTTTGTTGGGCAATTGTAAATTCCTTTTTTTCTATCAATGGATAATTTAAACTGTTGCACAACCATCTATATGAATAAAAACTTTGGTCTCAGTTATTTTATGTTATACACTCTCATATAGATTTTCAATATGTAGCAGGTTTTGTATATTCTCTTTCTTTCTGTTAGTGTGCATCACTGTACTTTTTAGCATTTATAAAGGTTTGCATTTTTTTTAATGTTTACAGTATTGGTTATATTTCCACCTTTGTGCTGAATTTAAAAAAAAAATCACCTGAAAATCAATGTTTAAAACAAAGAGCATCAACTTATTTCATTAGGGTTTGAGTCGATGATTTCAGGTGGGTGGTTATTCCCATTTAACCTAGACCTGCTTGTACATCTGGGGCTATGCTGGCTATTAGCTGGAATAACTTAGTTCTGTTCCTTCTGCATCTTACATTCCTCCTCCAGGTGAGACCAGACATCATACTGCAAAGGCAGAGTTTCTGGAACCTAAGAAGCAACAGACATGTACAAATACACCTAAGAGATATCATAGGTTAGGTTCCAGACCCCTGCAACAAAGCGAATGTCACAATAAAGTGAGTCAAATGAATATTTTTATTTCCCAGTGCTTATGAAAGTTATGTTTACACTATGCTGTAGTCCATTAAGTGCACAATAGCATTATGTCTAAAAAAATAATGTATATACCTTAATTGAAAAATAACTTTCTTAAAAAAAAGAAAAGAAAAATACGTTCTTACTAGAAAATGCTAACCATCACCTGAGCCTTCAGCAAGTTTTAATCTTTTTGCTGGTGGGAAGTCTTGCATTGATGTTGATGCCTGCTGACTGATCAGGGTGATGGATGAAGCCTGGGGTGGCTGAGGCAATTTCTGAAAATAAGACAAGAACGACGTTTACTGTATCTGCTGACTTTCTTTCACAAATTATTTCTTTGTAGCGTGTGATGCTGTTTGGTATTATTTTACCCGCAGTAGAACTTTCAAAATTGGATTCGATCCTCTCAAACTCTATTATAGCTTATTTAACCAAGTTTATGCAATACTATAAATCCTTTGCTGTCATTTCAACAATCTTCACAGCATTTGCCCCAGTAGTAGATTCCATCTCAAGAAATCACTTCTTTGCTCATCCACAAAAAAGCAATTCCTCATCTGTCCAAGTTTTATTATGAGATTGCAACAAGTCAGTCACATCTTCAGGTTCCACTTCTAATTCTACGGTTTTATTTATTTATTTATTTATTTTCTATTTCCACCACATCTGCAGTTCTTTCCTTCACTCAAATCTTGAACCCTTCAAAGTCATCCATAAGGATTGGAAGCAACTTCTTCTAAACTCCTGTGATTGTTGGTATTTTGACTTTTTCCCATGAATCATGAGTGATTTTAATGGCATCTAGAGTGGCAAATTCTTTCCATAAGTTTTTCCATTTATTTTGCCCTGATCCATCAAAAGAAACTACCTTACAAAGTATATTTCTTAAATAATAAAACTTGAAAGTTAATACTTATGTTTCATTGATAGAACACAGCATACATTTAGCATAATTTTTAAGGGCCCTAAGATTTTCAGAATATTAAGTGAGCCCTGACATCATCTTAAACTCACCAACTGCCTTAGCTTCTAACAAGAATCGTCCTGTCCTTTGACGCTTTGAAGGTACCGTTCAAGTATTGACTTCTTCTCTCTAGCCATGAAAAAAAGAAAATAAAAATACTTGATGGCATCTTCTTCCAATAGAAGGTCATTTCATCTGTATTGAAAATTTGCTATTCAGTGTAGCCAGCTTCATTAATGATCTGAGCTAGATCTTTTGTAGAACTTGCTGCAGCTTCTATCTTAGCACTTGCTGCTTCACCTTGGACTCTCATGTTATAGAAATGGCTTCTTTTCTTAAACCTCATGAACCAACCTCTGCTAGGTTCAAATCTTTCTTTGGCAGCTTCCTCATCTCTCAGCCTTCATAGAATTGAGGAGAGTTAGAGCCTTGCTTTGGATTAGGCATTGGCTTAGGAGAATATTGTGTCTGGTTTGATCTTCAATCCAGACCACTGAAATTTTCTTCATATCAACAGTAGGCTATTTTGCTTTCGTATCATTTGTGTGTTCACTGGAGTAACTCTTTCAATTTTCTTAAAGACCTTTTTCTTTGCATTCACAGCTTGGATAACTGTTTGGCACAAGAAACTTAGTTTTTGGCCTGTCTTGGCTTTCAACATGCCTTCCTCACTAAGCTTAATCATTTTTAGCTTTTGATTTGACGTGAGAGATGTGCAACTATTCCTTTCACTTGAACACTTAGAGGCCATTGTAGGGATATTGGCCTACTTTCAATACTGTTGTGTCTCAGGAAATAGGGAGTCCTGAGGAGAGGGAAAGAAACTGGGGAACATCTGATCTATGGACCAGTCAGGACACACACAACATTTGTGGGTTAAGTTCATCATCTTATATGGGCATGGTTTGTTGTACCCCAAAACAATTATAAAAGACCACCAATTGCAGATCACTATAACAAATACAACAATAATGAAAAATCTTAAAATATTACAGGATTTACTAAAATGTGACACTGAGACACATTTGACACAAAGTGAGCAAATGCTGGTGGAAAAATGGCGCCAGTAGACTTGTTTGACTCAGGATTGCCAGAAAACTTCAATTTGTTAAAAAAAAAAAAATGCAGGGTCTGTGAAGCATAATAAAGTGAAACACAGTAAAATGAGGTATGTTTGATATGCTTGTACATTTTCAAACTTCTGTTCCAGTTATATTTATTAACTTCACATGGACCAAAGGGAGTAATATGGCTAGTCCAGAAACATAGCGGTAAGGTAGGTGGGAAAGATGAAGAACTGGAGATCCTTTTTTGCAATCTAACACAGTTACAACTATTCTAATACCTTTACCTCTAATATCCAAGGTGTGCTGACCTTTTTAAAAAATTTTTCTATCTAGCCAGTAATATCTTTTTCCTCCCCTGTTATTAGTCTCCTTAGAATCTAATTTGAAATAATGTCATTTTGTTTCCATTAATTCCTATAAGGCAATCAGCAAGATTTGAAATTAGGTTAAATGAGTTATACTTATTTGGAAAGAAACATATAAGGAGAACATAAAGCTTCCAAGATGAATAATTTAAAGATACCCAATCGACATGTTACACGTCTTTTAATTCCTAGCACATTCAAAATCTTGAATTAAGTTTTTAAGGAGGGTTGGAGTTTTTCAAAAGGGTGAGGGAGCAGAGAACAGATGATGTAAAATGGCAGAAAAGGTGGATCAGAAGGATGTGGAGGGTAAAGACCCTAGGGGCCCGATGGACAGTTTAAACAGGGGGAAAGTGGACTGAGAAAACCTTTCCCAAGACTACAAATTGTAGGAAGAAATAAATTTGAAGGCTAAGAGGTAGTATATATGGATAGCAGATGTTGGAAATAGAGGTTTTGGAAATGTAGTTTAAGAGTATGATGATATGGGAATAAATGGCTAAGTAGGTAGGACAACAAGATCTTGTGAGTGAGGGCTAACAATTACGGAGATAAGGGTTATCTCTTTTTTTACCGAAATAGACTATGGACCATTTAAGGTCAAAGAAAATCCATTTATTCAAAAAATAATTAGTGTTTACTCTGCGCCCAGTTTGATTCTGTGTACTAAGGACATGACAGAGGTGAAAATACAGACCAGTGGCGCTTGGGTGACTCAGTGGGTTAAAGCCTCTGCCTTCGGCTCAGGTCATGATCTCAGTGTCCTGGGATCGAGCCCCGCATCGGGCTCTCTGCTCAGCAGGGAGCCTGCTTCCCCCTCTCACTCTGCCTGCCTCTCTGCTTACTTGTGATCTTTGTCTGTCAAATAAATAAATAAAATCTTAAAAAAAAAAAAGAAAAAAAAAAAAGAAAATACAGACCAGATACTGGTGTCATGTCAGTGATATTCTAGTGGAAGATTAGTCTGGAAGGGGTTGACATAAGGGGTTTCTGAAAATTGAATCAGACACACATGGGATAGAAACCAGTATTTATTCAATCCAATACTGATCACTCTGGCAAGGTCCTAGATAAACTAAGAAGAGATCCGTATTATATAGATGGTATGCATGTAGTTGGAAAAATGATAAAATTGTTCCTTTAAAAAATTAAAGTTATATATGGGAGATCATCTCATATTTACATAGAAGTAGGTTATATGCATCTACTTTATCTTCCTGATATGTAGAAACAAATAAATTTACAATATTGTAACCTTTTATATTACTGGATCCACTTGATTTAGATAGAGTATTCATGGAATCCTCATCTACAAAGTCTCCATTTAAAGAATATCCACCAAGGGAGTCCTCAAAAGGCAACTTTGCCACAGTCACCATAAAGCATCCATTATGTTTTGCCTCTAGTACCAATTTCACAACTACTGTCCACAAAATAAACTTCATAATGATATCGCTAACAATGTCTCTTAAAAGAACATCAACATCTATGTAAATTATCGTCTCCAGATGCCCAAAACTATTATTGACAAATTCATCAAAGTTCTAGAGGAGATACGAGCTCCATATAGACATTCAGAGATGGGTGATAGAGGTGATAGACTTGTATTTAATTTCATGCCACAGCTGCACTGGGTAACAGCTTCCTCCTGTATAGAGTTCCCAAACATCTCCCAGAACAGTTCCTTTAACCAGCTATTGGCTCTTAATGAATTCAATGAGACATACATCACTGTGATTAGGAACTTGAACCCTACAGTCACACAGAACACATTCCCTTTACAATTTCTAATATTGCAGACTTTAAAAGTTATCTACTTATAATGAATAGTTTTCAAATACTTTTATTAATGGATGATTCAATTCCAAACTGTACATAGATGTAGATCATTCAGGGAAAAGTTATATCTTAAAACATATTCTCAACTTTTAGTACAAATATGTTTAAACTATTCATTAAAATATTTCTCAATATATAAGCATATTGCCAGGAAATAAATTTTTATATGAGAAGACAAACTGGGGATAAGGAAAGTATTTGGTTTATCTTTACCTTCAATTGTGAATTCCACACATAGACGTGGGAATCATTAAATGTAATGGACTATGAATGAAGCGCTGCAAAAACCAGTAGAGGCAAAGACAAATATAGATACTTAAAGCCAAGTCTCACTTATCCAGAAAAGATCTGCACCTCAAAATTCAAAACATGTTGGCCAACTAGTATCCTCTGGGAGCCATTCTTTCTTGAACTTCTTTTGGTTTGAGTACAAAAAAGAAAAAAAAAGTTGCATGGACGAAATATTCTTGCAGTTTTAATTGATTTCTTCTTTTTAACTGTGATTGTAGAGATTGATAAGATCACTGCACAAATTTATGTGAAATTTAGCAGTGCAACACAGGGCAACGACTTTACAAATTTTATAACAGAATCAAATTATTATTACTTTTAGCGATGGTTTTGATAGTAATCCATTCCATGTAAACTGATCTGGCCTGATTAAAGTGGAATTTAGCATTTGTTTCTGGGTATGTGAAGAAGTTTTGGTTCACATAAAAAGAGTGCCATTTTTTCAATTACTTGATTTGGTTGAGTGATTCTTTAAAAATGATAAAGAGAAAGAACATTTCAACTTGACACTTTTCTGCTCAGTTCAAAATACCAAAACACCTCAATTGAACAAAACAATATGGTCAGCAGAATTACTCCTTACAATTTCCTAAGGGAACAAAAACAATGGATGATCTGGTTCTTTGATTGTGATCTCTCTGGATTTCAACAGATTTTTCCTTTTAAAATGAAGAGTAAAAATTCCAAATCTATTGAGAAATGGTCAGCACATGAGCCCCTGGTTACTCACCTAGTGACTTAAAACATACTTTTCTCAGTACAATCATATGACATTGCAATGAAACAATAAAAATGAGCCCTTAAGGATTATAATCTGTGTAAAACTTCTATCCAGAAAACATCCTTGGAAACTGAATTCCGTAATTACATTTATCTGAATGAAAACATTCCAAAGTCATTTTTACTACTTGTTTTTGCTACTACTATGTACTTGTTTGCTGTTTTTAATGTTTATATCCAAAAGTTATAATGTGATTCTCAACTCCCTCCCAGTACTTAGAGTTTAATATTGTTTCTAGCTTTTGGTGCAAAAAAAAAAAAAAAAAAAAAATCATGTTACCTGTGGGGGAGCAATTAGGTTTACTAAGTACGTCTGTCATATAACCCTCTGGGAGGAAAACTTAATTGTGTTTTCCAAATAAGAAAGAATGAGATATTTTGCCTCATTCCCCTTTAGAGAAGGCCAGCACAGCTTAGATCCAGGAGGCCTGAGGATATCTTCCTGTGGGGGAGAGTTGAAGATTATGTTTTCCAAGACTTAGGCTCTTGACAAAGGACTAGATGGTTGGGAGAGGAGGTTGTCTGGAGTCTCCTGAGAAGCAGTTGCTGGGCCTGTTTCAGAAGGCAGCTTCCCAGAGAGAGAGCAGAGACAAGTATCTGTGAGGTATTGCAGGGGAGGAAAAGGTACTCCTACATGCAGTGCCCTGGATGGGACAGTGGGGGGGACGGTAGCATAGCTCTACACATTACACATTACACATTACACACTACACATTACACACTCTTGAGGGAAGCTGCAGTTTCCATTGAGAACACTGTGGAACACCAGCATTCATGAGCAGCAAAGTGCAGCCACAGAGCCATGAGAGCCTCACAGTGAAGTTCAAGACCAGCATCCTCTTTACTCTCCCCTGAAATTCCCCAGGAGTCTTACCTGCTAAGAAAATGGAAAGCAGGGTGCCTGGGTGGCTCAGTTGGTTAAGCGGTTAAGCAACTGTCTGCCGCTCAGGTCATGATCCCCGGGTCCTGGGATGGGGGCCCCCATTGGGCTCCCTGCTCTGTGGGGAACCTGCTTCTCCCTCTCCCTTTGCCTACTGCTCCCCCTGCTTGTTCTCTCTCTCACTCTCTCTGTCAAATAAATAAATTAAATATTAAAAAAAAAAAAGAAAGCAAGAAAAGGAAAGAAAATGGGATCTACTCTCAAGACCTGACTAAAAAGTACTTCCTCACCAGCTCTTTATTTGATTAAAGTATTTGAATCCAGTGGAGCAAACTCAGAATATTTACATAAGTTAATTCTTTAGCCAAGCCTGCCATTTTTCTAGAACTGCCGAAACTTTCAGATTTCTTATCTGTACTTTTCATCCAAAAAGAAAAGTAAGACTTTCAGTGCAGTATATAGCCCAAGTTTTCTTTCCTAACTAAGAGATCTGTGGGCAATTTCAGGTTTTATTTGCATCAGTAATTAAGAAATTCTCATTGGTAACTTTATTCGAGTTCTACCTCCAATTTCTTGTTACTTTAGGTTTTGTTTTGGAAATGGCTGTCACTAATCGAGAATTTCTGAAGCTGTCTTCTTTCTTCATGTGTACTTTGGGTAATATTTGAATTTGTTCTTTCTTCCAAATTTATTCTCCTTGTTTTTGGTGAAATCTCTTTCAAAATATGTTGACATTAGGGATTATAATCCTTGATTGAGCTTTATAGTAAGAAGTTAAATTCACGTAATTGAATGTCCAATGATCCACCATCAAAATACACAGGAACAAAATTAGCTGATAACATATTTACCTGTCACTGGATTAAGACATTCTCAAAGTTAAAAAACTCTCTCCTGGCCATCACTATATCCTCAAATACTAGCCCTTGGCCTGGCAAATGACATTATGTATCATAAACAACTCTCGTTAAGCAATTGAATGAATGAATGAATGAATGAATGAATGAATGAATGAAGGGTCCTGAGGCAAGTTCCAACTTTATATGAAAAAAGTTACTGAAAATTTAATTAGCCTTCCTTTAGCCTAATTTAATAAACCAGAAAACTAGTTAATGTTTAATTATAATTAACTGAGGTATTCAATTTTGGAAAACAAAAATGAGAAGAAAATAGCCTTTCTAAACATTAGGGGAAAACTCCTTACAAATATTGAACAAGTGCATTTATTTTATAACAGCTCTGAAGTTTCTTCCTTCTAACTCCACATCTAGGAAACTACCACATTCCTCTATCTTCAAAGTCTATGTCAAAATATTCGATATTTGGAAAACCTACCAAGTGAACTAGGGATGTCTCATGACATTGTGCCATTTGGCCCTTTCTAATGAATAGATACTTAAGCCAGAGGTTTTGCATCTTATCCCTCTGTAGGTCATAGCCCATGAAATATTAATTATAAGTTCATGGGTCATTTACAGAACAATCTTTAATATATGTGAAAGATCTAGACACACAGCAATAATCCTATTTTAAAAAATGATTTAGAAAAATTCTTTTACTATTTCTTTTTTTTTAAGATTTTTTATTTATTTATTTGACAGGTTGAGAGAGAGAGAGCACAAGCAGAGGGAATAGTAGAGGCAGAGGAAGAAACGGGCTCCCTACTGAGCAGGGATTCGGATGCTGGGCTGGATCCCAGGACCAAGGGATCATGACCTCAGCAGAAGGCAGATGCTTAATGACTGAGCCACCCAGGTGCCCCTCTTTCACTATTTCTTTCACTACTTACCTATTTGTTGGTTACCAGCATAGATAAGAAGATATATTTAAATAAAGGAACATAACACACAGATAACACCAAAGAATAACTATAATTCAGATTATAGAGATATACATAACCATTTCTACAGGCTACAGAAAGCTCTATTAGGAAGGTAGAATCAGCTTAAGTTCTTAAATTATCATGAAAATATATTTCAGGAGAGTCCCTATTAATTTTCAAATACTTGTTTTTGTTTTAAATTATTTATTCATTGCTTGTTAACCAAAAACTAGCATTTTGAAGAATGTGAAAGCATTATTTATTCTTATTCATTATTCACATTCATTTGTTCCTTCCGATTTTAAATATTTATATAAATATATTAATGTATATGTTTAACAAATACTATCAAATATACATATACACAAATACATATGTATTTTTAGCAGTTTCAAACTAAACCCTTATAATATCACAAATTGTTTTATTATTTCCATTTCCTTGCCACATTTTAAGTGTTTAAATATTATTTAATTTCTTGTTGAGAGGCTCTATTCATCAGAAATTGACTCTATTTATAATTTTGCTCAGACTTTATATATCTTGCATCTTGTGCCAGGGTTAAAGCTCACAAAACCTTTACCATTTTGAAAATTCAAATCTGTGGAGTTGATATACTTAATCAAAGAAATTATCATGAGACTAAGTATATAGAGGACAATGGGATTAATGAATTTAATAAATACATTTCCTGCTGCAGATCCAAACCACACTCTTCATCCCCATGTTGAAAAAGAAACTGTAACTTTATGTGAACAATCACAATCTCTTTGGTAGGTAAGTTAAGCAATAATCTAAAATATATTTTGGGATATATGCACACCAAAAAAATATATTTATGGCCTATCTATCTCCAAAGTAAATGGGTAGGAGATTATACAAAGTTATGCACTCAAGAGTTCAAACATTAAGAAAAAGAAAAAGATTTCTATCATTCAATTTTCTTCTATGTCCTTGTATTCAGGGAACCAGTAGACTCACTCACACACACACACAAGTACACACCCACAAACACCTTTAAAATGAGGGACAGTTACAGTAAGAACTTCATAGACAAAGCTTGTAAGGCTCTCTCAAAGGATAGTATATTAGAGAACGTACAGGCAGAAATTATTGGAAAATATAGAACAAGGTGGAATGGAGAATGTCAAAAAAGTCTGAAAACAAAGCATGCTGGTTAAATCTACTCTTATGTGCCATTGGGAACTTTGAAAACCACTGGCCTTGATGTCGAGACTCTCATCCCTTCCTTCGTTCTGTCACTGCCTGCCTCCCTCTCTTCTTTCTTTCTGTACTCCTTCTTTCCCTCTTCTTCCCCTATGTTCTTCTCCTATAACTTCCCTCTCTTCCTCCCCAACCCCTACCACCCTCGGTAGCATGTGTTAAAAACCATTGAATAAAACACGTGCTCAATTAAACCTCTGAAGTATGATCCCAGAGCCTATATTCTTAGCCCCTAGTATATAACTGCCTCATGATTTCCATGATTTTGCATCTATGACTTCAAAAAGATAGAGCATAGGTTCTTTCTTTCTTTTTTTTTTTAAAGATTTTATTTATTTATTTGACAGAGAGAGACACAGCGAGAGAGGGAACACAGGCAGAGGGAGTGGGAGAGGGAGAAGCAGGCTTCCTACTTAGCAGGGCGCCTGATGTGGGGCTCGATCCCAAGACGCTGGGATCATGACCTGAGTTGAAGGCAGACACTTAACGACTGAGCCACCCAGGCACCCCTTAGGTTCTTTTTCTTTCATGTTATATGATGCTTCTTTTTTTTTAATAATGCTTTTAATTTAAACAAGCATGTGCATGTGTGTAATTTTTAGAATCTTATTCTTCATATCTGCTTTTATCTATTAATTGTTGAAGAGACTTTTTAAAAAACTAATTTAAAATCTCTTTATTATTGCAATTTTTTGGAATAATAATCTTGTGCAGTTTGCTGACTGTCCTTGTAGTGGGTTTTGTCAATAGCAGCTACCACATCAGTCTGCCAAACCCTTACTGATTATATTTTGTGTCGTGTACCAGGCTCACTTCTCTAGGAAGTGAGGTTGAAACAAACCCCTGACTTCCGGGAAACAGAATACATACAAACAAACCTAAAATCGAACAGTGTTTCAGTTGGCAATAATTGCTACGAAGGTTAAATAAATAGTGCAGGACAAGGGAAGAAAGATGTTACCTAAAAGTTATATAATGTTCTCTTTTAACCAGTCTCAAAATTATTTTAACTCCTTGGCTCAGAGAATTCCAACACATACAGACAAACAGATAATGAAAATTCAGATTTCATCCTACATATAGCACAGTAGCACAAGGGTTTCTGAGTTTTCATGGAAGATATTTACATGAAAATGCATATGTGTACATGTATTCATAGCCATATATTTTATATATGTATATAGATAGTGCATATATATGGGGATTAGAGAGAGAGAGAGAGAGAGAGAGAGATTTTATACACACACACACACACATGTTTGTTTGTTTTCTTCCAGGAATTAACTCACTTTTTCACTTTTTCTTCTTTCTTTTTTTTTTTTTCATTCTCTTAGATGATGGCTTGTCCCAGTTTCATACAGTGATCTCCATTCCGGCTTCCTTCCTCACTCCCAAGTCCGAGTCTGCAGTTCCAGAATGGGCATTATCATCTCAGGCTCTAGCCCTTAGTTCCTGTCTCTGTTTTGATAACCTTACGGCTACCACTATATCACTTTAAGAACATATTTTTTTTAAGATTTTATTTATTTATTTATTTGAGAGAGAGAGAGCATGAGAGGGGAGAGGTTCAGAGGGAGAAGCAGACTCCCCACTGAGCAGAGAGCCCGATGCGGGACTCGATCCCAGAACTCTGGGATCATGACCTGAGCTGAAGGCAGTTGTTTAACCAACTGAGCCACCCAGGCACCCACTTTAAGAGCATATTGCAAGCTAATTGCAAATTTATTTCTTTAATTTTAAGTTCCCTTTTCATCTTCAGCTTCTTGGGATCTCTGAGGTTTTGTTTGTTAAAAATTCAAACTTTCTAGGTCCTTATTCAGGGGCCCAGCAGTTTATATTTGCTCAATCCATTATGCTGTTGGCTGCTATAGCACTAACTCCCCTGAATTTCCTCATTTAAGTGTTCTTCCCATGGGTTCCTTCAAATTTTAGTTTTTCTTTATGATTTCAGGGTTTCTCAGAATCTAATATTGAAGAGAAAACTTCTTTGTGGGTAAGCTACTAGCTCTTCTATATTTGGAACAGAAGCATCTAGTAAAAATATAAGAATTACTGTTCCAATAGTGCAGTGTGGTATGATTTTTCTATTATATTAAGAAAGGATTTTTTTTTCCTTCTGCCATTTCCTTTCCCTGCTCCTCTCTCTCTCTGACAAATGTAAATGCTAGACCATTTAGCACTCTTTTACCTAAAGAGAAAAATGATACCAACGAGGAGAAAAGGAGGAGTCTCTCTCTCTCTCTAGAGTTCCAAAAGGTAAAGTCCTTTAGGGAAGACAGAGTGCTCACGACCTGGAAAAACATTCGAAAGAAAGCGTCATAAATTAGACCAAGGCTTCCTTGTTCCACCATTCAACACAAGACAGGGGGTTAGATGTCCTAAGCTAGAGATGGTAGAGGATGAAGGATAGTTGGAAGAGAAATTCTGATTATGTGGATAAGAAATTTTGATGATATGGGTCTCAAGAAGGGAAAGCCCCTACACCTGAGTGCCTGGATGAAGCCTTTGAGAAAGAGGAAAATGCATAGATAGGTTGGTAGGTACTGAGAGTAGAGGAAGATAATGAATCGTTCTCAGATAGAGGTGCTTACGTGTTGTATCTAGCCAGATATAGCCTTAGTCGACGTTACAACAGAGAGATGTTGGAGAAACAGATCCCCTTCTATGTATCCGCAAAGCCAAGAAAATAGTGGGTGCAACTGGGCAGGCCTAGAAGCCATACAACTGGAAAAAGGGAAATTTCCACAGCATGGATCAAGGACTGAGATCCAGAATATTCTATAGCTTTCTTAGCAGATACCGAAGAGGACAAACGGCACTGACAATGATCACTACTAATTGCCTTATTATTTCATAAGCCTCCCAACTCTTATGTCTCTTAAGAAAGAGTTTATCCGAAATTGACTGATACTCATTTCCAGCACACAGAGGAATGGAGGACAGGAAAAGAAATTAAGTTGAGTTATGGAAACTACAAACAGGTTGTGTTACTCACATGAACTGAATTTAAACCTGAAGGAGAAACAATGCCTTCCTCAATCCAAATGTCCCTTTCAAGTTTGTTTATTTATTTAATTTGAAACATTTCACCCTAAAACACTCAGTGTTTTTCTTTTAGTAGCAAAAACATGTAATACTCTGTGCGTATGTTTTCCGAAGCACTGACTTCAAACTAATATCCAAAGCCGGATTCAAATACATACATTCTTTTGTTCATCTCACAGTGGGATGTTGGAAACTGCTCAGGCTCGCTCCCAAGAATGAACTGTACACATATCTTTCCAACTCCACGTTTACTGATGTCTCTCAGGTAGCTCAAAAGTGGCCGTAGTGGGGCTATGCACACCAGAGAAAGCAGCAAATGCTACACCTGAGGGCTTCTCCTGAAGGCTGTTGTTAAATGTTTACCAATACACCACCTAGTCTGTACCTTTAGCACTGGAGAGCCATTTTTTAGCTTCTCATGCTTTTGCTACAGCTGATTTTTTTTTTAAGTTTGTTTTTTTAGTTCTTGAGCAGAGAATACCCAGTCACATATGACAGTTTTTTAATGCATTCGAAGACTTCCATGTTTCTAATTTGGTAAAAGTAATATTTTATATTTTAAAAACTTAAATTACCGGATTTATGGAATGACTTGTGTGGGGCTGGGATCCAGTTGCATGGGCACCTCCCACCCCACTCCACAGAGCGAACTCAGGAGTCTTGCATCGTTTGCACACCGAGCATCAGGAGCCACAGAGTCTCCACCAGCCCTGCGTGGATCAATGAGCCAGAGGGGAGATTTTATAGTAGCTCTTCAGGGAAAACAAGAGCCATGAGAAATCCTGTCATGTAGATGCTCTTTGGGTAGACAGACAATTATAACATTGTTTTTATTCTTTTTTTAGAGTACTGACCAATGTCAAACATTTAAAGAAATTAGTGATGAGGAAATTAAAGGAAGGAAATGGAATGTTCCGCAAGGGTTATGTATCATTTATCTAGCCTTTGCAAATTCAGAGATAACAGATGAAAGCCTTGTTCCAGAAGCAAAGGGTGGGAGTTTCTTTTATCAAGTGAAATGAGTATAAGTGAATTACAAGATCACTCAGAAGTGACTTTGTTTATTATCCAGATCTCCTGCGTTTTATCTTTTACAAAAAATAACCGTTTGCCAGTGCTCTGCCTAATGCCCTGTATGACAAGGAGCAAGGCAGTGGCCAGGAGTGAGGCTACACACAGGAAAACAAAGTTAAGAAAAAAAATAGCCTGAGGGTTGCCTGGAGGGGAGAAAAGGGAGGAGGGGTAAGGTTTACAGAAAAGTAGGCAATTTCCAGACCCCACACAGACTGCTGAAGCAATAGGGAAAAAGCCTCAGGATTTCACAGTCCCAAAGATTTAGACGACATGATATAGAGTAATGACTGCTGGCTCAGACACCAAGCCAGTTGTCTCCACTCCTCTAGTTTATAATAGTTATTACCTTAGCCACTGATGCCAAAAAATTGTAAAAACTGGATATTTCTCTAAGTCGCAATCTATTTTCCTTTGCAAAGGGTCTATCTTATAATATTTTCCGCTCAGACTAATACTTTCATTCAGTGCTTAAAGCTATTTTATCCTCCAAGATTTTTTTATCAATCCAATCATACAAAAACCATACCAAAATAAATGTGAATATCCAAAATGAAGCTTTACCACTTTTATGTATTTTATAACTTATTGACTAAGTAATCTACATGATTTTAGAAACTGCCTTTACTGGACTAAAACAAATATATACTAATTGATATGTGTTGGCTGGAAATATTTTAGTGGAAATACATTAACCCTTTTTTTTTTTTTAGAAAAATATGGAATGCAATATCATAGAAACATGCACATGAGTAAATTGTAGCACAATAGTAAATTGTAGTGCATGGAAAGTTGAGAATTGAGCCACCTTCCTTTAAGAACATAGCACATAATTCAACTGTAACTTTATTAAGTAAGATTCCTATTACTAGTGATTCAAATTAAGAATAAATGCTATTGAGCAGAAGATGAGGGATCCTAAGGCAACAAGAGAATGAGAAAAAAACAAGTCTCAGGTGGTCAAGTTTCAACCTTGCACTCAACTAAATGCAATAATTATTTCAATATAAGGATTTTATTCACCCATTCAACAGTTATTCATAGGAGCTTAATATGTGTCAGTTACTCTTTTAGGCACTGGAGATATAACAGGGAAAAATCCACTAAAATAATAACAATAATAAAGTAAAATAAAAGGATAATATTTGATCATTTCCCTTAGTGTCTGACCAAGTAGGGAGACGCTAAGGCCTAAAAGAAAGTAGTGATTCCTGATCGCACTCGGCACAGCGGTATTTTAACATGTGGGGAATACGAAGAAACTGACTCGACCCTCTTTGTCCTTGCAGATTTTCTGATGGGGAATGCAGCTACACCAACTAAGAAAGGCCTGTTTCTGTTTCTTTCTGGATGTACAGAGCAAACCTTTTTTTTTAAAGCCCTAAGTGTGGAGTTGATGTAGGTATATCTCTCCTCTCTCCCCAAACCTATGATACTAGCTAACGGCTTGATATTGCCCTAAAAAGTTGTTTGTTTTTTTTTTTAAAGATTTTATTTATTTATTTGTTAGAGAGAGAGAGAGCACAAGCAGGCAGAGTGGCAGGCAGAGGCAGAGGGAGAAGCAGGCTCCTCGCCGAACAAGGAGCCCGATGCAGGACTCGATCCCAGGACCCTGGGATCATGACCAGAGCAGAAGGCAGCCGCTTAACCAACTGAGCCACCCAGGCGTCCCCTAATAAGAAGTTTTATCAAAACTTTAATATGGTCCACAGCCATTCCACCCTGAAAGTGGAATCTAAGAATCTGATCTCAGAAGCTAAGCAGGGTTGGGCCTGGTTAGTATTTGGATGGGAGACCACCTGGAAATACCGGGTGCTGTAGGATGTTCAAAGCTCTGGGGCATCTGGGTGGCTCAGTGGGTTAAAGCCTTCGCCTTTGGCTCAGGTCATGATCTCAGGGTCCTGGGATCAAGCCCCACATAGGGCTCTCTGCTCAGCAGGGAGCCTGCTTCCCCCTCTCTCTGCCTGCCTCTCTGCCTACTTGTGATCGCTGTCTCTCTCTCTCTGTCAAATAAACAAATAAAATCTTAAAAAAAAAAAAACTCTAATATGAAGAGGTTGAGAAATTTTTCCACTCTTTAATAAAGTTCCATTTGAAGAATTCTACCTCTATC
>CM052899.1:84353984-84412679 GCA_028534135.1 Potos flavus
TGAGAAATTTTTCCACTCTTTAATAAAGTTCCATTTGAAGAATTCTACCTCTATCATCACTCTGAAAAATAGCTTTGGGTCGCCTGAGTGGCTCAGTGGGTTAAAGCCTCTGCCTTCGGCTCAGGTCATGATCTCAGGGTCCTGGGATCGAGCCCCGCATCGGGCTCTCTGCTCAGCAGGGAGCCTGCTTCTCCCCCCCACCCCGCCTGCCTCTCTGCCTACATGTGATCTCTCTCTCTGTCAAATAAATAAATAAAATCTTTAAAAAAAAATAGCTTCAACTTTACCCGTCGGTGAAGGATAAGGCATTAATCCTTGAATGCTTTACCCATTTGTATTTTAGACCTGGGGGATTGCCAGCTCTTGAATTATCCTTATAACCTCAGAATTTATATTTTAAAGTTTAATTTTTAAAAACATTTTATCAAATTTTAACAAGATAAGACTGATGTACTGAGTGAATTTTATGCCTTGACTATTTTAATAATCAAATTTGTTGCATTTGGAACTTTATAATAAAATCTACTTTCAGAGCTTTTGCAGTCCTGGTCTCCTTTTTTGTCCCTCAGTTACACTGTTCTCAATTCTGGTACAAAGCTGTTCCTTGTGTGGAGAGAATTTCTCCTCCTAAAACCCCACATGCTTTTTCACCTAGTTAACTCCAATTCATCCATCACATCAGCTTTGCTTAAGCATCACCATTCCCTTCAGTTTAGATTTGGTTCATTTTGTCATATATTCAGAGACAATTTGTATCTTTCCTATATAGCATTTAACAACATATCATTTTTAATTTTTTAAGATAGAAACTTGTAGAGAGAAAAGTCGATGAATTCCCATGTACCCCTCACCTTCAGCTTTAATCATAACAATTCATGCATGCTTTTTTTTAACCATGTAAATCACTTTTAATATATGTATAGTAATATTTAGCAATTTTAAATTTAAAATCTTACTAATTTTGTCTAATACATTCAGTTCTGTTACCATCACCACAACTGTGCTAGGGAATATTCCCCTCACCCTAAAATGTTCCTCTGTCCCCTTTGATGTCAATCTTCTACCACTGGAGTACTATGGAAGTGATGCTATGTGACTTTTTTTTCCTTTCTTTTAAAAAATTGATTTTATTGTGGTTAGAACCCTTAACATGAGATCTGTTTTCTTGAATTTTTAAGTGTACAACACGGTATTGTTAACTCTAGCTACATTGTTGTACAACAGATCTCTAGAACTTATTCCTCCTGCTTAACCAAATCATAATGCATATTAATTAGCAACAACCCATTTCCCTTTTCCCCTAACCCCTGGCAACCACCATTCCATCCTTTGAGTCTGTGAATTTGACTATTTTAGATATTGGGCTTAAGTACAATTTGCCCTTCTATGTCTCGCTTATTTCTTTTCTTTTCTTTCTTTCTTTTTTTTTTTTTTGTAAGATTTTATTTATTTGAGAAAGAGAGAGAGCAAGCACAAGCAGGGGAAGGGGCAGAGGGAGATGGAGAAGTAGACTCCCCGCTGAGCAGGGATTCCCAATGCAGGGCTTGATCCCAGTAAGGATCCTCATGACCTAAACTGAAGGCAGATGCTTAAATGACTGAGCCACCCAGGCACTCCGATGTCTGGCTAATTTTATTTGGTATGATGTCCTTAAGGTTCATCCATATTGTTATGTATTGCACAAATTCCTTCCTTTTTAAGGCTAAATAATATTCCATTGTATGTATACAGCACATTTTTTTTTTAGTCCATTCATCTGTCAATGGACATTTATGTTGTTTCTGTGTCCTGGTTTTTGAGAATAGTGTTACAATGAATATGGGAGTGCTAATATTTCTTTGAGATCCTTATTTCAATTATTTTGGATAAATAAAAAAAAACTTCTGCTTGGCAGTCTTTCTCTCTTAGAATGCTCACTTGTGGAACCCAGGAACCTTGTTATAAGAAATACCAGGTGACATGGAGAGACAGTATGTATGTTTTACTGCTAATAGCCCCAATTAAGGCCTCAGCTTATAGCCATTACCGACCACAAGATATGTGAATAAAAAGTCCCAGAAAAATCATAGCCCCGGTCTTCAAGTCTTATAACTGAAATTCCTTTTAATCATGAGACAGAGATGCCCTCTCCAAATTGATGACTTGCCGAAACAGTGAGAGATAACAAATCATTTTCTTATTTTAATCCATTAAATTGTGAAATGATTGGTTACAAAGCAATGGATACCTGAAATACTTTCTGTGACATTTTCTGACCATGATGCTGGGTATAGAAAAGTCTTGGAAGTTGCTTCATCTTGATTTTTCTTTTCTCAGCATGGTCCTCCATGTCTGTTTCTCCCATTTCCTGGCAAAGACTTATCCATGGTTTTTTCTATTACCTCCTTTCAGCCAAAAGGCACAGCATAGTAATCTGGTTTTCCATCTAGTCTCTTTATATTTTTTTACTAAATTGCCAACACCAAATAAGTGCAATTTGTTACTAAATAATACTAACACACACACACAAACACACACACAGTAGTGTTTCTAAGGCTTTCATTTCAACTCTCAAAATATTATTTTGGTACTCAAAGCAATGAATCTTGATTCTTTCTTTCTTATCCCTTTTCTGCTGTACACATTTTACTTCTCCATGATTCAGTGTGGAAGACTGATGCAACGTGGAAAGAAAGAAAAGCACAAGGTGAATGTTTTAAGATATAATCTCACCAAATGTGTGTGTGTGACTTATAAGTATATCCTATGTTTATAAATGGAGACTAGGGATCCCTTGTAGTAAGTATGCATCTAAAATGTCTATTAACCTCTTCACATCCGCTTTCCTGGAGAGCTTCAGCACTAATCCTATTCCAGACATCCAGGACCAAAACCAGCTAGTCCTCAGTCATGTACACATGTTATGCAATTCTCCCAAATCAGTCAATGTCATTTAACAATGTCCAGTAAGGAGGCAGATTAGAGCAAAGAAACATTTTTCCTAGCACCCTTCTTATTGGATTACTATTTCTTTCTCCCAATCTGTATTCTCAGTCTTTTCCAATTTTCTCATAGAGCTGATGTAAACCTTCATTGAAACAATAGGAACAAAACACAATGAAAAAGAAATGCAAATCTTCTTGTTCCTCTTATGAGAAGCTGTTCACCCTCTAGTCCCACTTCTACCCCCATTCCCAGCACCATTCCTCTTATCAAACACAGAAGGACCCTCGACATCTTTTCCTTGTTTATTATATCTTTATTGCAAGACTCACGGATAGAAGTATATCCGTGATATACGGATAAGGGTAAGTGGAAAGAGAAGCAAATTACCTTTAGTAAAATTTAAGACACATGCCTTAAAATTTAAATAATAAGATTATAACTTAAAAAAACTCAATAATGCTTGCTCCTCGAAAGTCATAACTACATCTTGATTTTTCCCTGAAAGTGAAACTTAGTATAAAATTTAAAATATCAATCGGTATAACCAAATTAATGCTAATTTTATTCAGGTATATCTTTTGTCAAAAAACTGTCAATCATTCATATGTTTATAAACTTTATTGCCAGTGAGTGATTACACAACATTTAAAAGCTGTCAAGGTAAACCCTCCAATCCGAGGCACTAAATGCACTTTACAAAAATGGTTGTCTTATCAGGAATTAGATATTCTTCAGATAAAATTTTGATATATTAACACACACAGATGGGTTTGGTATCTCACAGATTTTCCCATTTCTCTGCATATCTCTGTGATTGCTTACCTTCTATCTGCTAAAGTTATATGCCATGTAGCTGGATCAAAAAAAAAATAAAAAGGGGGGGCTGAAAGCCTTGGACATGAGGTAATTTGTTTTCTATAAACTGGGATTCTTATATATAGAACCCAGGAGAAGGGTTAGCTAAAAAAGCCCTTCTAAATCTCTTTCTGCCACATGCCAGAAGAGGATTTTTTAGGCACCATGAGTATGTTTCACAATATACTTAAGGGTCAAAGAAAGTACAATCATTCTACTTATAGGAACTTGAGGTTATATGATTTCAAGGTTGCTTGTTTTCTAATACCACAGGACTGGATAATTCACCTGGGCTGAATAGTTTAGTTTAAACCTTTCTAGTCATTCCTAGTTTATGGAGGAACAGGAAGCTAGGTAACGTGAACACAATACAACAAAGCAGAAACAAAACCAAAGATACAAAAAAAGTATCGCTACATCTTTATGTTCTCTATATTGTCTTCCCAGGAGTTTTGCAGGGAAATTCAGGAATAATTATTGACTGAGATTAAAAAGGAGGGAGTGAGGTTTCAGGTCTTCCACCTTCTTAGACTTTTAATAGATGACTGAGAGTCTTGGTCAATCCTCTCATGTTGCTCCTTTTGGGAGAGGGTGGAGCCAGGAGGGCTTTCTTTCTAATTATTTATCAATACATTTTAATTCTCCATTATAGGAATAATAAATGATTCCCAACAAAATATTTACAATATCCAAAAAAGGAAAGAAAAAGATATCCACAGACTCACTATATAGACAAATACTCTCGGTATTATGGGACATTTTTTTCCTATGTCCTTTTAAAGTATAATTGTGTTTATATAATATGATCAAAATTACATACCGATTTAAAATTTCATACAAATGTAATATGCTTATATCTATATTAAGTGCTAATTTAAAAAATAAATGCATTTCATGCAGTTTTATATTTAACTTTTATAAGTACAGTTTATATCTATGTATCTATATTTTATCTATATTTTTCTGATTAGAGAAATAATACAAGCTCTTTTTTTTTAAGTTTTTTTCTTTTAAGATTTAGTTATTTATTTGACAGAGAGAGAGAGGCAGTGAGAGAGGGAACACGAGCAGGGGCAGTGGTAGAGGGAGAAGCAGGCTTCCTGCTGAGCAGGGAGCCTGATGCCGGGCTGGATCCCAGGGTCCTGGGATCATGACCCGAGCCAAAGGCAGATGCTTAACGACTGAGCCATCTGGGAGCCCCACAAGATCTTTAACAGCACAGGAATTAAAATATTTCTTCAGAAATAGCAAAACTTTTAAAGTTTTTTTTTTTTTTTTTTTTTTAATTTGAGAGAGAGCATGAGAAAGCATGAGCAGGGGAGAGGCAAATGGAGAGGGAGAGGCAAACTCCTCACTGAGCAGGGATCCCGACTAGGCGCTGGATCCCAGAACTCTAGGATCATGACCTGAGCCGAAGGCAGGCGCTTAACAGACTGAGCCACCCAGACGCCCCAAGCAAAACTTTTAGAAAGCAATTTTTAAAGATACCTCCATGATATTTTTCTCTAGCTTTTCATTACTAAGGGTACATGTATTTACATTCACATGTACATTAAATAATTGATATGAAATTTTCAGTTCACACACTTTTTCCCCACAACATTATTTAGTTGCTTGTATATTGCATTCTGTCGCTTAAAAGTTGCACAGGCTACATATGATACATGCTTATTCTTTTGTAGTAGAACTCTTTTCTGCTAATATGCCTGAATAATATTCTTCTTATTCCTTCTCAGTAAAAATATTTTGCGAACATTTATGTTGCGTAGGGCCTTTACCCCTTAGTGTTCCTTGAAATATGGTATATATATTATTGTTTGTCAGTGAAGAAAAGATTTTCTTCAATTGTTTTAGGCTTCCTTGTTTCCCTATTTTCTGTTCTTTAAGAACATCATTTTCATTCTTTTTTCTTCAAATCTATCAAACCCTGTTTAATTATTTAATCTACTTAACATTTTCTCTGTATTATAGATTTCTCAATTAATCTTGCTTTTACCTTTTACCCATCGGTATCATGTTTTTATTCTATTTTCTTTCAGATTTTTAAAAATACCTCTTTTACTTATTTATTTTCCTTTTCATTTCATCCTATTGACTTTTTCTCTCAGATACTCTCCCCTTACAATTTTTTAAATTCCATAATTGTTGGCTTATTGAAGATATTTTATATGAAACCCTTGTTATTCTGTAGATTCAGACTGCTTTTAGTCAATTGATTATATTTTGTAGAGTTCTTGGGGTCCATTGGAAATATTAAACTTTTTCCAGAAACTTACTTTGGATACTAAAATAGATGATTTTCAGAATAATATTCAGTGGCAGTGTACTGTAATGGTTTGACAAGCAGACTATGGATCAGAGAATCATTAGAATCATTGAATCATTAGAATCAAACGTTGCTTCCATTACTTACAGCAGTGGAACTTTGGCCAAGTTACTTAATATTCTATGCTCAGCTTCTTCATTGACAAAATGGAAATAATATTAATTCATATAAAGCATGCCACTATAAATCTTAAATGTTAGCTATTACTAGTTAATTACTTTGGCTTTCTAAAAATGTCAGATGTCAATCTAAAGAGTATCAAAATGAGGGGCGCCTGGGTGGCTCAGTCGTTAAGCGTCTGCCTTCGGCTCAGGTTATGATCTCAGGGTCCTGGGATCGAGCCCCGCATCAGGCTTCCTGCTCGGTGGGAAGCCTGCTTCTCCCTCTCTCACTCTCCCTGCTTGTGTTCCCTCTCTCACTGTGTTTCTCTCTGTCAAATAAATAAAATCTTTAAAAAAAAAAATGCATGCCAAATTTTCTGGTTAAGAATGACCTTCCACTAGGATAGTTTTTTTTCCTGAAAGTTAGATTTTATTTATTTATTTATTTATTTATTTATTTATTTATTTATTTGAGAGAGAGAGATCACAAGCAGGCAGAGAGGCAGGCAGAGAGAGATGGGGAAGCAGGCTCCCTGCTGAGCAGAGAGCCCGATGCAGGGCTCCATCCCAGGACCCTGAGATCATGACCTGAGCTGAAGGCAGAGGCTTTAACCCACTGATCCACCCTGGCACCCCTTTTTTCCTGAAACTTAAGACAATATGTTCTCAGTAATTTTATCTGCTTTATAGTTAATGGAGAACTCTCCCAGATTCTGGCTTTACTTTGTTTAAAGGGCTCGATTTCTAATATTGCTGTTGTTTTTGACTTTTCCGTTTTATTCATAGGTATTTTGAGGGAAAGTTAGTTGAAGCTGCTGTTTCAAATAATAAAACAAACCAAGTCTGTGGATTATTTATTGTGATTTCTTCATTCAGGTATAGAATCTTGCAACAATTATCCTTGGCTGCCTAGAGGCTGGGTCTGTCATTCTCTTGGGAGGAAATTGTAGCTTTTATTTTTACCAGGTTACCAGAGCAGCAATTTTCAGTATGAGGCTTTCAATTCTCTTTGGTGGACTGGAAAGGGACTAGTTGGGATCAGAGAGCAACTTGAGTGTACTGAAGGGCCTCTGAACTTTATTACCTAGTTTAATTTTATCAAACCTAAAGAAAGAAATACATTTTACCCAGCACTCACACATACACAAACTAAAACAAACTTTTCCTAACACTCTATTTACTTTTACCACTTGTGATGTACTTTTTTTTACTATTCAATTCTATTTTATGTAAAAAATATATCATCACCAGCCATTGAGTTGAGTTTATTACTTCTAAAGATTTGTAACATTCAATTAAAAAAAAATTGGATTAGAGCTTAAGGATCTTAGGACTTTTCTCCCACTCCATACTGATCTTTTAAAAATCGCCATTGAAATTGACCAAAGATGAGATGTGTATAAATGATGTAGGAGATTAAATCAGGTGTCATAATACATGAACAGAAAACAGATCAACTGAAAACTTTTTTTCTTCTACCACACCCTGTTAAATCTTCCAGAAAAAAGGTAAATATTGTTAATTAAGAATAAGACAATGGTTTGACATATTCTTACCATGAGAAACAAGCCCCCCAAAATGATTAACTATAAAAAATAAAAAATGCCTAACCAAAATATTTAGAAATTTTACTAGTATTTACTATTTGCAGATTTATTTTCTGCAGTTAGACAATAATGTTCTCATAGGCTGCAGACCTGAAAAGAAGAAAGATCAACTAAAACAGTTTGGTGTTTTATTGAGATGATGGAGATGTAATTCTCTGACAAAAACTTCTAGAGGCCTCTGAATTTGTAGACTCATGTTAATGAAGTTTTCCCAAACATCTGTTATTTCCCCTTTAATATAAGAATAAATATTCATCTGACTTTAAATTATTGGTATCAGATAAAAGTAAAGGAAGAGAATAATGAGATATGATACCAAACATATCTCTTATCTTGGCTTTTATCTTCTTTTATAAGCAAGCAAATTATTACAGCTGAAAAGTGGCATTTTACTCTGTGCCATAACATGTCAGACTGATTTGAGATATATATAAAGTTCTAAATTCAACTTTTGATGCATGAAGGACAACGTTGGGGCTTATGTTTTATAAGCCAAAAACCCAGACATCTGAATTATTCTAGCTGCTCGTTATTGCACACCAGGATTTACTGTACCTGCCTAATTAGACAGCTAAAAGTACCATAAAGGAATCTTAGAGTGTCTCTAAGTAGTTTATTCAGCAAGCCTTTTCTAGTTATTTAGCTTTGGGAAGTCTGCTGATATAAGGGTTTAGTATCATTTTTCAGGTTTAACATTGGCTCATAGTCAAAAAGAGAGAGAGAAAGGGAGAGAGAGAGAAGTAGAGAAAAGAAATTATTTCTTTGTCAAATTAAGTCATTTTTCAAGGATCCCAGGGGGGAATACACTTACTCGCTTCATATAACAGAATTTGGTAGGGAGGTTAGGTCAAAAATATTGTTCTGAAACTGAAGTGAGAACTAACAGCTGAGAAATGTATATTTAAATTGGAGGTTCACATGAAGTATCAAAAGTTCAAAGTCTGTCTTTGTTTCCATTTCTATGTGTTTCATATCTATTTAACTGAAAGGCAGAGGTAGTTGAATATTTTGAGTAATTTGTACACTCAGCGTCAGGACAGGGGATGGTGATTAGAAAAGAATCTCTCACTAGACACTGCCATAAAGTTGGGAGTTATTTGTAATTTGATAGCTCTCTTTTCCTCCTCCTGGTCTATCTGTTTCTAGTCACAGGTACAGTCAATCAAATGAGTTTTACAGTTTGTCCTAAAATCTGTATACTATAGGCAAACCCTATAGGATTTTTTTTTTAAAGTTTATATACATTAATGTTCATTTTTGTCGAGGGAATTTTCTTTTATACTATAAAATTTGACAAGATCATGAGCAATTTTCTATTTAGGATTATCCCCCACCCCACACTGAATCTGACTGAATTCTAGAATAAGAAAAATACTTTGTTGTACTTCAATCCTAGCAAAATATTTTGAAAAAGAAATTGAAGAGTTAACATGCATGAATATTTTTAAGGAAATATGATTAAATTATCTTGAATTTTGTCTTCTACCTTAAAGGAGAAAAAAATGTGCATTATAGAAAAAAATAATTTGTCTCTCATTTCTTTTTCTCCAATTTGTGGGTCAGTTAAGCAATACAATATTTATGTACGCTCAACAATACTCAGTATTTTATTTTTAATTTTTATTTTATTTTTATTTTATTGTATTTTTATTTTATTTATGAAATAAAATACTCTGAGATTGAATTTTAAAAGAACAGGAGGAACCTTTGTAAACTATTGCCACACACTTCAGGTGCTCTATTTTCTTTCTTTAATTGACTAAGGCATTTCTTCAACATCACTCTTTATTTTTTTTTTCTTTTTTAGGTAACTTTTTTAGTCCATATAAAAAACTTTTAGTGGTTCCTCAGTGTTTGTTCATCCCTACTCCCATAGTAATAGAGTTTTAGTTGGACATGGTCACCAAACTAAAGGCTACATTTCCTAGCTTCCTTTGTGACTAGTTATGGTCGTTCAAATGTAGCATGCTTCATGTTCTCATCTGTAAAATCTTTAAAGGCTTAAAACAGTACGTGGTACATACTAACCACTATTTACATTTTAGGAAGGGAAAGAATACAAATCCCCCCCCCCCCCAAAAAAAATACACCATTTTCAGGTCCTGCTCTGAAACAAACAGGCATCACTTCTCAGGTTTCTGACCTTCTTTTCACTAACTTGAAGATGCCAGAACTGCAGCGGTCATGTTGGGCCCCATGTTAGCCATGGAAATAGATAGGCAGAGCCACTTACCAGCCCTGGAAGCCCACCTACCACTAAATTGTCAACTGAGAGAGAAATAAATTTCCACCTTGCATAACACACTGAAATTTGGAATATCTTTGTTGTCGGGGCTTATCTTATAATCAACTAATATGGATTACTAGTAATTTTTTAAGAATTTTTTCTTAGAAAAATAAACTAGTTGTTAGTTTTAAAATAGAACATAGGGATTGGTTTGACATAATTATAGTAAATAGGAAGTATTTCTCTCTATATTATTTTTTAGCACACTTAAAAGGTACTCAACATATATTAGTCAAATCTGAGTAGTTATAATTACACAAACACTAAGTAGAAAGGTTCTTAATTTCAAATTCATTACTCCACAGAGTAATAGAGTGGGGTTTATCTTATCTCTTCAGTCTCTGGTAAACATGCATTATGTAGCTATTGTAAAATATAGCACTATACCAAGGCCAACCCCCCCCAAAAAAAAACTAGTATTGCATATGAATTATGTGTGTGTATTCAGAATAGACTTCCAACCAAGTCTTCCTTCAATCCTTCCCTTTCCTATACGTGTCTAACAAAATCACCAGACTTTTTCACTTTTATCATTATTTTTCAAGATACTTTGCTATGATACAAAACTTTAAGACTTCCCTACATGATTAACTTCACATATTTTGGCACATTATTCGGAAACTTTCAAAATCAAGTGTCAATCCACTTTTTGTCCTCTTGGTTTATCCTTTCCTCTAAGTAACCCACACTTTATCCAAGCAGGTAGAATTAGTCATGATTTTCCTTTAGTATCCATAGACAATTGGTTTGTATATATTAGCACAATAATCATGTTTTCTTGCATACCTTTCCCCTTCATTAATCTATAAGTTTGTCAAAGACAGATATTTCATACAATTCTCATTTTATACACTTCAGCATTTATTCCAGCATTCTAGTATTGCCTTTTGATTTCAAAGTTATTTTTTCTAAATATCACCTGACCCATTTGGAGGTAGAAATGTAGTCCTTTAAACCCCTAAATCAAAAAAGAAGTTTCTTATATGATGCCTTAAGTATATGTATATGTGTGTGTGTGTGTGTGTGTGTGTATGGTGTGTCTACCTTTACATCAGTCATTCAGCCAAAAGATACATTAAAAAACATCTTATGCATCTTATGCATATAACATTTTTTATGACAAACATCATTATACACATATATATACATCATTATTCTATACATAGAATAATACAAAGAAATTCCAAATACCTATCAATCAGCTTTAATATTGTTAGTTTATTTCCAATCTTATTTCATTTCTACACATATGATTCTCCTTTCATGAATTATTTTGACATGAATCCCAAGAGTTGTATCTTTTTTATCTGTAGATATATCATTATGCTCTAAAAAATAAGACCTCTTCTTAAATTGTATCCACCATGCCATCACTACAAACATAACCAATAATTTCTTTATGTCATCAAACATTCAATAGTGTTCAAATTTCCAATTTAAAAATGAATGAAGTGGGGCGCCTGGGTGGCTCAGTCCTTAAGCATCTGCCTTCAGCTCAGGTCATGATCCCAGGGTCCTGGGATGGAGCCCCCGG
This sequence comes from Potos flavus, assembly GCA_028534135.1. Lineage (NCBI taxonomy): Eukaryota > Metazoa > Chordata > Mammalia > Carnivora > Procyonidae > Potos > Potos flavus. The sequence continues at coordinate 84,365,620 of CM052899.1, forward strand.
TAGGGCTCCCTGCTCAGCAGAAAGCCTGCTTCTTCCTTCCCACTTCCTCTGCTTGTGTTCCCTCTCTCGCTATGTTTCTCAGTCAAATAAATAAATAAAATCTTTAAAAAAATTGAAGTAAATGTTTTCAAATTTTAATATATAGATATCCTGCCCATATCTTGTTTTGTATTAATTTCAGGTGTACAATATAGTGATTCAACAATTCTGTACCTTACTCAGTACTCATCAAATAAGTGTACTCTTAATCCCCTTCACCTATTTTACCAATCCCCTCCTATCTCCCCTCTTATAACCATCAGTTTATTCTCTGTAGATAAAAGTCTGTTTTTTGGGTTGTCTCTTTTTTAATTTATTCATTCGTTGTTTCTTAAATTCCACATATGAGTGAAATCATATGGTATTTGTCCTTCTCTGACTGACTTATTTCACTTAGTATTATACCCATGTTGTTGCAAATGGCAAGATTTCATAATTTTTTATGACTGATTAATAGTGTGTGTGTGTGTGTGTGTGTGTGTGTTTGTGTTTATACCACATCTTCTTTACCCACTCATCTATCAATGGACACTTGGTCTGTTTCCATAATTTGGCTATTGTAAATAATGCTGCAATAAACATAGGGGTACATGTATTCTTTTAAATTAGCGTTTCTTTATTTTTTGTGTAAATACCCAGTAGTGTGATTCCTGGATCATGGGGTAGTTCTATTTTCAATTTTTTTAGGAACTTTCACGCCATTTTCCACAATGGCTGCACCAATTTGCGTTCCCACCAACAGTGCAATAGGGTTCCTTTTACTCCACATCCTTGTCAGAACTTGTTGTTTCTTGCAGTTTTAATTTTAGCCATTCTGACAAGTGTAGGTTATATCTCATTTGATTTTGATTTGCATTTTCCTGATGATGAGTGATGCTGAGCATCTTTTCATGCGTCTGTTGGCCACCTGTATGTCTTCCCTGGAGAAATGTCTGTTCATATTTTTTGCCATTTATAATTGGATTCCTTGTGTGTGTGTTTTGTTTGTTTGTTTGTTTTTGTTGATGTTTTGGTGTTGAGTTGTGTAAGTTCTTTATATATTTTAGATACTAAGTCTTTATCGGATGTCATTTGCAAATATCTTTTCACATTCAGTAGATTGCCTTTGAGTTTTGTTAATTCTTTCCTTTGCTGTGCAGAAACTTTTTATTTTGATGTAGTCCCAATAGTTTATTTTTGTTCTTGTTTCCCTTGCCTCAGGAGACGTATCTAAGTAAATGTTGCTATGGCTGATGTCAGAGAAATTACTGCCTATGCTCTCTTCTGGGATTTTATGGTTTCAGGTCTCACATTTAGGTCTCCTACCCATATCTTTTTATCTTGCAATATATTTGTCTTTTAGAGTTCCTCACTATCTGTATTTTGCTATAATAATATAGTGTTCTTCTCCCTATATTACCTCTACTATTGATATTTGGGTCTACTGGTTTGATTAGAATTAGATTTACTTTTTTCTCATTGGACTATTTCAGGCTGATGTCATTCTTTTATCTAGAGATGCATCATAGCATTGAATGTGCCAGTACATCATAGGGATATTTTCTTAAAAGCAATATTTAGCTATTTGGGTTCTGTTCTTACTTGTAGAAACCTTCTACTATGATTTGAGAACCAACATTCAAGCTTCAACAAGTCCACGGACCCCACTCATCTTCAGGTTTGTTTTTTTTAGCCAAGCAAATCACTTTTGCCCTGAAAGAGACACAGACTTGAGCTTGGAGAAAAACACCAAATACTCCAACTCACATATATTCAATTATAATACAGTGTTGTAAAAGGAAATTGAACCACAGGTAAATGGTTAAAAGAATGTCATAAAAAGAAATATTATAAGATTCACAGCAGGTTGTTCAGTCAAGACAGTCCAAGAGATGTTGGACATGGTTGGGAAAAGTTTTTATGTAGAGAAAAGTATGGAGGACAGAGGCAAAAGATTAGTTGACTGTAAGCTTGATATGAAACAGTAGGATATGGCTATGTAAAGCTCAGAGAAGTAATACTCTCCCTGATATATTATGTTCCATTCTGGGTAACATATAAAAATATATTTAGTTAAACATTGAAGATTTTGAGAACATTTAAAAGCAATAAAATGTGATGATGGACAGTTTGGAAGACTATGCCATGCTTAGCTTGAAGAGGCAGCAGCACATGTGTGTGCATGTGTGTGTGTGTGTGTGTGTGTGTATGTGCGTATGTGTGTGTAGTGGTATGTGTGGGGTGTTAGATCAGGGGTTAAGGTATCCTATAGCAGACATGAGAAGAAAAAAGTTTAAAGTATTTGAAAAGATGTTATTTGGGACTTATTCTGTCTAATTTCAGAAGAAAAGCCTAGAACTAGTGGATAGAAACTGTAAATAGATGGATTCGGTATCGATAAAAAAGAATTTCATCTGTTGTAAATTAAAATGAGTTAAATTTTGGCAGGCTCTTGATAACCTCTTTAGGATTGTTATATATGCGATCTCTGCCTTACATCAAAACCACATGATCTTTAAGGATGCTCTAGAGTGAAATCTAAAGCAATAAATTCTAACTGAAATAGAAGCCACCCTGGTTGAAACCTTCAGAAACTAAGCTTACTCCCATAGTATACTACTTAGCTAACATATTCTCTAAACCTTGTTCTGCCAAATCCTGTCACTAAGGATGTAAAACATAGAGTGAGATATTGTACAAGCAATTTCAACTTCAAGTAGTCTTTTAATAGAAAGATTTTTGTTTATTCTATTCTTATCATCATCATCATCATCATCATCATCATCATCATCATCATCAATAACATTTTGCTATCATCCTAAGTCTTGGAATTCAGAACTCAGCTATAACAGAGAGTATCAGGTTTCTTCAAAGATAGGAGTTTAGGACAGTTGAAGAGGAATGGAAGCTGCCAGGTCTGCCTGATTTCCCAGTCCATTTGGGATTCTAGAGGATTTCTAAAGCTGGCTAGGAAAAGTAGGTAAGAAATGTGTAAGAGGAAGACAGACTATCTCGGACACCCTGGCAAGATCCCCTTGCTATTGCTAGTAGCATGGACTTGGTATTTACCCCAGCCCAATTTTGGCTTATGTTTCAATAGGAATGTCCAACTTCTTAAGTACCTGGTCTTTTATCCCCTTTTCCTTGGTTGTTTCTGGGCCCCTATATACTAGTTATTTGATTGCAGGATACCATCTGCTCATCTTGAGCATAATGCACACATGGTCTATGCAGCACAGCCTCCTCCCTTCTAGGAGTCAACATCCACAGAACATTTTGCCTCCTCTCCCACTCCCACTACCATCCTTTTTCTGATTTTTCTCAGATCTTCTTGAATTTCCAGAATGCACCAAGGTCTACTTGTTCCAAACCCAATGGATATAGAGACAAGATTGTTTATTCAAAAGTTTTTGTCCATATAGCTCTTTCAGGATATATACATATACAGGGGAAAAGCGAAAGAGATGAAGTGAGGTGCATGATATAGCATTACTGTTGACCTTCTGGCTATATGTCAGAATGAAGGTCATCTGCTTCAGGATGCTGGTTGCCCATGGGTAACTGAAACCAGGGGAAAAAAACTGCAAGTAGGGACTGCTTTATAAGCAAAAGGTGCTTTGAGAGAAAAGTAAAACTTTGGTATCAATTACCTGCAGTCCCGAGACTTTTTAAAATGCACAAACAAAACCACTTGTATGTAAGTGAACTGATTGTTTTTTTCTCAAAATGCTTATTCACAAAAATATTCACACCAAGGTGGCTATTTTATTATTAATCTAAGTATTCGAATAAAACTAAAATAATACAGGTTTAAGATGATGATAATAATTGAAACAATGAAAAAGCAATTTTATATCTGCTCAATTTCCATTAGTTTTCCTCAAAAACATATCTTTTAAATTATCATAAATAAATCGATAATCTATCTTAACATTGTATATTCTTAGAAATCTGTAATATTGTAAATATAGTGACTGGAGTAACAGAGTAATTGTATTTTCATTTAATGAACGCTCCAGAAAATTAACAATTGAAAAAGTGGGAAAATAAAAATATATTTGTACATATATATATGTATATATATATATACACATAAATATGCACACACATATACATATACATAATTATACACAGACACAGAGGCAAATAGAGAGAAAGAAGGAGGGGGAGAGAAGTATATGAAAACTTATTAAGACAGAATCTAATTATTCGGGCTAAATATGAAAGGTAATTTTTTACATTTGAAAATTATTGGGTGATTTCTCTTGAGATTGGATTTCTTACAAGCTAAGCTTTAGACAATTAATTAATTTGAAGTTATTTATTAAATTAAAAAGTAACCTTTTTTAGTATATTTTATATGCATGAAGATTGATTGTCTAAGACTGTCATTAGTCTTTTATTCAAAAAGAGTTTTAAAAATGCTGTAATATCTTGGTGTCTTTTTCCATGCCCTCTATTCTTTCACTTATTCTGTATAAATAATATAAATTTCAGTGGTAGATGAAGAGATTCTATTGATTGGAAATGCCTTGAAAAATATAAATGTCGATCCGTAGGTAGGTAGAGGATCAACTAGAAATTTAAACAGACATATTTACATGTCATGGATCATGAACTTAAAAGCTGTCATTCTCTTTCTTTGTACATTTTTATCTGCTGATATTTAATGTTATTTATATTTTATAAAAGGAAGGAACAAAAGTAGTTTTCTTTTCCTAAGTGTTTTAAGTTAAAATTTGGAATAATACTGATTTCTTATGCACAAATACACCAGGAACGTGTTTTTTTAATATCTAGTGATTGCAGGAGGAAAATAAATGAAGGGCAATCTACCAATTCTTTTTCCGCCATGGACTCTCGAAGGTTAACCCAGATCAACACTCCTCCTTATACTGCTCTAAATCACCAACCAGCTCATTGTGTGATTCTCTACTCTATCTGTCTGACCTTTTCGAATAAGCTTTTACTCATCCACTAATTCACTCATTGCTGTCACCAAACTATGCACCCATCACAACCTAACATGTGGAATAGAATAGAATGTATGTCATTCATTAGCCCTCCTTATCAGAATCAGGTCATCCTTGCCACTGATGCTGCTTTGATTTGGGGACACCAATCATTCACTGTCTAAGTTTCCTTTTTTGAGGCTCAAGTTCATACTATTTACATTTAGTGATGGGATTCCTGCCTTTGAAGCCTACTTTCTTCTTGAACTGACTGTGATGTTGGCGGCCTTAAATCTTTACTATTCAATTTTCATTTTGATAATAAGAGCTTGAATTCCAGAAGAAAGAACAGAGAACCCTGCTCCTCTAACATTATCCCTATATTCCTTTGCCTAGATTTATATAATTGGTGCTCCCCTAGTTAGAGGGCTCTAAATCAACTTTCTTAAGTTTTCCTTGACTGTAGAGTGCAGGTCCTCTACCTGGATCTTCTTAATGCTACGTAGACTGTAATCACAACACCATGAGGAAGAAAGCAATAACCTTTTCCCACTGTTCACTGTCCTAAATTCATATCAACTGAATTCAAGGAGCTGTCTTAAAAGACTAATGAAAGAAATATAGTACATTTTGCAAAAGTTTACAAAAATAGGAACAAAAATGCTGCACCTGAATTCAAAAACTATGGGAATACTGGAGATAATAAAAAAGCAAGGAAAGTAATCAATATGAGAAGAACGTGATAGTGATAGTGAATTCTAAGAGAGCAAGAAAAAGAAACCATAATGGAAAAATGTCTAAATGAAGTCAAATGACTTGTGAACATTATATATACTTGTATATTGCTTACATATGTAAATGATAAATATTCTTTGTCTATAAACTTTTTGAGAGAATTGCCTAAAATTCATAGTTATACTCTACTTGAGCATATATTTCATAGAGCAGAGCACCTGCCCACTATTAGCAACCAGCAGCTTTTTCCTTTGAACCAGCAGCTTTGTCAGTTTACCATATGTTCCCTGCAAATATTACTTTCGTTTTCTAGATAGACCATGAAGATAAAAAGAAAAAGATCAGGAAGCACTAGGGAGAGTCTCTCACTGATGGTGATAGCATATGTTACATTGCAAAAGTCTTCTTTAGTTCACTTCATTGTAAATATTACAACAAATGGCTTTGTCAAATATGAATTCTCTTTTTTAGTAACTGAATTGTTTAGAAATGACAAATTAAAATGATACTCTGTAGTAAGTTATATGTAACATCTTTGTACCCTTCAAAGCCCGGGGGCATATATCGTATTACCATCTATAAATCTTAGATTTTTATTATTATAAAATAGAAGAGCACAACTTTCTAACTTATAAGGGTGTTTCTAAGTTCCATAACTCAGTACTAAGATTTCTTCTGATTAAAGCTCACAGTCTTAATGTTTCTAAGAGTAAGGGCATTTTTCAAGAACTTCAGTTACCAATGGGACATGTTAAGCATGATTTAATTAATGTAGCATAGACTGTCTCCAAAGCAATCAAACCAACCACGTCATACACAATGTGTTTCTCTCATTTCTCATAAGGATGGTAAATTAGTCTCACAAAGATATAGAGTAAGTTAATGCAGAAGTTGCATATTAAATTCATCTGGCTCTCTTAGATAAAACTGAGAACTTGTTAAAGATGTGACGTCTTTGATAAGCCACTTGAAATTACTTCTACTCTCAGTTTTAAAAAAATATGCACTGTACTCATCTCATTTAGGGAAAAAATTAAACAAATGCTGTGAGCTGATCCACCAATACTATAAATATGTTTGGCACCCATACTAAGTGTAATCCAATAAAGTGTAGTAAAACCAGAAGTTGACATGGAATGAAGAAAGAAGAAATGCTACATTGATTTATAGGGAAAAGTCTGTTCTTTTGAAATGAAATAAAAGCACCTGTTACCAGAAGAGAATATAGATGCCAAAGGGAATTGTTCTGTTCATAAAGTTTTCTACTTAGAACTGCAGAATTCAGCTTACTATATCAAAACTGTATACAATAAAAGAAAAGCCAAGAACTAGTTTTATTGTGAAAATGGTGTTTTAAAGGCTCACTAGACCATCAATTCTGTCACAATGTTGAAAAAATAAACTGTAGTTTACTATCCAATTGGCCCTTTCTTCCAGAACAAATTTTAAATTGGATTCAAACATCATCTCTATGTAATATCCTACTGATGTTGACATTTGGCATACAAGCTTTTGGTTGCTACTCAAATGTTCGCTGTATGCCTCTTTTCTTTATGTCTCCATTTTTTCCTTCTTTCTCAAACCCTTTTCTTTCTACTAAACATTTAATGAGGACCAACTATGTGTCACACTCTGATAGGTTTTGGGGGAAAGTAAACATGGGCTAGGGCAACAGCAAAAGAGACCCCAGTATTCTCAGTGCATCATGCCCAAGGTAGAGTCTTCTTTTCATGAGTAGGATCTGGAAGGGTACTACCCTCTCTCAACCACTTGCCGAGGACTTAGCCTCAGCATCTGGTAGCTGGAGAGGGATGAGAAATGTTGAAGTCATGATCCTCCCAGGAAGAAAGGCCCTTTGGGAGCTTAGAGGAGAGAGAGCTTGGTGGTGTTGGCCTCAGTCATCTGGAGTAGAGTCTGTGCCTTGATGAGCTAGGAGTGGGAGGCAGAGAGTGCACTGTCTTGGGTCACATATCATAGTCTCTTGTCTTTCTTACTGACTTTTCATAGATTTTCTTGAATAGATCTTTCTTCATTTGCTGTTTAAGCACCATTTTCACAGGCTTTGAGTGGTTTTTAAAATAATTTTCACCAGTTTCACTGATATGTCAGTGGACATCCCATGCTGTCTTACTGGAAGTCATTCTCCTATATCATTACTTTAAACTAAAATTTAGTTTAGTTTAAAATTTTTAGTCAGTGGGTAAAACTGACAACTTTCAATTCCAAGCAAATAAGACTCTGCTCTCCAGTCTTGCTATCCTATGTATCTCAAAGAACTCTGGCTATAAATGTGACTTCAAGAAATCTTTCCTTTATCTTGTAGGCATTTAGTTTCCTTCAGAAAATTAAATAGAAAGAAAGAGGGAAGGAAGGAAGGTAGAATGAAAGAAGGAAGGAAAGTACAATGAAGGAAGGAAGGAAGGAAAGAACAAAGAAATTTAAAACTTGTGAACAACAAATTAGATTTGTTTAAGTATTTTACTATAGACACCAAGCCATCTTGGGTAAGTTAACATATAATATGCATATTATATGGATAGTTTTATTATGTATAAAAATAACTCATGTAAATAATATATATTTTTTAATATTCTGAACTGTCTGCTTCCTGAAATTTGCTGTGACCTAAGATCTTGACCTCCTGCAAGATATCTATGTTAAGGGGCCCCTGGGTGGCTCAGTGGGTTAAAGCCTCTGCCTTCAGCTCAGGTCATGATCTCAGGGTCCTGGGATCAAGCCCCGCATCAGGCTCTCTGCTCAGCAGGGAACCTGCTTCCTCCTTTCTCTCTGCCTGCCTCTCTGCCTACTTGTGATCTCTCTTTCTCTGTAAAACGAAACAAAACAAAACAAAAACTCTTTAAAAAAAAAATCTATGTTAACGTTGTCTCTAGGTACCTGGCACCCAGTACAAACTTAATGCATATTTTAACGCATATTTTAAAAAAATATTTAAAAAATAAATTAATCACTCCATCATGGCTACCACCTTTGAGTACAGTTTAATAGTTTAGTACCATTACACTAGAGAAAAAAATCTGAGAGCAAAATCAAAGAATTTAATTTTGAGAAGTGAACTTTTTAGAAAAGTTTCTAATCTCAGAAGCACTTAGTTAGTGCTAATTAAGAGCCATCAATCTAATTTAACTCTTTTCCACAATATTGCTATTATTGGTCTCCATCTGGACTAATTAATAAAAGCTCTCCTTCCACTAGTTCTGATCAAAAGCCAAATTTAATTTTCCCCAATCTGGTTTGATTAAAAAATTTTGTTACTCCATCTGTACAGGCTTATTTTCTAATAAGCCAGCAACAAAATGATTGCTGATTATGCCACTAAAGCTACGTTCTACCTTATCTATTAAGTCTCCATCTTGCCATTCGGAAGATGTGAAAATGGCTGAAACTGAAGATGTCTCTCCCAGGAAAAAGATCTCTACATAATATATTACAGTTTTAGAGGTTTAGAACTAGAAGTGTGCTGTTTGGAAGTCAGTGATAATTCTGAAACATACCTAACTGATTAAACATAGAAATTATGAATAGTCAACAGCCACAATACTATCAAATAAATCAACTATGCCTTTAAGGTTTTATAAACAAAGACATCATTTTATGAGGGCATATAACTCTTATTTTATATTTGTGTTCACAACAATTTATATTTCATAAAGAATTTTCAAAAACAATTTTTTTCAGAATGAGAAAGATTTACAATATAGTAACTTACAGGAACACAGTGTGGATATGCATTCCACTTACATATCTTTGTCTATAATCTATTCAGTCTAAATACTTTCACACTTTTATACTCTTATAACTAGATTGGCCATTCTGTGAATTGCACGACCACCAGGATTATTCCCTATTGTCCCAGTGTGATATTAGTGCCTTATTTGAATATCAACAGAATCACTGTTATGTCAACAAATTATATAACTTTACTTACAGAAATTATTGTCATTGTATTTCCCAAAGATGGCCAGAACAACGGAAAGGTAATTAACAAAATCTAGCTTTTATAAATTCAATAATTTGTAGTGTTTTAAACTAAATAATGGGTAGCAATCCAAAGTTATTTTAAATAAAAATAAACCTATATTAATTGATAATATTTCATTGTTCGGAACTCAAACAATTGACATTTGTCTTATTTTCAAATAAGTTTTAGAAAATCTTTCAATGATGAAAGAAACACATTTCAGAAAAATCACTAATAAAAGGATTTTATTCCAATTATGACCATTAAGGACTATTATTTTGCTTTTTTTAAGCAAATAAAAGCCTATTTTATTAGCACCAGTTTATGTTGACAACTAATTGAAAGGAAGGTGTACAGATTTCCCATATATCCCCTGCCTCATACGTGGATAGCCTCCCTCATTGTCAACAGTCACTCACCAGAATGGTACATAAACCACCACTGATACATCAGAATCATTCAAAATCCACAGGTACCTCAGGCTTCACTCCTGGTGTTCCACATTCTATAGGTTTGGACAAATGTATAATGAATGACATGTATCCATCAGTATGATGGTGAAAATGGGTGGTGAGAGTATACATTCTCTCACTGTACCTGATCTCACTGGGAAAGAGCTTCAAGTTCCTGACCACTAAGTATGATGTTATCCATAGGTTTTTTTTTTTTAGATCGTCCTTATCAAATTGAGACAGAAAAGGAAGGAAAAAAAAAAAAAGGAAAAGATTTTCTCCTTGTGGTAAGAACTCTTAGGATTTACTCTCTTAATTACTTTCTTATATATCCTACAGCAATGTTATCTATAGTCATCACATTGTACATTACCTCCCTAGTACTTATTTATTTTCTAACTGGAAGTTTGTACCTTTTGACCACTTTCCTCCAGTTCTCCCTACCTCACCCTCTAGCTCTGGCAACCGCAAATCTGATCTCTTTTCTGTGAGTTGTTTGTTTGTTTGTTTGTTTGGTTGGTTGGTTGATTTCACATGCAAGTGAGATCATACAGTATTTGACTTATTTTACATAACATAATGCCTTCAAGGTCCTTCCACATTGTGACTCATTTATTTTGTGGCTGTATACCACAACTTCATTACCCATTTACCTATCAATAGACACAGGTTGTTTTCATGCCTTGGCTATTATAAATAATGCTGCTATGCATTTGGGGGTACAGCTATCTCTTAGAGTTAACACTTTTGTTTCCTTTGGGTATATTTCCAGAAATAGAACTGTTGGATCATATGACAGGATCATATACTGCTTTTCATAGTGGCTGTACCAATTTATAATCCCACCAACAATGCACAAGGGTTTTCTTTTCTCTACATTCATACCAACACTTGTTCTCTATTGTCTTTTTGATTATGGCTATTTTAATAGGCATGAGATGTTCTCTCATTGCATTTTATTACTATTTTCCTAATGAGTAGTGATGCTAAGCATCTCCAGGATAAGTCTCACTTGATCATGGTGAATGATCCTTTTAATGTGCTGCTGAATTTGGTTTGCTCGTATTTTATTGAGAATGTTTGCATCTATATTCATCGAGGATATTGGCCCGTTGTTTTCTTTTCTAGTAATGTCTTTTTCTGGTTTTGGTATGAGGATAAAACTGGTCTCATAAAATAAGTTTGGGAGTATTTCTTCATCTCTGATTTTTTTGGGAAATATTTGAGAATTGGTATTAATTCTTTAACTGATTAAATTCATCAGTGAAGCCATCTGGTCCTGGGCTTTTCTTCATTGAGAGATATTTGATTACTGTCAATCTCCTAAGCGGTAGTTTTTCCATTCAGGTTTTCTATTTCTTTCTGATTCAGTCTTAGTAAGTTGTATGTTTCTAAAATTTTTTCCCATTTCTTCTAGATTGTCCAGTTTGCCGGCATATAGTTGTTCATAGTAGCCTCTTATGATCCTTTGTATTCCTGTGGTATCAGTTGTAATGTCTCTTTTTTCATTTATAATTTTGTTAATTTGGGTCCTTTCGCTTTTGTCTTTGGCTAGTCTAGCTAAGAGTTTGTCAATTTTGTTTATCTTTTCAAAGAACTAAATATTAGTTTATCTTTTCTATTTTTTTCTTCTCTCTTTTATTTCTGCTGTAATCTCTATTATTCCCTCTCTTCTACTAACTTCGGTCTTAGTTTGTTCTTTTTCTAGTTCCTCAAGGCATAGAGTTAGGTTGTTTATTTGGAATCTTTCTTGCTTCCTAATGTGTGTATTTCTATGAACTTCCCTCTTAGAGCTGCTCTTGCTGTACTCCATAAATTCTTGTATGGTGATTTTCCATTTTCGTTCCATTCAAGAAACTTTATATCTCTTAATTTCTTCTTTGATCTATTGGTCATCCAGGGGCATGTTGTTTAATTTCCATGCGTGAGTGAATTTTTCAGTTTTCTTCTTGTTGTTGATTTTCAGTTTCATGCCATTGTGGTCAGAGAAGATACTTGGGATTATTTCAAACTTCTTGAATTTGCTAAGACTTGTTTCGTGGCCTAACACATATTCTATCCTAGAAAATGTTCCATGTGCACTTGAGAAGAATTTGTATTCTGCTTTTGTTGGATGAAACATTCTGTATACATCTTTTGGGACCAGATGGAGTTCACAGATACTCACGACAATGGATAGGTCTGTGACTCCACCTCTCGTGTGGGCATGGGCAAACTGAGCTCTATGGCTGGCAAAACTCCTCATCTAAGATCTGAATCAGACAGATCTGCACTCTCCAAGTTCCCTGCTCAGAATGTGCCCCCAACTTGATTCTGCGGATGAGCAAAACCTCTGCTTGAGATTACTGCTTGGGCACTGCAGGTGTGAACTCAGTTTGCCAAGATCTGTGTGTTGGTTGTTGCTAGCCCCTCCCCCCTTCTCTGTCCAAGTCAGATTTCCCATGATTGAGCCCTGTAGAATCTCCTGCAATCCCCACGATGTGAGATCAGACTACAGGCTCCTACAAAGTGACCCCAATGCCTGGGGCCCTGGATGCTCCACCTCCCGAGTCCTCTTTTTCCACTGGAGAAACAGAGAGGCTCAGGAAAGGCATCTCTGTGTGATGCTGCACTGGCCTGGGGGAGGAGCAATGCAGTTAAGTGTAACTACTTCTATTCAGCTTTCAATGCAGTCTGTCTTGGTCTCTGTGGTGAAGGGCTGCTTTAACCTCATCCCCATGTTCTAGGATTCTCTCAGTGATGTCTTATTCTTGAATAGTTGTTAACTGTTCTTGTGGAGGGAAACAAAGTCAGAAATGACCTATTTTGCCATCTTGGTGATGTCCTTCTCTTCCTAAGATTTTATGTGGTTCTCTTCAGCTTCTGTTTTGATGTTTTGGACCTTTTCTATAGAATCATTTCAATTCAGAGACACTAACCTCCCTGGTAAGCTCACCAGCCCAGAGCTGTCAGCTATTACCAACCTGGTACCAAGTACCAAGATGTGTAGACTTTTGACTTTTTCATGCCACTCAAAAGTTTGTGTATGTAAATGTGGGGGTTAGCGGGCAAAAGTTAGGAAATGATCGTAATCATATGCTTTCCACTTCTCCAAGCAGGTCAACTATTGCTTTTATTCAAATTTTCTTATACCAGTGAGTAAGTAAGAAATCCTACAAGGTAGACTCCTCCTAGAAGCCCAAATGGGAAACTCTGGTCTTGGATCCCCCTCAATCTTTTCATAATGGCACTGAGGAGGCACATAGGAGTCCAGGTGCATGATTCACCTACTTATCCTCGTGCTGCCCTGCTTCCATTTTCTGCCCCCTTTTTCTTCCCATATTTCCCTTGAACTGGAAGTTTGCATTTTTCATGTTGATGAAGATCAAAACTGAGTATCAGATACTGAGTTCTTTCTCATATAGTAGGATTCTATCCCAACTTTTGATATGTTAAATAAAAGGCAAGCAATATTGAAAAACAATTATCTTCTCAATGAAACCAGGAAGGCATTTTCATTTTATGGACTCTAGAAAGTCATATTGAAATTCCAAGCTGATCATTGACTTTTTTGCCCCAAGTGAGATCTCTACTTCTCGGAGCAAATAAAATGCTTATATAAGCCTTGATAATAAGTGAACATAAAGGGATACAAATCAAGGAAGAAAATTAAATATATTTTAATTCCTGAAGTATTATCCCCATTATGTCTATTTACATATACTGTAAAAATTCTACTACTACTCTCTTTTCTTGCTTATTTTATGAGGTTTATGCATCTGACATCCATAAGAGTTAATGATCTGAAGAACAGTCTCAGACGATAACTAAGAAAACATAATCAGTCCAGATTTCAATCCTTTGCAAATGGGAAATAAGCTAACATTTATTTTCATTTCAGTACATTTTAGGCATGGTGTAAAATGCCTAATGAAATGTTCTCACTAGCATGAAAGAATAGTGTCCTTCATATCATTTTAATTCTTGCTGTATCACTGAGCAACTTCTTATTAATCCAACCATCTTTGTTTCTACTCTCTCTTAACAACTGGCACGCTCATACTCCCTTCACCTTAAGCATTTGAGGAAACATTTACAGAGTTTTCTTAACATTTTCCCCCTACCTTCTCAAGCTTGCTGCCTTCCTTTACTCATCTTCTCCTTTTTTCCTTAAGGGAAGATATCACCTTTTTTCCTCAGGTTAACCATTGTAGTGGAGTTTTGATCCAATTCCCTCTCATCTCTTCTAGCACTGTATCCTCTTTTTCTCTTTCTTTTTCTCTCTTTATTGTCTCTTTCCTGACATTATACACCCATCTTTGACTGGACAATTTTTTCATGGGATCATTCCCATGATTTTCCAGCTGACTTGACTACTTTTTCATGATGTTATTCCTTCTCTCTCTTAATTTTCACTGGCTTTCATGTCAAAAGAGCTATCTACATTGCCGACAGCTCAAACATCTGATCACTTTTTAGACTCATGTTGGTGTTTCTGCTCCAGCTCCTTACTGGGCTCAGGCACTCTGATATACTGGTTCTTCAACATTGGGTTAACAAAGTTACTTGGAGACCTAATAAAGAATACCAAGGCACAAACTCCTTCAAGAGGATAGGGCTAGGGACTCTGTATTTGTGTGTGTCCTACAGCTGGTTCTTTTTTTGAAGGGGAGGTTGTGGAATTTTTTATTTAAATTATTATGTTCAGTTAGCCCACAGCTGGTTCTAAGACACATCAAAGTTTGAGAACCATTGCTCTAGTGATTTTTAAAATCATATCTTCTTAGTCTCCAAAGTATGTGCTTTTTTGACCATTCCACACTTTCAGAACTGTCTCTCCCTTCTTCACTTCTACAGAAGGCTCTCCTAAATCTGACTCTACTTGGGCAGTCTTACCCCCTCCCACCCCCCACACCCCAGCCCTGCCGTGGGCTCTTGGGAAATATTTGTTGAAATAAACTGTGTAAACAAAACCTTTATGAAAAGTCTGGTCTTTAGTCTGCTTTGTGCTAAGTCAAATTTCATTTCCTTTAGAAATTAGCCTGAGGTTATTACTTTTTCAGAATAATGACATAGATTTTGCTTTTCAGTTCTATAAGCAAATCATTTAAAATAAAAATCCAAATACTAGCACAGTTCTTTCCCCTTCTAGGCCATGTTCATATTGGAATTTAGAAACAAGAACTTAAATGATGACAAATTTGCCTGAGGAAAAATTGATTTAATATAATTCTATAATGCTTTATTGCTACTTTGCTGATAACTGGATGGAGAATGCAGCATGTGGCTCTGATTCACAAATTACACTTCTAATTCAAGGGCATATTCAATCAATGAAATACAGTTTTTAGTTTAAATTTTAGAACATATTGAAATATTTGATAGAAAATTGAGTTTTGGGGGCCTATGGCTCTCTTCCCCTAAGAGGATCCTAATTGAAGCCAAATTCTAATGAAGCTAATAAAAATTTAGTAGATTGACAGTTGATTGCAAGAGTACATTTGTTGCCAACTTACTAAAATTAATCTATTCCATATGTAAAAACAGCATATGAAGCTATTCTCTTTGACTCATGTTATTTTAGCTTTAATACCTACCTTAGGATCCAAGTTCTCTTATAAAACTATCTTTCCTGCAATTTCAATTGCTGGTGATAATCCACACATGGATTTTCATGGCTGTGCATGTGTATTTTAGGCCTCCTATATATGTGAGCACACACATATGTATTCACACACACATACTGCCATTAACAGATCACATGCTTATAAATCTAAATGTAAAAAAAGTTCTATCAGTGTTAAGCTGAAATGTTGAACCCTACATAAATCAAGAGATTCAAAAGTTGGGTTCTCACAGCAATTTGAAACTAGCACTGATGTTATGTGCTATGACAGAGTTTTTCCATTACACAATCAGATAACCCTGTATAATGTGACATAAATATTTGGCAGATCTTCACTTTGCAAACATACATATACTGCATCATGCTATATAAAAGGTTTCTATAATGTGGATGATACTGAAAATGAAAGTTCTTGGTTTTATATATCATACGTAAATATTTTGCTTATGAGACATGCATTAATTTTGGAAGCATAATGATATAAAGGATTTTCCTTTAAAAGACAGTACTTTGTTTAACAATGTATTTTTAATGATAACAAAAGGAACAAACGTTGAAAGATTGATTAATAATCACAAAGGATAAATGAAGCATACATTTGGTAAATAAAAGATAAAAAAATGTTGTCTTAGGTTATAATCTTATAAAAAGTTAGATACTTAGAACTGCAATAAGCCTAAAGAAAAGATTTTAAATGTGGGGAATGAAAAATGAATATAAAGTGATAGACATAATCTTATTCAAATTCTTCTCCTTTATATATCCAAATGCATATTTGAAATAAATGGCATAAATAATATTTTATTGTTGTTTTATATATAGATTATAATGAAAATACACATATTCACCAAAGATATAAAATGCCCATTGAATGAATGTAACTATTTAAATGTCTTCTAGGTTTTCATCAAATTGCATCAGAAAAAATTTCAGTGACATGCAGTTATTGGCATTTTTGGTTTTTTATGGTCTTAATATGCCTAAATCAAAGCATAGAAAACTATTCTTAAATTATTAACTCCCAATTTAAATTAATTTAATTAAATATAATACCAATTGCAAATCAAACAATATATAATACTGGCTTGGAGTCACAGGACATAAGAGGCAACTTCTTACTAAGTCATTCAATCTTGTCATACTCTAACCATTTTGGTCTTTAAACTGCTAATGACTCAGTGAATGGCCATTAAGAGTTCTCTGTGCCAGGCACTTTGGTAGGCCAGGAGATTCTGGGATGAATTAAACAGACATGGATACTTCTCTCAGTATTTTTTGTCCAGCAAGAAAGACAGACATTCAAAATGTACTGCACATGTTTGAAGACACATTTTTTCCTATCATTCATATTGGAATATATAATAACAGATAATATTTATTGAAAGTTTATGTCCCAAGAATCATATTGAGGATTTTACATGTATTAATTTGTTTATTCCTCACAATGATAATGGGTAGGTAGTATTATTCATATGTTATAGAGGAGAAAACCGAGGAACAAAGATTTACTATAAAATGCGTAAGGTCATAAAAATTACCTGTTGTTAATTTACATGAAATACATAGAAATAAGAATTAATCTGCAGATATCAAAGCCATAAAATTACAAAAATAATAATAACTCTAATATTCACTATTGGAGGCTTTTTGACTACAAAAATTCACACACACAAAAAAGTCTTTTTAACAAAATGTTAAATGTTTTCATGTAGAATGGTCCCTAAAGTATACAAAACTTAATTTTTTGATGAAAAACAGAAATTATGCTTTCTACATTTAAATGTTTAAATTTGTATTCTATAGGAACTAAAAAATACTTTTTACATATTTTTATTTTTTTGTATGATGGCTAATGGTATATGATAACCAAACTTCAGACTTAAACTAGTAGATTTAAGTTCAAAAATAATTAATTCTGAGGAAATTTTGGCATTTCCTGTTATGAGGAATTAACTGTTAGAAAACATTACACAAGAAAATCATTTTTAAAATGTGACTCAGTTTTCCCCACATTTCCTTCATGCGGTTCTGATATTTAATTACTCCTTGTTATTCAACTCTGTTTTTCATTGTAAAAATAATATGATATAGAATGGTAATTTTTTTCTAAAAAAATTTTAGAAAAAATTTTAGCTGAATTCCATTTAAAGAAAAGTGTAAACCATAAATCAGCATTTCTATTCTTGAAGGCATTTGGCAACCACCCAAAAGCAATATCGAGAATTTTTTGCAGACCTAGTATATAACCAAGTTATCATGAAGCTATGAATAAGAATATCTTTTTCATGGACAGAAAATTATCTAACATGTATGAAATAAAAAAATAAAAATAAAAAAAAATTTGTCTTGATATACTTCCCTCAAATATCTTCTATACATGGTCCTGGACCTGGTTTTATTTAAGATTGTTGTAAGTAATCTGAAAGAAAGAGCCCTCCATAAAATTTTCCCATCTGTAGAGGGTGCATTCCCAGATAGTTAAATGTACACCAATGCAAAGAAATTATAGATTTTGATCAAATGAGTAATTTCTGCAGTTACGCTTTGCCTTTTTACATGTCAGTGGGTATTTTTAGCTAGAAAAATTGCTGTAAAACAGGGTGAAATATGACAAATGATACATATTTTAATATTTATGAAATATTACAAGTAATATTTATCGACTCCTCATGATGTGGAACATGCTATTCTCCATTATATTAAGATAAGATAACACAAAAAATTGAGAGATGTTCTTTAACCTGAAGGAGTATATGGCCTAACTAGCGAATACAACTAGTAAAGGGAGGACCATAACATTAAAAGTAGTTTTAAAATTGTGATCCAGACCTTTAAGACTTTAGAGAAGATGCCTGGGGGGCTGTTGGGAGAAGCTGAAGGTGTAAAGGAAAGGAGAGGATACTATCAGGAACTTACCATACATCAACCTAAATAATCAAACAATTAAATGAAAACTGATTGATTGAAGGTTGGTTCAAAGTGATAGGTAGAGGCACCTGGGTGGCTCAGTCTGTTGAGTGTCTGCCTTTGGCTCGGGTCATGATCCCAGGGTCCTGCGCTCGCTCTCTCTCAAATAAATAAAAAAAAAAAATATTTTAAAGTGATAAGTATATTTAAAATACTATAGTTGGGTTGTTCGAACTGAACACATAAGTAAAGGGGAATGTAGTGAGTGTACTGCTGTTAGTACTAGCACTATTGCTATTAGTATTACTACAAGTGCAAGTAAATGCTTGTGTAGTCTTCACAGAAACATGATTAGGAAAGAAAGTAACAGGAAAATAATTAGGAGCTTCTTGAATATCAGGGCTAGTGGGTTTGTGCTTAAATCAATAAAACTGGCCCCAGCTGTTAAGGCATTGTGAACAGACAACCATGATGTTCACTTTTAAAAAGAGATCTGTAAGATTTGAGTAACGTAAATTAAAATTTGGGGAAAGTAGGAGAGGGACAAGTTTGGCGTTTCTTGCAATAAATAATCACATACCTCAAGGAAATTGTTGACAACCAGAGTATAATAGATTTAAGATATGTGAGAAGTAGGGGTGCCTGGGTGGCTCAGTGGATTAAAGCCTCTGCCTTCAGCTCAGTTCATGATCTCAGGGTCCTGGGATCAAGCCCCCCATCGGGCTCTCTGCTCAGCGGGGAGCCTGCTTCCCCCCTCTCTCTGCCTGCCTCTCTGCCTACTTGTGATCTCTCTCTCTCTGTCAAATAAATAAATAAAATCTTAAAAAAAAAAATATGTGAGAAGCATTAGAATTAACATCCACAATAACTGACAGTAAATTAGATGTGGGACTAAAATAGCAGAAACAGAATTATTTAGTTACTCTGAATTTTCTTGTCCGAGAGGTGGAAAAGATGGAGTCAGTGTAGGGCAGATTTTGGAGAGAACAGAGTTCTTTCAGATTCACTCTTGTAAACTACGAGTTCAGTAATGCTCAAAGTTGTAGCAGCAGATGGTTCTCTGAGGAAGAGAAGTTAGATCGGGAAATGAAGGAGGATAAAAATTTTACCAATGCCCAGCTTCAGGGTCTAAGAGAGAAACAGAAGCCAAACGCTATGGAGAGCAGATGAGTGTTTACAATTGAGCTAAGGTTGCTTTTGATTTTTGAAAGAGTAAATTCATTCACCAAAGGAAAAGGTCGTTACAGGGCGGTAGAAATGATACACTTTTCCCAAACATTTAGGAGTGCACTTTAAATTTCCTAAAACTCTCTATCAAGAACCTGTCTGTGAAAGACTTTTCCTCAACAACTTGTCATGTCTTTAGAAAGCTCATTAAAAAGACCCAAAAAACTGTCTCTAGTTCATGACTTTTTTCCTTTTAATTACTTCTAATTATACAGTAAATAAATGAATAGATGTAGTGTCATATCATTTTAATCAGAAATATATCAATAAATATCTTTAAAAGATAATTAAGATTAACTTACCCGCGAAAATCAAAATAGTCCCTCAATATCATCTTACAACTATTCTGTTTTTATTTTTCCACAATTATCTAAAAAATACCTTTATATGGTGATATTTTGGAATCAGTATCTTGATAAGGTCTATTTTGCAATTTCTTGGTATATCTCTAAAATCTATTTTTACAGTAATTTTATTTTATTTTTATTTGTAACCCACTTCATTTGTTCTGGAAATTTTCAACATTCTGCATTTGGCTGAATGTGTCCTCCTGGTATTATTTAATGTTTTTCCATCCCCTGTATTTCCTGCACATGGGTAGTTAGCTCTATAGTCTTGATCATATTCAAGACTATTTTCTTTTCTTTTGTTTTTCTTTCCTTCCTTGTCTCCCTTCCCCTTCCCTCCCCTTCCCTTTTCTCTTTCCTGGCAAGGCTATTCCAAAGGTAGTGTTGTATACATATACTTCCCACTGTATTTCCACCAAGAAGAATATAATGTCTGCCTGAGTCACTTCAACTCACTTTTCAAGGCCCAGGCTTCATATTGGTCCTCCAGGGCATTTTCCTGAAGTCTCGCCCCACTGCTCTAAACACACATCAATAGCTCTTTCTACCAATGAAAACAATTTTGTTGTGCACATTCTGCTACCCTTGATTATAAAGTCATGCATCTTAGTGACCAGTGACCATGCATTCACCATCTTTGCATCTTCAATGTTTGATACTAGAAATTACACATCACATGTGTATTATT
Organism: Potos flavus; assembly: GCA_028534135.1. Classification (NCBI taxonomy): domain Eukaryota; kingdom Metazoa; phylum Chordata; class Mammalia; order Carnivora; family Procyonidae; genus Potos; species Potos flavus. The sequence continues at coordinate 84,386,530 of CM052899.1, forward strand.
TGAGATGACAAAAATGGGTTATAATCCATATAGTGTTCAACACTATTATGCAGTCTGCCAAGTGCATACCCATTACATTAAATATGATTATGTGATTTGTTTGCTATTCACCATCTACCTTGCCAATATTAGTTTAAGCTATACCTCTTCTGCCAGGAAGCTCCAGTCACAGTAGCCTCCTGTTGGTATCTAGAGCTTCATAATAGTTTCTCTGTTGCTGAGGTAACAAATTACCACAAACTTAGTGGCACAAAGCAACACATATTTATCATCTTGTATTTTCCATTGATCAGGAGTCCAGGGACAATTGAGCTAGATGCTTCTCTCAGGAAACTGAGAGGCCATCAGGGCTACGATCCTCATCTGTGGCTAATGCTGCTTCTTCCAGCTCACTGGCGTTTGGCAGAATTCATTTCCTCGTGCTCATGGACCAGGTTCCTGTTTTCTCGCTTGCTCTAGGCCATGGGCCACTCTCAGCTTCTAGAGACCTCCCTCGTCACCAGTAGCAAGAGCTCATCCCTCTGACTTCTGCCACCAGCCAGAGAAAACTCTGCTTTTCAAGGGCTAACCCGATTACATCAAGCCCACCCAGGTTATTTCTGTATTAGAAGATTTAAGGATTTGGAACTTCCATTATGTCTGAAAAATCTCTTCCCAGCAGTGCCCAGATTGGTGCCCAATTGGATAAATAGGAGATGAGAACCTCACAAAGGCCATCTTAGAATTCTGTCTACCATGAGCTTGTCAAACAAAACATTCTCATTGGGATCTTGTGTCTATCTGTCACATCTCCTGGGAGCTCACCTGAGCTCTTTTCATGTTTGTTTTCCTTCAAGTCCTAGTATAAATACACTTAGAGGAGCCCTCCTTGATTACCTAATCTTCCTATCACGACATTCTTTGTTTCCTTCATAACAATAATTGCAATTTCTATTAATTTAATTGACATATTTACTTGATTATTGTTTCTCTACCCCATGAGAATATAGAATCTGTGAGGCCAAGAAACTTACATATCTTATTATAACTCTCAAGCCTAGCTGAGTGCATGTACCAGGTAGGTCCTTATGAATTATCTTATTATAGCTTGTGAGTTTTTTTGAATGAAAGGAGAATATCAGTCTCTGAGTATGTAAAGAAAAGTATGCTCTGAAAAGTAATTGAGTACTACTCACAATGTAAAACCCTTATATCAATGAAATGTAAATTCCTCGGGGCGCCTGGGTGGCTCAGTGGGTTAAAGCCTCTGCCTTTGGCTCAGGTCATGATCTCAGGGTCCTGGGATCGAGCCCCTCATCGGGCTCTCTGCTCAGCAGGGAGCCTGCTTCCTCCTCTCTCTGCCTGCCTCTCTGCCTACTTGTGATCTCTCTCTGTCAAATAAATAAATAAAAATCTTAAAAAAAAAAAAGAAATGTAAATTCCTCAAAATTATTATATGGTTTCACTTACTTGTGGAGCATAAGGAAAAACATGGAGGACATTAGGAGAAGGAAAGGAAAGTGAATTGGGGGAAATCAGAGGGGGAGATGAACCAAGAAAGACTGTGGACTCTGAGAAACAAACTGAGGGTTTTGGAAGGGAAGTGGGGTGGAGGGTTGGGTGAGCCTGGTGGTGGATATTGAGGAGGGCACGTATTGCATGGAGCACTGGGTGTGGTACATATACAATGAATCTTGGAACACTGAAAAAATAAAATTAAATTAAAAAAAATAAAAATATTGAATTTCTGCGTCTTTTATCCCAAAAGCACCAAACTTAGCATTAATTTTTAACTATAAAATAACCATCTCATTGAGGAAGAATAATAAGGCAAAAAAGAGAAAAGCACGAAGTGGTATTTGTCCTTTTGATAAGCCACTGCACATATAAATCTCTTTTGATCACAATTTTGAGGCTTTCCTCTGCTTGGAAAAGATGATTCATTAAAACACTGCACTGAAGTAGATAGGAATTAGGGAAGAAAGTCATATTTTTCAAAGCTGGTGATATTAACCTATTTCTATTTTCAATCAGAGGCTGGGATTTTCACGCAATCTTGTCCTTTAAAAATGCTTGTAGCATATTGCATTTAGCAGAGTAGAGTGTTGGAAATAAGTTCCCCTCTGTGCTTTTTTGGCCTTCTAACCAAAGAAGTGGACAAATTAAGGATTTAACTTTTGGTGGTATACTATGCACTGTTCCGTCTATCTCCTCCCTTTCGAAGAATTAAGTCTAGGTAATTTGCTACCCTTCACAATGAACACTAAAGCTTATTTTGCTTTATACATTTTCATATTTATTTAACAAATAATAATTTAATATAACTTAAAGACCGAGGAATAAAAAGCATGTATTTCTGGCCTTTTTACTCCATACTCTTCATCACCAGATCCCTGGAGCTCCCAAGTCTTTTATTTAGTCCTTCCTCTTATTGGGATATTTGAAACAGCAGTGATGGTAGCTAAAGTAACTCCTTTGTCTTAGCGCCCAATCCACCCACCCTGCTTCAGCTTCGTGTATCGCTCTGGCAGCCACTGTCCTTTATAGACAACTTCTCCAATAGCTTAGAAGACTGGGCTGTGCTTTCCCTCAACCACCTCCATTAATAAGCTATTAATAAACTGCACTGAATGACTTATAATGAACACTCTTTATGGATTATTTTGCCCTCTTTGTTTTATTCATGTGTTTGTATCTATGTTAACACTAAGATTTTAAACTTCTCTTTCTCTTCTTCCCTATTTTTAATACTATTTTTCACTACTCCCTGGCCTCTTCCTGAAATGAGAAGTTTACATTTACTGTTTAATGTATATCATTTTTTTCCTGAGTTTTTTACTAGTTTATATTTCCTCCATCCAGTGGAATGGAGTAACAAGTTGCCCTAAAAGAGTGAGCAGGGAAATATGAAAACTGAAGGTTGAAATTTTGCAGATATAATATTTTTCATAAAGTCATAGCTCTCTTTCAATATCTGAAGGTTTATTGTTTTCATTAAGAAGAAATATATACATATCAGATGAAACATACATATTTTAATTATGTGATAATAGTTGTGATAAAATTATCACAGTATATCCATTTATTGATTTCATTTCACATAAAATATCTTTATGGATTGGTATTTAAAAAAAGAAAAACCATATACTTTTTAAAGATTTCCTGGTCATTCAATCATAATGAATGCGAACAATTTTTTCTCAATGATGAGAGTAATTTTATATTTAATACTACAGATTTCAGAAGAATTAACCACAAATTCCTAACTTTCATATAGGTTCTTTACCTCTCAGCTCACAGAAGCTGTAAAAGCAACTTAAATTTTGAAGAAGACCATTTTGCAGTGTACAAAATTGTCAAATAATGAATTAATATTTAACATTCACTTTATCAGTTGCTTTACTTGGCTCATATACATAGTAAGACTTCTTCTATTCCCAGGCCTGGACTATATCTATAAAGTGACATATGAGACAGAACAAATAAAATTAACATACATTTGATGGATTATTCAAATTAAAATGGAAAATTCTGGAATCAAGAAAGAGAATCTTTGTAAAAATCGAGCAACCTTCACTTCTTCTTTAAACTGCAGTAAATTATCAAGTGCAGATTGGGTTCTTACAAAGCTCCAGGCACTTTATAAATGGATTACTATTATACATTGCCTTATCAACAGAACAATTCCACCAAAGAGATTCTATAATTATCACCAATTTTCAAAGAATAAAACTGAGGCAAAGAGAAGTTAAATAACTTGTCCAAGGTTACCAATCCAGAAAGTAGTAATCCCAGAAATCGAACACAGAGAATTTGACTCTGAAGCCTAAAATCAATCATGATGTTCTGCACACTGCTTCCTGACCATATGTGCCCCTCTCCCCCCCATGCACATGCACACAGTTATTTTTAATAACATTTTTACCACCATGCTTGCTGCTATATATACATTGTACTTTTTATCTTGCCAGGAACACTGTAAAATAAGTATTATTTTCATTCCCATTTTACAATTGAGAAAATTAAGATTTAGAGAGGTTAATTTGTTTAGAATCAGTGAATGAATAAATGGCAAAGTCAAAGTCTGAACCCAGCACTTTCTGATTCCAGAGCCTAGCTTTTCACTGAGTGCTATTGTCTCATTCCTAACCAAACTCTAAGGCTGTCCCCAAATATTTTTAAATGAAAATCTGTGCAGGACTCTATCTAACGGATTTCATAAACTAAAAGGCTAAAGTATAATTGTAAAATTCTAATCCATTCTGAATCAGTTTCTTATGGCTGATTAAAAAATTACCATACATGTTGTGTCTTAAAAGGACACACTTTTATCCTCTCACAATTCTGGAGACCAGACAGCCAAAATCAAGGTATTGGCATAGCTCCACTATCTCTGGAAGCTCTAGGAAAGAATCCCTTCCTTGCCTCTTCTTCTGGTGGCTTCCAAAATTCCTTGATTTGTGGCTTTATCATGCCAATCTTAAGGCCACGACCTTCAAATATTTCTCTGTTTTATTTTCACATTGCTTATTTCTCTGTGTAGAGTCTCCCTCTTATAAAGATGCATGTGAGTGCTTTTAGGGCCCATTTGGATAATCCAGGGTAGTCTCTTCATCTCAAAATTCTAATTTAATCACATCCGCCAAGATTTGTTTTTGCCAAATAAAGTAACATTCATAGGATTAGCACCTTATTCTGGACTCCAGGAAAAAACCAAGGTAACTCCTTTGCAAAATTAATCCCAGCGCCCTATACTCCTGATTCCATTGCCTATGGTTCATCATAGGACCTTATCCCATCATTATCCCCTTTTTGTGTCAATCTCTCCTCCCATATTGGCCCCTTCCCTAAAGCTTAAAATCATGTGTGAATCTCCCCTGCCATTAAAAATAAAACCAAAAACAATACTTTCCAAACTTCATTCAAATTTACCTTTCTGTCAAGCCTCTGCCCCATTTCTCTTTCCTTCCATTAACAAATTTCTTTTTTTAAAGCTTTAAAAAACTTTTTAAAGCTTTTATTTTTTTTATTTTTAAGATTTTATTTATTTATTTGACAGAGAGAGAGAGATCACAAGCAGGCAGAGAGGCAGGCAGAGGGAGAAGGGGAAGCAGGATCCCTGCCGAGCAGAGAGCCCAATGCGGGGCTCGATCCCAGGACCCTGAGATCATGACCTGAGCCGAAGGCAGAGGCCCTAACCCACTGAGCCACCCAGGCATCCCTTTTTAAAGCTTTTAAATTATGCTACTCATAATACACTCCTAAATGCAATATGCATATAATTGATATAGAATATAATATAATATAATATAATAATAGGGGCACTGACTCCTGTAGAAATCCCCCCTCACCAACACACCCACCTTTAATATGGATAGACTCTGTGACTACTTTCACCAATGCAAAATGAGGAATTAACACAGTGCCAGTGTTCAGGCTTGTGCCTTAATAGACTGGCAGCTTCCATGTCTACCTCTGAGAATTTTCTCTTCAGGATTCTTCTTTGTCCACCATATATAAGTCTTGCTATTCTGACAACCATGGTTGGAAGCCATGCATATTACAGTTAACAGTCCAAACTGAGCCTATCTTCCCTGCCATCTTTGATAAGGCATCAGAAATATGAGTGAAGGGGCTCTGCTATTTCTAGACTAGCCAACCTACCAGCTGGATACTTTTGAGTGGCATCAATCAATACCACATGGAGCAGAAGATTTGGCCAGATGATCCCTGATGAAATTTCTGACACACAAATGAGATTAAATTAAATTGTTATTGTTTTTAGCCTCTAATTTTTCAGGTAATTTGTTATGCAACAAAAGACAGAACTTGGAATCTAAAAATATCACTGATTATTTTTCATTATGATAAGTGTACTCTTTTATCCCCATCCCCTCCTTCGTCTACTGATCACCCCCCACTTTCTCTCTGGTAACAATCAGTTTGTTCTTTATGGTTGAGAGTCTATTTCTCGGTTTGTCTCTCTCTCTTTTTCCTTTGCACATTTGTTTTATTTCTTAAATTCCACATATAAGTGAGATCCAATAGTATTTGCATTTCTATGACTGACTTATTTTTTACAGCATTATGCTCTAGCTCCATCCATATTGTTACGAATGGCAAGATTTCATTCTTTTATATGGCTGAATAATATTCCATTATATATATATATATATACACACACACACACACACACACACACATATATATATATATATACCACATCTTCTTTATTCGTTCATCTATTGATGGACATAGTCTGAGTCCATAGTCCATAGTTTTATTATCGTAAATAATGTTGCAATAAATATAGGGGTACATGTATCCCTCTGAATGAGTGTTTTTGTATATTGGGGTAAATACCCAGTAGTGTGATTCCTGGATTGTAAGGTAGTTCTATTTCTAATTTTTTTAGGAACCCCTCATACTGTTTTCCACAATGGCTGCACCAATTTGCATTTCCACCAACAGTGCAAGAGGGTTCTTTTTTCTCCACATCCTCACCAACAGTTGTTGTTTCTTCTATTTTTTATTTGAGCCATTTTGATAGATGTGATGTGATATCTCATTGTGGTTTTGATTTGTATTTCCCTGATGATCAGTGATGTTGAAATCTTTTCGTGTGTCTCTTGACCATTTGTATGTCTTCTTTGGAGAAATGTTTGTTCATGTCTTCTGCCTATTTTTAATTAGACTATTTGTTTTGGGGGTATTGAGTTGTATCAGTTCTTTGTATATTTTGGATACTAGCCCTTTATCAGCTATGTCACTTGTAAATATCTTCTTCCATTCTGTAGGTCACCTTTCAGTTTTGTTGATTGTTTCCTTCACTGTGTAGAAGCTTTTTTATTTTGATGTAGTCTCTATAGTTTATTTTTGTCTTTATTTCCCTTGTCTCAGGAGACATATTTAGAAAAATGTTGCTACTACTGGTATCAGAGAGATTACTGTCTGTGCTTTCTTCAAGGATTTTTAGTTTCAGGTCTCACATTTAGGTTTTCAATCTTTTTTGAGTTTGTTTTTGTGTATGGTGAAAGAAAGTTTTATTCTTTTGCATGATGCTGTCCAGTTTTCTCAACACCGTTTGTTGAAGAGACTGTTTTTTCCCCCACTGGATAGTCATTCCTTGTCAAAGATTAATTGACCTTATAATTGTGGGTTTATTTCTATGTTTTCAATTCCATTCTATTGATTTATGTGTCTATTTTTATACCACTGCTATACTGTTTTAATTACTATACTTTATAAATAATGCAAAATCTAGAATTGTGATATCTCCAGTTTCATTTTTCTTTTTCAAGATTGTTTCTGCCTTTTAAGGTCTTTTATGGTTCTATACAAATTTTAGGATTGTTTGTTCTAGTTCTGTGAAAAAATGCTGTTGGTATTTTGATAGGGATTGCATTAAATGTGTAAATTGCTTTGGGCAATATAAACATTTTAACAATATGGGTTCTTCAATCCATGAGCATGCAATGTCTTTCCATTTCTTTGTGTCATCTTGAATTTCTTTCATCAGTGTTTCATAAATTTTGGAGTATGGTTCTCTTACCTTTTTGGTTAAGTTTATTCCTAGATATTTTATTGTTTTTGGTGTAATTGTAAATTGTATTGTTTTCTTAATTTCTCTTTCTGCTGCCTCATTATTAGTGTATACAAACACAATAGATTTCTGTACATTGATTTTGTATACTATGACTTAATTGAATTCATTTATCATTTCTAGAATTTTTTTGGTGGAATTTTCTATATATAATATCATATCATGTTATCTGCAAATAGTGTGAGCTTTACTTCTTCCGTACCAATTCAGATGCCTTTTATTTATTCATGTTGTCTGATTGCTGTGGCTAGGACTTCCAGTACTATGTTGAATGAAAGTGATGAGAGTGGACATCCTTGTCTTGTTCTTGATCTTGGAGGAAGAGCTCTCATTTTCTCCCCATCGAGTATGATGTTGGCTGTGAGTTTTTCATCTAAGGTCTTTATTGTTCCCTTTAGACCTACATTGTGGAGGGTTTTTTTTTTTTTTTTAAAGATGTTATTTATTTATTTGACACAGAGAGAGAGATCACAAGTAGGCAGAGAGGCAGGCAGAGAGAGAGGAGGAAGCAAGCTCCCCATTGAGCAGGCAGCCCGATGCGGGGCTCAATCCCAGGGCCCTGAGATCATGACCTGAGCTGAAGGCAGAGGCTTTAACCCACTGAGCCACCCAGGCGCCCCTGCAGAGGGTTTTTAATCATGAATGGATGTTGTACTTTGTCAAATGCTTTTTCTACATCTATTAAAGTGATCATATAGTATGTATCCTTTTTCTTGTTGATGTGATGTATCAGATTGATTGTTTTGCAAATATTAAACCACTCTTGCATCCCAGGAGTAAATCCCACTTGACTGTGGTATATCATTTTTTTAATGTATTGTTGGATTCAATTTGCTAATATTTTGTTGAGGATTTTGCATCTATATCCATGAGAGATATTGGCCTCTAGTTCTCTTTTCTTGTTGTGTCTTTATATGTTTTTTGTATCAGAGTGATACTGAGCTCATAGAATGAATTTGTTAGTTTTCCTTCCTCTTGTATTTTTTGGAATAGTTTAAATAAGTATTAACTCTTCTTTAAGTGTTCAGTAGAATTCACTTGTGAGCCATCTGGTCCTGGGCTTTTGTTTTTGGGAAATATCACTGACTTTTGGACCAGGTGGCAAGCAAAGCTGAATGGGCCTAGAAAAGATTCTTAATAAAATCTGGAAGGGTCTCAGTGAAATTATTGGTGAGTTCTGGGAGAACATAGAGGAATTTGTAGTTGGTGGTTAGAGAAAACGATATACTTTTTATTTAGTAGCAGAAAAATTGGCAATAATGTGGAAAATAGAAAGGGTACCTACTTAATTTATGAATCTGGCTCTGGAGATTTCCAAGCAGAAGGTAGAAGGTGACAACTTATTTCTCTTAGATGATATGAGAAAATACGGAAGACAGACATAAACTAAAGAAGGAACTTCTCAGCTTTAGAATATAATATACAGTAAACATACAGAAGTAAGCAATTCCTGAGTTAGAAAATCAATGTGTTTCTCACCCATATTCTCTTCCAGAAAAAATTTCAAAGTAAGAATGACTTCAGGACAAATATCAAATCCAGCATGAAGATGAAAGATGCTTCACTAAGAACTCAGAAAAATTTGTGGTGGTGCAACACATACCATTTCAGCTAGTCAGAAGCTAAAAAGATTACATTATCGATCTTCTCTTCTAAGACAGAGTGCTTCTGGATCTTAAAAACATTGTCTCATAGAACACTTACACAAGGTCTTTTGCAAGATAGAGATATCTAATCAAGTGGCCTAACGATATTCATTGAAAACCTATAACATTTTAAAAAGGATTATATCATCAGAAGCAACATTAGTTTGGACTGAGGAGGACAGAGATAGTACAAAATGAAAAGAGACCTTATGGCCTCCCAGTCTTCCAAGCAGACAGAGAGGGCTATATGGTTGTGAACATGAACAAAGAAAGATAATTCAGAGGAGAGAACTAAGAGCTCATGGGATAGAGCTAAGAGCCAGAAAATAATTTCTCAGAAAGCTGGACTCAGCCTTAATCAAGGAACTGGTGACACCCTCCAGGCTGATTCAGAGTTTCTATGAAATAGTGACTGCTATGTGCCTAAGAATGTCCTCCTTTTTGAATAGGAATGTCTATTATGGTTATCTTGTCTCTGTCTTACCATTTTGTAGTGGGTTTTTTTGAAAGGAGAAGAGAAGGGGTATGGAAACTTATCAATTTAGTTCACATAATTTTAGAGTGAGAGGACTCATATTCAAGAGATACTTAAGGAGCATCATATCACCTGGATCTACCTTAGGTGATAAGATCCAAAATTTTGAGCTAATGCTATACTGGGATGGAATTGAATGGTCTTGGAATGGAGAGAATGTATTTTTAGGGGAAGGGATCCAGAATATAAATAATATACGACAAAAGGAAAAACTATGGTGGATTAGAGATGGCCAAGCATTCTTCGAAACTTCTCCCACCAATAAGTGGGTTCTGCTTCTCCTTCCCTTAACTATGGGAGGTCTTGATCACTACTTTGACCAACAGAATAAGTGAAGACTGTGCTAAATTTTTGTCTCAGTCCTCAAGACACTGAGAGTGTGTATTTCCTATCCTTTGAAAGACTTGCTTTTAGATTCCAGTTGCCATGCTGTGAGAAGCCAAAGCCACATGGCAATGCAACATGCAGGCACCACGGTCAATAGGCTTCAGTTTCCAAATAACAGTCAAAATTAACTGCCAGTTCTGAGTGATACATCTTGGATATTCAGCCCACTTCAGCCTTCACATAATTTCATCCCCTGTCACTAATTGACTATAACTATGACAGACTCCAAGTAAGAACCAACCGTCTGTTCCTAGTCAAAACTCAGTGCCATGAGAAATTATTAAAAATTCTAGTTTAAGCCACTGTGTTTTGGAGAGGTATGTTACACAGCAATAGACAAATGGAGAAATGAACTATTTTATTTTGTTGCTGTACAACAATTTCCATAATCTCTTCAAAACTGTATCATTTTGCTAGAAATAGTTGCACAGCCATGGGGTATATTTTGCAGACCTTGGATTCAGAAGTGTCCGTGAAATAATTTTAACCAATTAAATGTGAACAGAGATGAATTACTCTTCCTAATTCATGATGTTTCTGCTCCAAATTTAATTTCTGCTTGGAATAACCCATTATCATTTTATTTTATTTATTTTTTGCTCAGAAAAACATTCTTTTTTAAGGATCAATCGAATTCTCACCTCCACCTCCTTCTAGAAGGCCCTTTCTCCCACATGCAAATTTTTATCACCTTTTCTGCCACCTTGGAATTGGTACATTATTTTTTCTTACCTTATGATAAGTAGATGAATAAATCTTTTCATTCGCCATTGTTCTAGTCCACTTGAGCTGCTGTAACAAAATACCACAGACTAGATGGCTTATAAACAACAGAAATTTATTTCTCACAGTTCTGGAAGCTGGAAATCCAATCAGTGTCTTAATGTTGTCAGGTAAAGGCCCCAACCTGTATCCTCACATTGCAAAAGAGGCTAGGGAACACTGTGGGGTCTTTTTTGTAAGAGCATTGATCCCATTCAGGAGGGTAAAGCCTCCCATAGTCCCTGCCTCCTAATACCATTGCCTTTGGGGGTTAGGATATCAACACGAACTTTGGGGGAACACAAACATTCAGACCATAGAAAATATGTTAACATCTTGACATCAAGGAACTAAATTTCTAGCATTCAGCCTGATGCCAGATGCATAGAAAATATTTTCAATTTGTTGAAGAGAAGATGAATATATTAATTAGCTATAGTCTTTATTTAAATTCCTTAGAATCTAGTAAGTTAAATTTTAAAAGCCAAATTTTAGATATTATATTTTATCTTTTTTTTCCCCAAAATAAGTAAAAACCTTTTAAGGAATATGATGTTTTCTAATGTGAAATGAGTTCTGAAATAAATTCGTACATTATTGCTTTTGGTAGAAACAAGTGAAAGAGTTGAAGAAAATTATTGAGAAATTTACTTGAAAATAAATTCATTTCAATTGTCTCCCTCTAAAAAAATTTCACCAAAGTTGCCAAGCATCAAAAATTGTACCAAGCTTGTTAATAAATTATTATATTTGAAATCATATTGTTATTTCAGTTGTATTGCTGTCAGTTTTAGAATTTTTTAAAAATTAAGATTTTAACACTAACTTCTAGCAAGGAGTATTTCCATCTTATAATCACAACTTCTGGCTGAATAAACTTCATTTATTCAGAGCTAGTTAGATCTTCTCTTTTATATACTTGGAGAATGTTAGTATAACTAGATAAAAAACAGAGAAAGAAAAACTCGAGTTTGAAGTAAATTATATTTATCATAGAGTAACATTCATCCTTTCAGTCTGTAATAGCACGTGTACTTAGAGTTTTCATAAAAGAAAACACACACTAATTAAAAATGTTGTTTCTTTCAGGCACTTGGGTGGCTCAGTAGGTTAAGCATCTGGCTCTTGGTTTCAGCTCAGCTCATGATCTCATGGGTAGTGAGGTTGAGCCCTGCATCAGGGGAGTCTTCTTGAAGATTCTTTCCCTCTGCCCCTCCCCCTACTTGCTCTCTCTCTCTCAAATAAATAAATAAATCTTAACAACAACAACAAAAAAGTGTAGTTACTTATTTAAAGCCATGCATAAATAGCCATACATAAATGCGTGGAGAAACTCAGTGTTGTTAGGATAACTTTAAGTGAGAGACAAAATTTGTTTTGTTTCTTTGGTATCTTATGATGCTTTACTATTTCACTATTCCTTTAAATGTGGACACAGATTATCTTTATTTTTCAGGGAAGCCATCTGCTAAGAGTCTCAGACCTTTCCATTTGTATAGTAACCCTGCATCATTTCCAGTCAACACTTGGAACCAACGGGAGGAAGGATCTTGTCAGCACTGTGAACTTGAAGTTGGATAAGAGAAAAAGTCTCAAAAAACTCTTTCAATTTTTTCTTTCCAATGTTTTGAAAATTTCTTTGCATTTTAACATATTTATATTTAAGGAAAACAATGTTACATGCTGACCTGTAAAGGATAAAATATTCCTCTTTTGACCACCAACAAAACAATATGTTTTTTTGTCTGTTCATTTGTTTTTTTAACAGATACTAACAAAAAAAGTATGTGGCATTCTCAAAGAAAGTGTATTTGAACATACGCTTAATTATTTTTTCACTGTGATGTGTAAAATTTTTAGGCACATGAAGTGATTAAATAGTAATGTGCTGAGAGGTAGAGTTTACAATTTTATACTTCTGACACTTTTGATAGATACAAATGATTCTGCTTTGAAATTGTACTCTTATGAAAGTCTAGATTGGCACTTTACTTGTGTACAGAGCTGAAGAATCTTAAACTTCCTTAAGTTTAAGGAACTTTACTTAAACTCTTCCTTAAACTCCTTAAAGTTCCTTTAAGGAACTTCCTTAAACTCACTTCCTTAAACTCACTTCCCGTGGAGCATATTTCCCTTTCTTTTCTTCTTCTTCATAAAGTCTTAATATGTTCTCAATGTATGATTTTACTCTTCATATTTTTATACATCTTATATACAGATATACATTCATTTCTTTGGGAGTAAAGAAGTAATATTTCTCCTATGGGTTTAATATATATTACATATGATATGTGTAGTTACATATACACATACATATATATATATATATACATGTAATTACATATACCTATACATATAATATGTAATTATAATATGTAATATATATATTGCAACCCATAGGAGAAATATTCCCTATTATAAAATATAATTATATAATTTTATATAATAAATATGTATTATCTCCAAATGGAATAGATGCAGCCAAATACTGTCCTGAGTGGTTCTACTAATTTACATCCCACCAGTAATGATGACAAAATTTGGTTATGACAGTCTTCCTAATTTTAGCTATTCTTCTAGATATGTAACAGTATCTCATTTTGGTTCTAAGTGGCATTTCTCTAATTATTAATGAAGTCAAACAACTTTTTTCTATATTATTGTATAAGTGGATAAACTTGGTGAAAGTCTATTCAAAACCTATCTCTCTTTTGCAGTGGATTTTTTCACTTTTTTTTCTTTGCTTTGTAGATTATATTAGATTTTTGTTGTATGTGTTGTGATTTTACACTTTTCTTAATGCTTTTTATGTACAGAATTTTTTGTCTTTGATGTAATTTATTTTATCAATATTTTCTCTAATGTTAGTACATTTGTATTCAGTTTAAGTAATCTTTCCTTACTCAGAGCTCATAAAAATATTCTCCTTTATTAATTTTTAGGGGCTAATTATTATGCCATCTGCATTTATTTCTATAACCCAATACAAATGATTTTGAGTACAGTATGAAGGATGTGACCAAATTTTATTTGTTTTTCTTATCTATATCCATTATTCTGGGAATTAATGAAAAGAATTCTTCCCATGGGTTTTCAGTACCACTTCTGTCAAAAATCAAGTATCTGAATATAGAATGGGTCAATTTCCAGACTCTATTTTGATCCATTGGTCTATTAATCTCTCACCATACCAATGCTGCACTATCATAATTTCTATAGCTTTATTAGAAGTTATGATACTCCATAATGTTTTACATTTTGCAGGTCTTAAAAATAGTCTTCTCAAAAAAAAAAAAAAAAAAAAAAAAGTCTTCTCTAATTTTAACCATTTGAATTTTTATATGCAATTTAGAATTAATTTGTGAACTCATATAAGAACTCGTAGAGATTTTAAGGCGATTGCATAGATTCCACACAAAATTTTCTGAAATGCTGATATTTTTAGAATAGTGAGTCTTCCTGTCCTATGAATGTGGTATGCTTTTCCCTTAATTTTTGTTGTTTTAAATTTCTCTCAGTAATATTTAATTAGTTTTTATGTAGATATGTTGCACACATTTCATTATATTTATTCCTAGTTATTATGTTTATGATGCTTCTGTATAGAGTGCCATCTTTAAAATTTTATTTTCAACTACTGTTTGTTGGCATATGAGAATATATTTTTTATATATTGGCCTTTTATACAAAAATCATATTAACCACTTTTATTTATATTATTCTATTTGTAGGCTATTTAGATTTTACTGTCCCCAATCATATCTATAAATAATGGCAATTTTATTTCTTTTTTAACCAGTCCCTAAATCTTCACTTCTTAGTTTTATATTTTAGCACTGAGTAGGAATTCCTGCATACTATTGAATAAGAGAGATGTAGATTGCATTCTTACCTCATTCCCATGCTTCATTAAGACAAATTTCAATATTTTACCATTGAGTATGATTTTGATGTAATTTTCTTCATAATATTAAGGAAGTTCCCTTTTATTTCTAGTTTACCAAAAGCTTTATTTCCCTATTTATGTAATAAAGAAGAAATGTTGAATTGGATCAAATGTTTTCCTAGCATCTACTGGGAAAGTCTTATGATTTTTCTTCTTTATTTTAGTAATGCAATGTTTTACCTAGACTTCTGTATGTTAAATCAGTTCTACATTCCTAGAATATACTGACCTTTGGATGACATGATAGATTTTCTAGTCATATTTGGTGGAAAACTTAGTGTGAATAGTCTAGTCCAAAACTGCCAGAAGTAGAATTTTTACATTATACAAATATGAAGACTTTCTAAATTATTGTTTTTTTATGTCTGTATTTGAAAATGTCCCTTTAAGAAATTTACTATGGATGAAAAACTGATTTTAATGTTATCCTCTAGCAAATGAAAGAAGGAATTAACAGTTGAAAATAATCATAAAAACATAGGTTAAATGTTCCATAATTTTAAGATAAAATTATCTTGTTGTTGATCCGTTGGTGTCTTGCTTATTTTTAGAACTTAGTAGCCAACTAATTTTCTTTTGATAACAGATTGAGTCATTCCCAGATCCAAGATCTTTGAGTTCAACGTTCTGTAGATTATTCTATCAATCACCATTTCTTCTTTCTACATTTCAAGAATTTTTTTATATCCCACAGTATGATATCTTAATGTAATCGTCATGTAATATTAAAAGAAAGTGTTGTTTGTTTCAACTCCCTCCCCTTCAGGGTTACAAATTTCCAGACAAGTATTTAAATTCATGTTTTTGAGTAATATTTTCACAAAAATGCACATCCCCTTTACTGGTATGCGCTGATAAGATGACCATATGCCTAATATGCTTTATTTATGTATGTTATGGCTAGAGAAAAAATAAAAATGAAGGAAATATGGTACACACCAGTTATGCAGTAGCTTCAATGTAATCTATGATGGGAAAGGTGAATTTCCTCCTAAAATTTTGACTAATGCTAAGAATATTTCCATTCTATTGCACATAGATAAGAAGAAACAATCCTCAGAGAATGCAAACCTAAGCCAGATGTAATAATACCAAATTTTAGTTGAAAATCCTTCAATGAGTCCTATTATGGCTGCCTTTTCTGATTACATGAATTTGATTACCATTGCTATTTCAAGCTCCAATCATGTATCTAATCATGTATCTATATTAGCAATAATGAAAAAATATTTTAAATTATGCCTTTATAAGGGTAAGATATAATGAAAGTGACAAAATACTTTTTCTGGAATGATAAATCTATTTTCTACAAATATTTAAATACAATTGCTGTACATCAACTCTAAAGGAACTGGTTAATTCCCAAGATACTTATGGGTATAAACATTTTTTCTGTCCACTTTTATTCCTAATTCTCTTCTTTTCTGGGTCATATTCTGTTGAAACTATATGAGACAAGACAAAGGTAGTCTTATGTCATATAGATCAGATAGAGTTATTTTTTGTGTTAATATTTTAACACTAATTGCATTCCATTACAACTCTGACTCAAACTATACCGGGAATATTTTGGTTACTATCTAGAAATATTATTTCTATTGTTCTTGGTGGTGTTTATTTCTATTTTCCCAGCCTATGAGAGTGCTGGAAATAGGCTTAATATAATTCTTAGTATAATATCACTTATTGGAAGGGCAGTGTCTTGATTGAACTAGATCCTAGAAGGAAGGATCACTATTCCTTCAGTGATACTTATAAATTTCTTTTCTGCTGATGAAAATAATGAAACCTGTGGATGATGACTTGAATGACAGTTTTGGAGGCAAGAGGATCATGCAATGAACTCAAGGTTGAAATTATACATCACATTCTGGATACCAATTGATACAGAAGAAAAGGATATTGCCATGACATTCTACAATTGTGTGTCTGTGAGTGTGTGTGTGCGTGTTTTTATTGTGGTCTGAGTAGAAAGATAGTACATTCATATGTAGATCATTTCCATCATCTGGTTTCAAAGAAAAAGGATAATATGCATATAGTTGTTTCTCTGGAAACATCTCAGTTTTAACATCTTGCTAGAACTGTGCAGAGCTGTGGAACAATGCCCAGAACCTCAAGCAAACAAAACAAAGCAAAACAAAAACAAAACACAAAAAATAATAATAAAAAAGCCAAGCAAAAAAACGCCTAATTTCATTTTGAAGGTAATTGTTAGATAGTGATATTAGTTCAGGGTTCAACAGTAGTTTGATAAATTATCTAGAATGCTTTTTCCTGAAAAAAAAAAATTCAAGCTGATTAAAATTTGAAAATATAAAATGAACACAGGGTGTGTGTTTGTCTCCTAAGCAAGTGGTTAGGGTCTAGTACTTTTCATCATAAGTTGATACAACTTTACCTAGTTGGAAGCTTCACTTGAAAAAATGGTCAGGTTTTATTCAACTTTAAAATACAAGTGTTCTTTATTAGATATTGAGAGATAATACAGTTTGAAACAGTTATTCCCCACAGTATAATGTTGAATCAGCAGGCCTTGATTACTTACTCAGTAGGATGCCTTTGAATTGGTTAAATCAAATAACTGTCATGTTGGACAATTCATGGAGGACTAATGAAGTGGATAGAAATTGGAAAAAAGCCAAAATAGACTTTTGAAAAGGAAAAATGATGACCATGAAAATTATATATCATTCAGTTTAGGTGTAAACATCCATCTGTCCCCATTATGTTATAATAGTTTATTATTCAAATGCATGCTTTAAAGGAAGACTCTCAACTGATAAGCAATTGGTTTAGATTCTAATAAACACCGAAGAGAAAAAGATAAACATTTTAGTCTTGTACAAACCATCTGTGTTTCACTAAACTGAAAAATTGAAGTGAAGAGACTTATAAGAATAAGCTTCTGTTAAATTTTTCCATTTGTAATAAGTAATCACCAGTATCCCAAACAAAATGCATTTTATATTTAATTACTTGATGGTGGCAATAAACATCAATTAAATGTAAAATTTAAAAATATTTTGAACATTACAAAAATTTTTACATGCACATAATATTAAGGGATGCAAATTTATAGGAAATATTTATGCTATTCAAAAAGGACAATAATTTCTTTATGACAGGAAAAGCCATTTCTGGATTAAATTAGTGAACTCAATAATTCAATTTAGTTTCTCAAAATCAAATTAATGGCTTTAATTCAGCTGACTACTCCATATAACACTATTTTATTTTTAAGATTTTATTTTACTTTTTATTTTTAAAGTTTACATTAAAATTAGTGGAATTTTCGGAATGGTTTACAAGGTTTTTGTTTTCATTAGGCTTCTGATGATATGCTTTTAATTAAACAGACATTGATCTTTCTAATCAGTTTCAGTTTAAAAGGACTCAAATTTTAGGAAAGAGGAAAAAGTTAAAGATACTTCATAGTTTAAGCTCGGCTACTGGAACTTAAAAACTAAGAATACATTTTAAATCTTGAATTATTTTTAACTCTTCTTTTATAATATTTCTCAAATTTTTCACTTATAAACATTTTCATTACCACTAGCTCAATGCTAAGGACTTGGGCAGTTGCTATAAATTCTTAGTAAGCTCTCCGTTCCTTCGGTGTCCCTCTTTTCCAATACAAAACATGAAGTCTTAGGAGGATAAATCTTTAAAAAATTTTGATAAGTATAACCTAGCAGATCAGCAACCATAGCTTTTAGTTTCATGTTAAAACTATTCCTCAAGTGAGTCTCAGTTTATGTTACTAAATTTATTTTGAATTTTTTTCTGAACAAGCTTTCCATTTGACTTTCTCGGACACCCATAAGTTTGTCTCACAGTTTTAAGCCTTTTGTTGTCTCTGGCCAATTTTTTCCTGAAGTATTGTAGCAAGTAGCATTCCTACCAGCAGTAGACATGTTTCCATACATCATTGCCCAAACTGCATAATTTTGTGTGTTGTCAGTAATATCATCTTCTCATTAGACTTTTTTTTTTTTAAAGATTTTATTTGTTTATTTGACAGAGAGGAAAGAGATCACAAGTAGGCAGAGAGGCAGGCAGAGAGAGGGGGAAGCAGGCTCCCCACTGAGCAGAGAGCCCCATGCAGGGCTCAATCCCAGGACCCTGAGATCATGACCTGAGCCTAAGGAAGAGGCTTTAACCCACTGAGCCAACCAGGTGCCCCTTCTCATTAGATTTTTGCATTATAGTTGTCCTCAGAAACCACTTAATTAGCCAGACCATTAATAATAAAGCTAAATAATTAAGAATATATGTAAGATAAAATTTATATAATTTAAGGTACAAGTTTATATTATACAACCACTGTACTAAGTAATTTCTGGGTGGCAGTGCACTGAATATGCTTGATAATTCTGTTTCATTACTCAAATGAGATAAATGAAGTCTAAAATGTAAATAATATGCTCAAATTCACCAAACTAAAGGATGATGTAGGAGCACCCCAACCTTATGCTTACCATAGCATATGACACTGTTGAGAATATAAAATGGTATCCTGTAAGTACTGAAATAGCCTTACTCATAGTATACATAAAATATTCACAAAAATAGTATCTTATAAATACAAACTCTGAACCACTTGTTGAAGAAGCATAACTAATTAATTTTAATATCTGTCACCTCCCTGCAAAAAACTTGGGACATGTAAGTATTCAATAAATATTGGCTTACTTGAATCATTTTTCTGTTGCATAGTTATATAAATACATATACATATATATATGTATGTAAATATGTATAAAATATATACATATGTATATTTTAAATTTCTTACTTCTCTTTCCCGAACTGAAAAATAGGACATTTATTTTTTTTATTTTTTAAAGATTTTATTTATTTATTTTGAGAGAGAGTGCGAGAGAGAGAACACGGGGAGGGAGGAAAAGGGCAGAGGGAGAGGGACAAGCAGGCTCTCTGCTGAGCAGGGAGCCCAGTGCGGGGCTTAATCCCAGGACCTTGAAATCATGACCTGAGCTGAAGGCAGAGGCTTTCATCTGAGCCAGCCAGGCGCCCCAAGACAATTATTTTAATAAGAAATATGATTATATCAACAATTGTCAGGATCTGTTCTATGAAGTTGGACCCATTAGCATTAACTTGTTATTTAATAGATATTTGTTGAACATCTATTATATGCCAGATGTTGTTCTAGATGCTGAAGAGACAGCAGTTAATAAAACAAACAAACCAACAACAACAACAAAAAACTCTTGGCTTGATGGAATCTAGATTCTAACACAAGACAGACAATAAATGACATGAATAAGCAAAATGCATACTGTATTAAGTAATGATAGTGATAAATGCTAAGAAGAAAAGCTGTGTGTGTTTCTGTGTGTGTGTGTGTGTGTGTGCCTATGGGTGTATGTGTGTAGGTGTATGACCTTGGAATTTTAGATTGGGTTGTCAGGGAAGCCTTCATGGAGATTACTCTGAGTAAGGACCTGCAGGATATGAGAGATCCATTCCTGTGGATTTCTTTTTTTCTTTTCTATTTTTTTTATTTAAAGATTTATTTATTATTTTAGAGAGCACAGGGAGGGGCAGAGGAAGAGAGGAGAGAGACTCTAGCAGACTCCCCACTAAGTGTAGAGCCTGATGCAGGGCTCAATCCCAGAACACCGAGATCATGACATGAGCTGAAATCAAGAGTCAACCATTCAACTGACTGAGACACCCAAGCTCTCCAGTCATGTGGATTTCTTTGGACAGAATATTCCAAGTAGAGGAAAAGAAATACCAAAATCTAAGGTGGTATCTAGAACAATCAAGAAACAGAAGGAGTCCTGAGCACTGAAAGTGAGAGAAAGGGAACACCAGGTACAGGAAATGAGCAGCTCATGTGGGTCTTAGAGTCCATCAGCAGGACTTTGGCTTCCCTTTCCAGTGAGGTGGAAGCTGATGTAGGGTTTTAAGGAAAGGACTGTTAAAATCTGATGTATCTACACAGGTTCTCCCTTTATTTGCCCATTCTATTGAGAAAATATTTAAGGGGGAAGAATGGTAGAAGGGAGACTAATTAAGATGTTATTTTATAATAATAATATAGGCAAAAACATCATGGCAGATTAGATTCGGAAGGAAGTGGGAGAATTAGATGGAAGGGAATGTTTTCAAGGGAGTTGATATGAGTCACTGAGAAGTGTGACACAAGGTGTTAGAGAAAGACAGCAGTCAAGGATGATTTCAAGATGTTTGAACTGAGCAACTGGAAGAATGGAGTTGTCATTTCCTGAGATGGGAAAGACCAATAAAGGTATAGTTAGGAGGGGGAGACAGTGGGAGCCATATGGGTTAGGCTTGGGCATTTAAGTTTAAAGCAGAAAATCTACTGGTAAACAATCACTTCCCATGTCCTCCTCCAGTAATACGTTAGTTCAGGCCAGTATCACCTCTCCATGGATTATTGCAGTAATTCCTGATTAATGTTGTTCTCCCATTCTTGCCTCTTACAATGAATTCTCCCAGCTCTTAGTGGCCATTAGTGTTAAAATTATATGCAGTGAATTGGACCATGTCACTCCTACTGCCCCAAACCCTCCTGTGTGCTCTAAACTCACTCACCACAAAAGCAGATTTGACCATGGTCTCTTTTGTTTGGCCAAAAATAAATCGATATCCCACCACCCTCTCCCCTCAACCCATGCCCCAAACATTCTAAACCCTGCCTGTTGTTCTTCCAACCCTTCAACCACATATCCAAGGCCTTTGTGTTTGCTATTTTCATTGCTTGGAATGTTGTTCACCAAGTACCTCAACGCTCGCTTTATTAATTTTTGTCAGGTCTTTGCTCACATGGAAACTTAACAGAGACACCTTCCCCAATAGTTTTGTTTTGTTTTTTTTTCCTTATGCCAAGTTCCTCCATCCTTAATTACCCTAATATTGAATTTCTTTAATCTTGCTTATTTTAAAGCATTTAGTAACAAATTTAAATTTTTTTTTATTCAACATACACTTGTATAGTGTCATTTGGCACCAGTCACAGTTCTAAGATTTTTACAAATATTCGTGCGTTTAATTTTCATAACACTTCGGTGAGTAGATACTGTTATCTCGCTTCTTACAGAGGAAGTAATGGAAGTACAAAGAGTTTATGTAATTTCCCCAAGATGACACATCTAGAAAGTGGTGGAGCCAAGCCTGTCTTTATCTCCGTTTATTTATTTACCATATTTCCACAATGCTATTATATCTGATTACTTATTTATCCTTTCTCTTCCCCTACTGAAATGCAAGCTCCTTGAGAGAAGGAATTCTGTTTTCTTCCTAGTTGTGACTCCAGGGCCTAGAAAAGAGTCCCATACCTAGAAATATTTACAGAATGAGTAGAAATAGAGACACTTTATCACAAGATAATGTATAAGTAATAACCATGCTACTTAAGAGCATGAAAGTTGTTCAGAGACATTCACTGCTTCCATTGAAGTTTCCAAGCTTCCATGACTTTGGGTTAGGAACCACCGAACTATACAACTGCTATGAATATACTTAGTGTAATATTCAACAGACTGGACTTTGAAGCATTTAAAATACGTCTGCCTTGGATATAATCCCAGCTCTGATACCTACTAGCTTTGTGACCTTGGGCAAGTTACCTAATTTTCCTGTACTTTCTAAAACTTCATAATTGAAAGTAATAATAGCATCTTAACTTATGAGCCATTGAGAGGAACAATGGGTCTATGCACATAAAGGATGTGGCAAATAATGCCAAATACCCAGTAAATAAGGAGCACTCAATAAATGCTGCTAAGATTATTTTTATTGTTTTTTTAATCTTTTAAAATATTTTATTTATTTATGTGAGAGAGAGAGAGCATGAGCAGTGTGGAGGGGTAAAGGAAGAGAGAGAAGCAGACTCCCTGCCGAGCTGGGAGCCAGACACAGGGCTTGATCCCAGGACCCCAGGATCATGACCCCATCAGAAGGCAGATGCTTAAATGACTGAGTCACCCAGGTGCCCCAGTTTGGTTGTTGTTTAAAGAATAAAAATTTCATTTTGTCGGCAGAGGCTTATCTTGCTGAAAAAATAATGGCAATATTCCCCCCTCCCTAAATTTGCAGATCATAATTAACATTCTTTGAACTATTTCTCATTGCCCACCTCACACTGGCTATTTGCCATTATGTAATGTAAACGGGTGTGCACAAATAAATATTTTCTTATTCATATATTTAATTATCTATATATCTAAAATTATCTATTGAAATTGAGCTTTAGTTCTGTGTGTTCTCTTGAAGTTTCTCTTATATGTGAGGAAAGACCAAATTTTTAGGATTGGTGTAAAACACCTTAGCTGTATGTTTACAATCATAGCTATATACACATGTTAAATATTCCAGAAACAGAGGCACCCGGGTGACTCAGTCAGTTAGGTGTCTGGCTCTTGATTTTGGCTCAGGTCATGATCTCAAGGTTGTGAGATCAAGCCCCATGTCGGGCTCCAGGCTGGGCATAGAGCCTACTTAAGATTCCCTTTCTGCCTCTGCTCCTCCCTTCCCCTCTCTCTCTCTCTTTCTCTCCCCCTCTCTAAAAAAATAAATAAATACATAAATAAGCCAGAAGGAGCAATGATGTTATCTTACTGTATTTATTCAATTTGGTGTCTGACCTTAAATATCCTTTATAGATGTCCATATTGGTATAAATTTATGCAGTTCTAATTTATATTGATTTCTTATGTCACAAAAAAACTTCAGTCTATTACTGGTCTCAGACAGAACAATATGAACTCACGTATATGCATGCTTTTGAAATAGAATTAGGAAACAGAAATAAATATATATATCCAACCCGAACATATAATTGGAATTTGGAATCAGATGGGATGATAAACTGAGATGTATGCATTGGTGGGGGGAAAGAGGGAAAATAAGATCGGAGATCTAAGACAGGGTTAGTTCATAAAGGTACGTTTCTACTATGATATAAATCCAACTTCATTCTGAAGGTTAGTATCGGCAACTTTGATTTCATAAACTGGCCAACTTGATCTCAGTTTAGTCAATTATTACATATAAATAAAAGAAAGGTTGCCATTAAGGGAAGATTGGTTGGGTTGGATAAAATCCAACTATGTTAAATGTTTTTATATCACATACATAAAATAACATATATATAAAGGCTGAAAATTAAAGAATGGAAAAAGACATACCATGAAAACACTAAAAAAGGCAACAAGGATCACTATATTAGTATAAATCATACAATTGACTTATAGGTAAAACTCATTGCAAGAAATAAGAGATATGCTTCATATTGAAAAATGGTTCAATAGAAACATAAAAAAATCATAAAATCATAAAAAACATAAAAAATTGTATAAGCCTAAAAGCATGACTCCAAACCATGTAGAGTAAAATCTGACAAACCTAAAAGAAAAACAGAAATTTGCACAGTAGCAGAAAATTTTGAGATATTTCCAGTAGTAATAGGTGGAACAAGTAGAAAAATTTAAGTATGAAGAGCACACTATATTTGAACAATATGATTGCAAATTTGAACTAATAGATATATAAAGAAACTTAATCTCCTAAATTGCAATATGCACATTATTTTTAAGAACACATAAAATATAAACAAAACAATGACCATATGTCAGCTTGTGTAAAGCTTGTTTCAATAAATTTCAAAGTTGAAATCATACAGAAGATTTAATCTGACAACAAAAAAAAAGGCAAGAAATCATTAGCAAAAGGTAACTACAAAATATCATATTTTTTAAATAAAACAATAAATTTCTAAATAACTTAGAAGTCAGAGAAGAAATTATAATTGAGGGGAAATTATTCATGAACAAATAATAATAGCACATAAAATGCTACATATCAATATTCTTACATGTTAAAAGAGAATTACTGCCTTAAATGCACATATTAAGAAAGAAGAAACCCCCAAATCAATTATAAGTTAGAAAGAAACAAGAGGGGTGCCTAGGTGGCTCAGTTGGTTAAGTGTCTGCCTTTAGCTCAGGTCATGATCCCAGGGTCCTGGGATCAAACCCCACATCAGGCTTTCTTCACCCTCCTTCCCACTCCCCCTACTTGTGTGTCCTCTCTTGCTCTCTCTCTGTCAAATAAATATATAAATAATTAAAAAAAAAAAAAGAAGCAAACAACTTATATCCAAAAAAGTAAAAGAAAAAAGACAAAGAAAATAAGAACAGAAGTTAGTAAAGAGAAAACAACATATAATAAATAATCAGCAAAGGCAAAATTGTTTTTATGAAAACACTTTACAAACGTTAAACTCCTAAGAAACTACTAAAAGAATAAAAGAGAAAGTCACAAATAATGCTATCAGTAATGAATGGGAGGGTATACTACAAATCACCCAGACAATAAAATAATATTTTATTATAGCAATTATTATATTATGCATATACGCATTATATATTGCATAACAATATTGTGATTAATCTTACGCAAATTACTTTGCAAATTTAGATGAAATTGAATAATTCTAAAAACAAAAGTAACCAATATTGATAAAGTATAAAATTAAAATATGAGCATTTCTATTGAAATAAAAGTATTTGTAGGCTAATTAAAAACTTTTTTCAACTAACATCTTTTTTATTATTTTATTTCAATTCAAATAATTAACGAAAAGCATTTTTTAAAAAAAAACTTTTTACAAAGGACACCCTGAGCTTAGATTACTTCCCCAACAATTCCTACTAAAATCTTAAGAAACAAATAATGTCATTTTTTCACAAATTCTTCCAGAAAATAGAAAAGGAGAGAACACTCACCATTTTTATGAAGCCTGGCTTTGATACCAAAATCTGAAATATATTATTTTTTAAAATAACATTTATATAGCAACCTATTCATTAATTGGATGCAAACATTTTAGACTTACATATTAAATCACACCTAGTAAATAATTTTAAAGTCTACTATTGTTTTACTCTTGTGGGTTGATTTTATTTTATTTTATTTTTATTTTTCAAAATACATTATTTATTTATATGAAAGAGAGAAAGAGAGCATGAACAGGGAGTAGGGCAGAGGGAGAGGAACAAGCAGATTTCCCACTGAGCAGGGAGCCTGAAGTTGGGCTCAATACAACCACCCTGAGATCATGACCTGAGTTTAAGTCAGACACTTAACCCAATGAGCCACCCAGGCACCCCTATTCTGGGTTTATGTTAGAAATGCAAGTTTAAAAAAAAAAAAGAAAGATATACAAGTTTACTTTAATATTTGAAAAAAAACAATTAGGATATTCATGACGTTTACATAACAGAGGAGAAAATCATG
>CM052899.1:84412779-84486734 GCA_028534135.1 Potos flavus
TCTAGTCCAGTCCACGTTAAAACAAAAGTTGGGTATTCATCCTTTCTGATGGAGGCATAACATTCCATTGTGTATATGAACCATATCTTCTTTATCCATTCATCTGTTGAAGGGTATCTTGGCTCTTTCCACAGTTTGGCGATTGTGGCCATTGCTGCTATGAACATTGGAGTACATGTGGCCCTTCTTTGTACTGCATCTGCATCTTTGGGGTAAATACCCAGTAGTGCAATTGCAGGGTCATAGGGTAGCTCTATTTTTAATTTCTTGAGAAAACAGTTTTTAGAACATTGGAAGGACACACTCTAATTGATTTTAAAATATATGATAAAGTTATGGTAACTATGACATTGTACTATAATAATTAGACAAATAATTCAACAATATATAAAGAGAGATCCCAGCCACAGATGCACAAGTACAAGGACAGGATGTGAAATAAATTTGACATTGCACAACAGCTGGGAAATGATGGTCTTTTCTATAAATGGCCCTAGGACTATCGGAAATCTGTGCAGAAGAATCATGACTGTTACCTCACACCATACACAAAAATCAATTTGAGGTAAATTATAGATCTAATCGTGATCTAAAAAGATAGTATAGTTCCCAAATGTACTATAAAAAAATATATATCTTCATGTTATTAGGCTAGTTTATTATTATTTTATTTTATATATTCATTTACAGAGTTTTAAATGTTAGAGTATTTAGGTCCCAGTGAGAAAAGATTTATTGAGGAGTGCTTTCAAAAATGAGGAGGGAACCAGCAATTGAGAGCAAATTTCGACAATGCCCCAGAGAAGGAATGAGATGGAATTTGACAGGAGAGAAACCATCATAGAGAATTTAGGGAGTAGTTTGAAACAAGCCTTGAGAACTGATTGAAGATGAAGACATGATTCAGAGGAAGAGATGTGTTAAGGATGGTTCCTAGGTCTTGAATGTATGGCTGGATAGTAATTATTAATTGCTAGAAACATTAATGAATAGACTATAGTTATGTCCTAGTATGAATACAGGGAGAGAACTAGACCTACAAATTCCATAATCCTACATGTTATTTGCAAACTGTTGAAACTGAACTTCAGGCTGAAGTCATGAGAATAGAATTCCTAAACCAGAAATGCGATATAGACTGAACTCGAGGAAACTAAAGGAATGGTACCATTATTGTAGAAAGACATGCCAATTCAGCTTGCAATGCGGGTCTTATCAATAATCAAGTTTCTTTACAGTACAAATAAAAAGAGAACACAAAAAGAGTAAAAATGATTCTTCTTGGAAGCAATCGTGTTTAATTAGCTCTTTATAAGTGGTGTAATAATTGGCAGCATTCAAATTGCTGACAGCTTCGCTTTCTCACTTCTTTCTTTTACTCCCTTCTTTTTTTCTCTTGCTTCTTTTAAAGGAAGATCAAAGCCTTTATAGCCTTTATAGCTGAGTGGATGCTAATGGTGCATACATTTATTTGAAAAGCTTTAAGCCCTTGAAAATCTGCACATAACATTTTTTACTCCCAAATGTCTGTCTGTAAGTGTATTGGATACTATTAGAGGAATTATCTCTCCTTTTTTCCCTCCCTTTCTTTTAAAAAGAAAACAAGTCTACTTTAACATCTTGGAAATGTTGATTAAAATGAGAGTTACATAACCTTTTTTGACCCCCCACAAAATAGATACTTTGAACCACAGCCTTGCCATAGAGTTAATGAGTCTCTTCCTCATGCATATGTACTTCCTTCCACATTGTACACGGGATGGGGAGGGGCCTGAGCCCACCACACAAGCTTGGGAAAATGATTAAACCCTCTTGCTGGTGTATATATAACTCTGACAGGTGGGAGGTGTTGCCGCTACAGTTTGTGAAGAAAGCGTGGAATATTTTCAGTTGAACAAAAACATTTCCCGGATTCTTACCAGAACATAATGCCTTTTCACTTTTCATGAAACAGTAAGAATTATTCATGGCAACTTTGCAAGACTGGCCCAGAGTCCCTTCAGAAAAATGGGAGCTGATAAATGCTAGTGTTGATAAGATGGTTTTGGAGGAATCAGTCTGCTGAAACACAGGCTGAAATTTATAATGCTTGATTTGGGGTTTTACTCTCTGGAAATTCATTATAATGGGATGCTTAGTGTTGTTGACTATTCTGCTTAGCCAGATTTCGAGGGAAACTGTGTACTTGAAATTTTGCCTGAGACACAGAAAGTCTTAAGTTACTACTTGCTGTTCCTGTTACTTCTGTTAATGCAGGAGAAAGAGGAGGAGGAGTGGGAGGAGAAAGTGGAAGATTTAAAATACCTACAGCTCTTGGTGGCTTGGGGAAGCTGTATTAACATTGCTGGTAACATCTCACATGATTGGTAACATCACAGAGTGAAGAATGGTTCCATTGTATTAAATGATACTTTATTAATCAGAAAACATACAAACAAAAGTTAGTACAGCTATCCTAAATACTGCAGGAGTTCAAAACCTAAAAAAAACTGCCTTAAAATACTGGCCCTTGTCCTATCTGAGAATATGCCGCGCGGACATAGCAGTTTAAAACGAAAAAGTATTTCAACTAAGTCCCCACCACAATTAAACACTGACTGCTCCCAAAATCTAATAGGAGGTTCAAGAACATCTGTGCAGGACATGCAAAGGAAGGGAGCAAACTCCTTTACAGCTCCTGACTGTTAACACCTTCGCTTTTTAAGACTGTAACAGAGGATAAAACAGAGAGGGCAGGAGCAATGAGAATTTGGATGATTACTTTAGAGTAAAATTATTGTGCATCCTAGGGGCCCGTGGGTGGCTCAGTCAGTTAAGCATCTGCCTTTGGGTCAGGTAATGATCCCTGGGTCCTGGGTTTGAGCCCTGTGTCAGGCTCCCTGTCTCTCTTCCACTCCCCTTGCTTGTGCTCTCTCACTCCCTCTCTCAAATAAATAAAAATCTTTAAAAAAAAGATTATTGTGCATCTCAGACACCCCCTTCGTCAAACGCACACACCACAAACACATACCCAAAGCTAGTAGACCCCGGGAGATTTTCCTTTGAAAGGAGTGCAGAATTTTCACAATTTTACAGAGCTGAACACGTTAACATAAAAAGAAGTATACTATGCCTTGAGACCAGTAGGGAGATTAAAGTCACAAAAGGTATTTTATTATCAGAGAACATCCAGAAAAATCTCTCAGTTGTATTCAAAAACGCGGGCAAGAATTAACCTTGAAGAGAATGGCTATGCAGGGGCAATCGTTAGAGAAGAAAATAGAACTTCTAATTACACCGATGAGCCTTACTTATTCAATGTACAGATCATACTATATTTCAAGGAACAAAATCTGCTTTATAATAAAACTTGAAGAATCTTCCGTATGTCCAAATCTTCTGCACGCCCATTTTCTGGCAAAACTAAATCTAATTCAGAAATTTAAGTAGGAGTGTCTCATCTTCAGTTCTATTCTTGTTGAGCAATGTTTGTTATTTAATATATGAATATCTCTATGGGTCTCTATGGTAACAAAGAAATGTTTTGGCAGTGGTTGGAGTGGTTCAGATGATTGAAGGGGTGATAAGAATGATTATTTTTAAAAATTCCAGGCCCCCTGCCAATATTTTAAAAACCTGTCCCTCTCCAAGTTTAGGATTTTATTTAACCGCAAATTTTTAAAAAGGAAGAACTCCATCAGTGGAGAAGACTACTTTATTATGAGGACAATTGTGAAGCATTAGCAATATGTTGTCAAGTAATTCACGTGTTTATTCTTTGTTAAGCTCAAATTGATAACTGATTAATAGAAAGTACAATGACCAATTCTTATTAAGTACTTAAAATGTGTCAAGCTCCGAACTCTGCTCTCTATATGGATTGTCTCATTAAACTCACAACAACAATGCACAGGGGTCCCCTTACTAGTATCATGCTCTTTGCTTAATTGAGAAAACTAGAGAGTAAGAAGTTAGGTGAATTTCTTGAGGTCATACAGCATTAAAATTTGATTTAGTCTACCTGTAGACCCTATGTTTTCTATTATTTTTCTGTCATTCTCTCTCATTTTTCTAGGTTCCAAACATAGCTTGGTAGGAGCATCCAGGAATTCTAATAAAATAAATGTGTGCTTGTTCTGTGAGCTTGTGCACATGTGGTGTGGAGGGTGGAGGTGTGTGTGTGTTTCCATAAATCCTACAGTTTTCTACCTATCTAAATTAATCCTTCCTGTCAAGACTCTGTAGGATCACTTTCCTTCTTTACGAGTTTATCCAAAGCAAAAGTAGCCATCTCCAACACCTATCTCTTAAACATGAAGGTTATTACTCACATAGAAAAGGAATATTATTACAGAGTACCTATACAGTAAGCTCAAGTCCCAGCTAATGCTGTCTCAGAAAACTTGTTTTTTTGAGCTTCTTTCTTTTCTTGCCATTGTTGTACAATTCTTGTCCATCCTCCTGGCCTCTGGAGTCCACTTGAGTATGGCTGCTGGATGGGTCTTATGTCTATATCTGGGTGGCCAAGGCCAGGCTGGATCTGCTATTTGCTTCAAGGCTCCACCTTTTCCTCTGAGATCACAGCATATAGTGTGGTGCAGTTGGCGAACCCAATAATCTAATCAAAACATGAGTCTTCCTTTCCTTCCAGGTCTACCACCATCCTGTGAAGCACTTTGTAAGAATTAGGAAAAGGTCGTCCTTCCGCTGGTAAGCAAAGCCCTATGTCCTGGTATACCAGAAGTCCGGAACACAGGTTAGATTCCATCACCAGGGGGTCTGTCCTTGTGTGATAAACACCTTGCACAAACATATGCAACAGCTACATATGCAGACTAAAGCAGCCACAAAAATGAGGACCTCAAGTCTCAGATGCTTTATATTTCTGGTTAACAACAATATTCAACAGCAATGCCTCAAAGTGGAAAATATGAAACCAGGCTGGTTGTTGGAAATATTTGGGGGAAAAAAATAGAATTTGCTTCCTTCTATTCCTCCTGCCCATTTCTAGCAAAGGCATTCCATTTTTAGATCTTTTATGCTTCCTCTAGCTTAATGGTTCTCAACTTTGGCTGGATATCAGAATCACCTGGAGAACTTGGAAAATAACTGATCTTCAGGCACAAGGCCAGAGCAGTCAGATCAGAAACTTGAAGGTGGGACCAGTCATGTAGGGTGTTTTAAGTGGTTCAGGTGATTCCAACAAGCAAAGTTGAGAATCACTGCTGATAGGAATAAATAATAGAGCTGTGAGGTAGTGTAAGGATAATCTGCTCCCTTCCTTGAAACCATATCTCACTATAACGAGTTTGTATGACTTCTATTATTTAAAACGTAAAAGTTTCACTTTATTATTTCAAAATATTTAACTACGGACTTCAGCTCAAGTCGTTAATTATCTTCGACAAGATTATCAAAATGGTTAAATCTAGGCTATTGCTAATCAGTTAAGCAATGAATTTTAGCTATATCATTTTTTTTCTAGAAAGTTCTAGCAGAGGAACACCAAATGAATATTACCTGGGTAAAAGGTACAGCTTTTCGAAACGTGAACATTCGTGAAGAAATCATTAGGCTTAAAACAGCCCTTTTTTTTTAAACCTCTAACTGTAATAATTACCAAAAAGAAAAAAGAGTTTAACATCAAATCAATAAATAGTTCCCTTTGAGAAATAACTTTTTAATAATTCATAGGTGATCCATCTGCAGAAGATATAATGGTACAAATAACAATGCCATCAGTAGCCTCAATACTATCATAGTATATCAGCAAACCACAGTTAACAGAACAAATATTTTTGGCTATAGAGAGGTAGGCTCTCCAAACACAAATTAATCTCCTTAATGGATTTTCCTTACCTTCATGAAAAATGCATTATGGGCTCTTAAGTCACACTCAACACATTGTTAGGGTTTT
This sequence comes from Potos flavus, assembly GCA_028534135.1. Classification (NCBI taxonomy): domain Eukaryota; kingdom Metazoa; phylum Chordata; class Mammalia; order Carnivora; family Procyonidae; genus Potos; species Potos flavus. The sequence goes on from CM052899.1 coordinate 84,418,676, forward strand.
ATATGATGTGGGGTTGGCACAAAGATGATTTTTCTTTCACACTGTGGGTAAAAAAAACAATGAGCTGGGTGGTTTGGAGCCAGACTATTTAATCACTAGGCAAAGGCTGGTTACTAAGAGAAGCTGTATTATTCTTAAGCTCCCTCTTTCTGCAAGAGCTCCTTAAAGTTTGTTGAGAGGTAAAAAGAAATTGTATTAAATGGCCTTAACATTTGTGAAATTTTACAAGTATCAAAAAACTTGTCCCAGTTGACCTCTTTATTAATTGTTCTGATTTTTTTAAAGAGCCGAATAAAGCAAAATTATCCCAACACAAATGCAATTGCTTCTGTTCCTGCCCACCCTTTCTTTTATAATGTTAATTATTTCTCAGTGGCATTTCCGAGGCACGCAGTTACTGACATGATGTCATATGAAGATGCACTTTTACTCGTGACTGAATGGCCACATTCACCTGGTCACACGCATTAAGTCACTAATTTTATACTGCCTCGGATACATCAAGATGGGCAAGGACACTTCACTGCCACGCTCCTGACAGTGTTAACGGGACACAGAACCACAAGAGTTTGGTAAGAATGAATCTCCAGAGGGCGGATGTGGGGCCCTGGAGAAGCGTCAGGCTGCGGTTGAGTTTTATGGCGCAACCTGCCTTGCCTTTTCGTGAACCTTCTCAGCTTCAGTGTGTCAAACTGTTTCCAAACTACTGAGTTTGATTTTCTTCGAAGAGAGGTCAGCCATCAGCCTGCGCATGGTTCAGATTAGCGGACACAGATCAGAGCCGAACTCATGCCCTGGAAGTGAGCATAACTTTTCCTGGGAGAAATCACCTGGTGGCAGAGCCGCAGGGGAGAGCCTCGTTACAGCCGTGCACGACATTCCTCTCCAGAAGGCGGGAGTCCCACGGACCCTGCAGCTCCAGATCTTTCAAAACCGTGACTACCGCAGTGCCGTGTCTGAGGACCTGGATTTAAAAACCCTTGATAGCCACGTCAAGGATTTACAGGATTCGCGAATTTTAAGCACTGTGTTTTCCAAATAGACCCCACAAAGAAATTGCATTACCTAGGTATTTGGGGGTGTCAGTCTGTGATAAGACTCTCTTTCATCACAAAACTAAGTGAAGAAGAGTTAAGAGGGCATTTCCAAAATTTTATGAGCGTCAACTGAGCAACAGAATCAGAACAATCATGTTCCAATTAAAGAGGTAATTTCAATTACGGTGAACCGCTGTGACTAGGGCTCTGAGAGTCATCGTTTTAGTGTCATAAAGCCGGAATTCATTTTTTCAATTAACTGTGTGCAGCAACCCACGCATTTTCTGAGACTTTATCATTGAACTCTTGACTCAAGCAAGATCTAATGCGTGATAGGGCCTTGATTTCCCGAATTTCACAGTTAATAACTTTTCCAGTTCAGAGGCTAAAAGTCTATGCTCCTTTTTATGGTGAACTAAGTTAGTAAAACAAAGCATTTTATCTCACAAACACCAGCCTAATTGTTACTGATTTTATTTTCCGAATTAATGTATGATAATGTAGAAACCAAGTAAGCCTTTATTCTTACTCTTGCCCTACTCCAGTCCCTTGCTTCCAGAAGAAGTAACATAAATTAGGCCGTGCAAATTTCTTGCTTACAAAAAAAGAAAAATTTAGTGCCTCTGGATGGCTCAGTCAGTTAAGCCTCTGACTCTTGGTTTCCCCCCAGGTCATGATCTCATGGATAGTGAGATCAAGTCCCCCCTGCTGTCCTAGTTCAGTCCCAAGTCAGCTTGAAGATTTTCTCTCCCTCTCCTTCTGGCCTTCCCCCCTGCCTTTTCTCTCTCTCTCTCTCTCTTTCTTTTTCAAACAAATAAATAAATCTTAAAAAATCTATGTCTGTTTTTGTGCCAGTAGCATATTGTCTTGATGATTACAGCTTTGTAATACAGTTTGAAGTCTGGAATTATGATGCTAACAGCTCTGGTTTTCTTTTTCAACAGTCCTTGGGCTATTCAGGGTCTTTTTCTGGGTCCATTCAAATGTTATGATTTGAATAAGAAATGCTGATGATATTTTGATAGGGACTGCACTGAATGTGTAGATTGTTTTGGGTAGTGTAGACATTTTAACAATGTTTACTCTTCCACTCCATGAGTATGGAATGTTTTTTCATTTCTTTGTGTCTTCTTCAATTTCCTTATGTATTCTGTAGTTTTCAGAGAACAAATCCTTTACCTCTTTAGTTAGTTTTATACCTAGATATCTCACGATTTTTGGTGCAATTGTAAATGGTATCGATTCTTTGATTTCTTTTTCTTCTGCTTCATTGTTAGTGTATAGAAATGCAACTGACTTCTGTGTATTGATTTTATATCCTGCCACTTTGCTGAAATCCTGTATCAGTTCTAACAACTTTGGGGGTGGGGTCTCATGGGTTTTCCACATGGAGTATCATGTCATCTGCGAACAGTAACAGTTTGACTTCTTCTTTGCCAGTTTGAATGCCTTTTATTTCTTGTTGTTATCTGATTGCTAAGGATAGGACTTCCTGTATCATTTCAACAGCAGTGGTGAGAGTGGACCTCCCTGTCGTGTTCCTGACCTTAGGGGGAAAACTGAGAGCTTTTCCCCATTGACGATGATATTCGCTGTGGGTTTTTTGTATATGGTTTTTATGATATTGAGATATGTTCCCTCTATCCCTACACTGCAGAGAGTTTTTATCAAGAAAAGAATGAAGGGCATTGTCTAAGGTAGAACTCATTTCCTTGCCTTTCCTGGCATTTGGAGGCCTCTTGTCATCCTTGGCTTGTGTTTCAGTTAAGTTAAGTTAAGTTAAGTTTTCAGTTAAGTGTCTGCCTCTGGCTCAGGTCACGATCCCACGGTCCTGGGATCAAGTCCTGCATCTGGCTCCCTGCTCAGTGGGGAGTCTGCTTCTCCCTCTCCCTCTGCCCCACCCCCCTGGCCTGTGCTCTCTCTCACAAATAAATAAATAAAATCTTAAAAAAAAAGAAAGAAGAAATGAAATCTTGCAATTTGCAACAATGTGGATAGAACTAGAGGTATTATGCTAAGCAAAATGAGTCAGTCAGAGAAAGACAAATGTCATATGATTTCACTCATATGTGGAATTTAAAAAACAAAACAGAGGATCATAGGGGTAGGGAAGGAAAAATAAAATAAGATGAAATTAGAGAAACAAATCATTAGAGACTTTTATTTCTAGGAAACAAACTGAAGCTTGATGGAGGAGAGGGGGTGGGGGAAAGGGGTAACTGGGTGATAGACAAGTGGGCACTTGATGTCATGAGCATTGGGTGTTATATACACCTGATGAATCACTGAACTCTATCTACCTCTGAAACTAAGAAAAGAAAAGGAAAGAAAAGAAAAATTCAAGAATCTTTATGGTATTAATAATAAATCCACACTTTATACTGAAGCCTAAACAGCTGAGAAGAACTGATCTCTGCCTCACCGTCAACCTCTGCTTGTACCACTATTCACGCCTCAATCTCAGATCATCGGCTGAATAAAGGTCCCCAAACGTCCACATCCTGATCCCAGGAACTTGTGAGGCTATCAATGGACATGTAGAAGGAACTTTGAAAATGTGATAAAATTAAGGATCTTGAGATGGATGGTTACTCTGGATTATCTGGTTGGGCCCTATGTAATTACACATACTTCTAGAAAAGGGAGGCACAAGGATAAGAGTTGGAGAGACATGTAAGGACAGAAGCAGATTTCAGCGAGTGGAGAAGATGTTGTGATGCTAGCTTTGAAGGTGGAGGAAGGGGCCACAAGCCAAGGATGACAAGAGGCCTCCAAATGCCAGGAAAGGCAAGGAAATGAGTTCTACCTTAGACAATCTAGAAGGAATTCAGGTCAGCTGATACCTTGATTTTAGCCCAGTGAAACTGATTTTGGACTTCTGATCTCCAGAAATGTATGCTAATAAGCTTATGGTGTATCGAGCCCCTACCTGCGTGGTAATTTGTTAGAGCAATAATAGGAAATGAATATAGGCGTGTTGCCCTCTTTCATTTTCTAACAAACACAAAACTTCTCTGACTCAGAAATTTGCAGTTTCTCTAGACTCTAAGCTATAACAAGGAGAGTTTCCATCTCTTCTTCATCTTTGTCTCCTGAATACACAAAGCACTGAGTAAATATTTGTTATATAAATGAATGATTGGATGAGAATATCAGAAGGTAAATATACTGACTTGGAACTGGTTCAGCAGCGTGGTTTTTCTTGTTCCACACAGGACTGAGATTAGAAAGGTGTAAGCAACAAACTACTATGTACCCAGGGCATAGAAGTCGCTGGAAGTTTTCTCAGCTTTTTTCTCCTCACTTTGTTTCCAAGCAGAATGTTCTTTACTGAACACATATAGAAAGGAAAATGAAAGCATTGGGAGATGAATCATCCCTCTTTCTCCAAAAATGCTAATTTAGATCCTGATTACCGCAAACATGAGCCACCTACCCATACTACTAACAATGATATCACCAACTGGCGAGGTCCCAGAGGATTGGAGTCATCATTATTCTATGAGATATAGCTTAGACAAGGGAAAATATTACACAGAGGAATTATTTCATGTTTTTCAGAAATGCTGCAAATTGATCCCAATTGGTTTTATGACCAATTGACCAACTTGTGCCATGGGTCTTCTCTTACACCTACTCCTATAATCTTATCATATCTGATAAATAACTTCCTGTTGCTCAGTCAGTTCCATCAGACAACACATTGACCTTCTTTATTAATTTTTCATGCAACATTCTTTGTAGAAAATTTGCTAGCATATGCTATCGCTACCAGAAGGTGATGAATTTGAGATTGTCTCAGTTTACAAACCATATTTTAACATATCCAAGTATGAATGGGTACTTGAAAATGCATATGCTATTCCTTCCTATGTATGTAATATATTAGGAACAGCCAAGCTTTTGGATCTTGAATATTTCTTCTTTTTTTTTTTTGATCTTGAATATTTCTGATTAAATATCTTGACAAATAACTTTCATTTGCTATTGCTTTTTCAATAGCGATGTTAAAGATTCACTTGATTATTTTTATTTATTTATTTTTTATAGGCTTTTTTTTTTTTAATTTTATTTATTTGAGAGAAAGACAGACAGTGAGAGAGAACATGAGAGGGGAGAAGGTCAGAGGGAGAAGCAGACTCCCCATGGAGCTGGGAGCCCGATGTGGGACTCAATCCTGGGACTCTAGGATCATGACCTGAGCCGAAGGCAGTTACTTAACCAACTGAGCCACCCAGGCGCCCTCACTTGATTATTTTTAAAAGGTGAATTATACTTTGTGCAAAGAAACAATTTTAATATTTAAATACATTTTTGAGCAATGTTTGACTGGTGAAGCCATATAACTTTATTTGATGAGTGGTACTTATGCCAGATTTAAGAATGTAGAATTTTTTTTTCTTTGACAATTATGTCATATTTCTTCTTTTGAAAAGAATGCTTTTATATCAACTTAAATTTTTATGAAAAAACATTGTTTATTTTTATCTAGTTTGACAATATTTTATATTTATTAAAGTTATACTGTACTATTTCTAATTAATGAACTAAAATTTAGGACTCATTTTCTTCACAATTATTTATGGACATTGTCATAACGTTAATATAAAACTCCAGAACCTCTCTTTGCTTGGTTTAGTCTTATAAAAATAATGTTTTTATAGAAATTCCCCATTTAAAAATAAGATACTGAAATCTTTTTAGATATATTCTATTAAAGAGATCATGGATATTTCATATTAATTTTTTGATAAGGAAAATGACTATAAAACTACAACACAAAATTAAACAACAAACAACTCAAATCTAGACTTTTCTACCTAAGAAGGGTAATGATAAAGGACAGTGAACTAGTGTCTTTGAGAAGCTTAATGAGAGTCACAGGAGCACAGAGAACCATTTTACTATTAAAGAAAAAATACTCATCCCTCCAAAACTTACAATGGAAAAACTTTTGCTGATCATTCAAGATTAGCAATGGTTATCCCTGGAATACAGAATATTTAATGGATTTTCAGTTCTGTTCTAAACTTTTTTTCTATGCTCTATCAGTGTTATGCAAAATGTTAGGTTTCCTTCACCTTTATTTTCTTTTTCCTTAGAAACCCTTGGAGCTTTCTAAATTGTTCAGAAGAAGAAAATATTACATCTCTCTACAAGAAGTCTAATTTAGTTGAAGATACTTGAATCCAAAACCTGCAAAGATTGTACTAAATGCACAACCATTCATTTAAAATTTATCTAGTTAAGCTATACAACTTTGGCTGACTCAAATTATATCTATGCCTTGGAAATAAAATAGGAGATTCATTTGCTAAATGAATCTTCACTAAATGAAGGGGACTTATTTATTTGAGAAAAAGAGAGGGAGAGTAAAAGCAGGAGGGGCAGAGGGAGAGGGAGAGAGAATCTGAAGCAGACTATGGGCTGAACACAGAGCCTGACTTGGGTCTCAATCTCATGACCCTGAGATGATGACTTGAACAGAAACCAAGAGTCAGAGGCTTAACCAATTGTGCCACCCAAGTGCCCCAGCACTCCCACCCCAAGTTTTAAAAAGTAGGCAGAGACAGGTTAATCAAATATTCTGAAGTCATTCTTTTGGAGAAGTTTTGTTCCAAGCCTTTTTTGATGCCTTACTGTCCCTGACCTTTTATTTTATTTTATTTGGTGCAAAAAAGTGGTTTTATTAAAGCATGGGGACAGGACCCATGGACAGAAAGAGCTGCGGTCCCTGACCTTTTAATTAACAAAATTAGTTCACAAGTTTAAATTCTATTTTATTGAAACCATAGTATCTGCTGTCAGATTTTCTGGACCATTGCTGATTGTTCCACCCTTCAGTGAGAGTCACTGGGGAAATTTATAACTCAGGAAAAGAAAATTCTGTAATTTTGATTCTGTTATTGATTAGAAAACTGAGCAATATGAGAATTAGGGGAAAGCAGAAATGTCTACAGGGAACCTTAAGTCACTCGGTTTGTCTAAATTAACTGTTAACCTCAGATGAGCAGTTTGTTTTGCTTCAGCTTGAGTTTACTTACTAAATTTAGGAGTTTCAAGCATTATTACTGCATATACAACAAAGACAGCTAATTACCCTCTGTTGAATATTTTAATATGTTCCTCTGTAATACAATTTTTAATGATAGAGAATAAATTAAACTTGTATTACAGGAAGAAGGAGAATCTACAAACTGGTGCTTCTTAATTGTTACCAAAGGAAAAGTAACAACAACGCATGAATTCAGAGGGAGTATTAATAATTCAATCAACAGATGGCTAAGTGTACCTCTGAAAAACACAGACAAATTAATTCTCACTTGCTCTCATCTACCGGGAGATAGAAGCAGAATTATGACTTTCTATCATAAAATATTTACTATGTGCCAAAATATTTTAGTGAAATAATCTGATACAAGTAATAAGAGAGTTTAAAGGATTTTCTGCAATTTCTACAACAATTAATATCTTTATTGCAATTTACTTCCGAGAATATTTCACACTATTAAACTTGAAATTCACAATTAGTCAATTCTTTGTTTCATGAGCTTCTCTGTATCAGTCAGGTTTCAGTAGGCTATGCTACAGTAACAAACCTCCCCGTATTTCAATGGCTCACAACAAAAAAGTTTATTTCTCACTCATGTCAATGTTCATTGCAGCTCTTCCCCATATGGTCACCATCCCAATATCCAGGTGGAAGGGGCAACCTCATCTCACATTAGCAGCTCATACATTTGCTCAGAATTGTCACATATTAGACACTCACCTTTCATTGGCAAACAGAATTTACATGGCCGAGCCTGATGTCAATAAAATGAGAAATAAAATTTTCCTACAGGGGTAGTCCCTGCAAGAAGATGCAGCAAAAACTTTGATAATGTAATCAATATCAGAATTCTTTTTCTAAAATCAATTCATAAGACTGATTTATAAATGTATGAAACAGCCCTGAAATCAAGTTCTTAAGACTTGCAGAAAGACTTTGAAGAGACATAACAGAAAAATAAGGAACTATTACAACTGATTATAAAATATACTGCCACATAGTTACATATTTCTTAATATGTAAGAAAATTTCTGGCTAAAAGTCAGAACAATCTGATATTATCACTTAAATATCTTTCATAAAAGGATGGGTATTTTTATTAGATTTTTCTTCTGCTTTTTCTTATCAAAGACTTAGATGGCTATATCAAAAAGATTGTAGAGAGAATTTGTTCACATTCTATTCTGAATGTTTCATCAGTAACATGGAGAAATGCATTCATAAATATATAAGTAAATCTATGTCATGTATCAAGGGGATGAAAAGTTTTGGAAATAAGGTAACTAATATGGCTGCCCATTATTGCACAAAAAGAGATAGTGATAAGAAATCTTTATATTAAACCCATATTTTCATCCTCGGAGTGGGCTCCTTTAGAATCATTGGCAATATTTTAAGAACAGCTCACAGTTTACTAAATACCAAAGCAATGTTAGAGCAGAAAGATATTGCTCCAGCAATGACGTCATCCATAGAGCTCACCTCTTCATCACCCAAAGCAATCGAGACTAGCTCCAAGGCAAAGAAGTGGAGTTGGCAACTTGTTGTTGCTTAATGCAGCACATGACCCCAGAAGCTAACTCCCAATGCCTGAGACATGTTTTCTGACTCGTTAAACTCACAAGAAGAGTAAAATTTAGTAATGTTTTGACTGATATCACATCATATACATCAAAATCATTTTACTACCCCAGTAAGTCCTGTTTTTGATATTATATCCAATCTTCATCTGCTTTATTTCTTGTCTGAGGATACTAGACCTTAATTATATTCTCTAACCAAAAACAGAAATTAAAAAAAAAAACAGTAACTCCACCTCAGAATATCTTCTCCTGGCATGTCCAGACCACGTATTATATAACTTGAAAGGTAGAAATCACTAAGAATTATGTTGTTTGTATATTTTTGTATTAGCCTCTATTCTTAACACCAAGAAATGAAAACAAAAAATATCATTCATTATTTTAAAGCATATTCTAATTAGATTTCTTACCTTATTCTCTTTTCCATTAAGAGTGATTTATCTGGGGGCGCCTGGGTGGCTCAGCGGGTTAAGCCTCTGCCTTTGGCTCAGGTCATGATCTCAGGGTCCTGGGATCGAGCCCCGCATCGGGCTCTCTGCTGAGCGGGGAGCCTGCTTCCCCCTCTCCCTCTGCCTGCCTCTCTGCCTACTTGTGATCTCTCTCTCTCTCTCTCTGTAAAATAAATAAATAAAAATCTTAAAAAAAAAAAAAGAAAGAAAGAAAGAGTGATTTATCTGGTCTTCAGAAAGTTGTAGAAGAAAAAAAAAAAAGAAAGTTGTAGAAGAAAGAATACACACATGCAAGGATGGAGTGCTGAAAATAACGTACCTGCGTGGCAATCCTGAACCTATTTGCATTTTGCTTTACAGTCTGCATATGCAGTTTCCCACATTCTATTTAATGAAATCTCTCAATCACTGGGAGGATTGAAGACACTGTCATTCAGAAAACTTGAGCGATTTGATATGGTGTTAATATGATTTTTAAAAAATGTGAGATGAGACCAAAGTTTGAGTTGAGGTTTTGCCTCCAAACCCCAAGCCTGAAGAGGTTGTGTTGTGTGGTGACAGAGGTTCAGTGGACAGTGTACACCTCACACCTCACACAGTGAGGAGCACACCTCACACACCTCCAGCCTCCACAGTCATCCTATACCATTACTCACACCCAAGACGCAAGATTCAGCAGGAGAAGCCCTGGCATTTTCTCTTGATGTGTTCTGTATATTGTGCTTCAAATATCATTTGAACCAAGTGTTTTCCTCCTTTCTTCTCCATCGATGGGCTTTTTAGGTGCAGTTGGGACGGCTGAGAAACATCAGTGGACTACACTGTACCCAGGAGGAGATGAGAACAAACTAAATCAACGCGAGCATGCATGTAATCAAATAGGGGAGAGAGGGATGAGCACTCCTGTTCAGCGCTATTCTCAAAGTCATAGAAGACAAAAGCTGCCTTCTATTTAGAAACCGAGCTTCCACTCATGTTAGTATATGGTGCCATTTTAAATCTGTAGACATTTGTCGTAAGGACACCCAGGATTTTAATAAAGTGTTGTTTGTTTCTTTGTTTGTAGGCCACAGTATTTTCACTGGAATATTCTTTCTTCCTTAAAAGGAAGGAGACAATACAATGTAATTCACAGAAACGGGAAAAAAAAAAATTATAAACAAGCCAGCGAATGCTGCATTAGTATTTGATCCCAGTAACCCTGGATAATGTGGCTTCTGAAGTGGAGTTACTAATGTGGGCTTCAGAGTACCATCTAGCGTTACTTAAGTGGGAGCTAAATCAAAATAAGTACTTTTAAGTATGGAAAATGTGTACCTCTTATTAATTTTTCTTTTTGTGACTTGCCTGAAAATGTTCCTTGTCTTTCTTCGGCACATTTCTATTCCTTAGAACCTATTTGTAAAATCTGGAATATTGTAAGAGGAAAACCATTTTAGAAAATTAGAATGAACTTTTCTAAGGCATTTTTATTTGCCTTAGATTATGCCAAGTACCATAAAGAACTTTAGGAAGACTTTTTGGTCTTCAGAGTGTCACTACCTTGTTTTTATAATGTATTCGTATAGCAATGCTTATTAAAAATCAGGATTCTTGTGCTCGCTTCGGCAGCACACATACTAAAAATCAGGATTCTTAAGTTTTAAAGGTTAAATTAAAAGCTAAATTTTTAAGTGATGACCATGTTTACATAGAATACCTCAAGGAAAAGACGAAACATTATAAATGTATAAGTAACTCATTAGTTTGTTTTTTTTTTTTTTACTATTTAGAAAAGGTCTTATAAACCATTTGAGACTTTATATTTCAGAGAAGATTCATTTGTAGGGTTTATTTTTAAGATTATTTATTAGAGAGAGAGAGAGCATGCAAGTTGGTGGGAGGAGCAGAGGGAGAGGGAGAATCTCAAGCCGACTCCTTGCAGAGCACAGAGCGTGACACGGGGCTTGATCCCAGGACCCACAAGAGCATGACCTGAGCCAAAATCATGAGGCAGACACCTAACCAGCTGAGTCACTTGAGTGCCCTGGTTTTTGTTTAAGTAGGCATTTTGGTATTTCCTTTTATCCCCATTTTATTCAGATACAATTAAATATAAAATTGCCTCAGTTTGAGTTGTACGATGTAATAACTTGATACATGTATATACTGTAGAATGATCACAACGGTAAGTTTAGTTAACATCCATCACTTCACATATTTACACATTTTTCTTTTCTTGTGTCCAGAACTTTTAAGATCTACTCTCTCAGCAACTTTCAAACAGACACAGTATCTATAACTATAGCCACCATGCTGTACCTTACTTCCCCCAGACTCATTTACTTTATAACTGGAAGTTTGTAAGTTTTGACATCCTTCCCTCATTTCTCCTACCTCCTAGTCCTTGCCTCTGGCAAACACCACTATTCTCTGTTTCCATGAGTTCATTTTTTTTTTCAGTTCCATATATAAATGAGATCATGCAGTATTTGTCTTTCTCTGTCTGACTTATTTCACTTGAAGCTTTTTAAGTATTCTATTATTTCACAATAATAATTGGTGAGCAATAACCTTACAGGCGCAGTTTTTCTTCACAAGAGCAATGATTCACCCAGAGACCATATGATGATTTATAACCCTGGTACTTGAGAAAGATACTAAATTGGCCACTCTAGAAATCATTATGTTAACTGAACTGGCTTCTCATTTGTGCCTCGACTGCAAATTTTCTGGCTGCAAACTGCAAGGAAAAACCAACTCATTTCAATGTGAGAGAAACCTTAGATTTAGAAAGGTAAAACAATTTGCACTCACAATGACTTTCTGAAGAGGATATACTTTTGACAAGAAATATTTAAAAATTTGAACTCATTACCTCAAGTCTAATTAAGAGGACTGACCGTGATATATCATAGTCAGCTATTTTGGATTCTAGATTATAAACCCTCAAGACTGTCCACTTAGAACCTTGTCTTTTGGAGGCTCATAATTATATCAGAAAGGTCTTTCAAATTTGTTTGCCTCTTCTGTGAAGTAAAGAGCTTCCACTTTTATACCAAGAATATTAAAAGGTAAGTTTGTTTTCTTTTCTACTTATTTGACTAGAGGTTGGATCAGATTCTGCCAGTCTGACAATAGAAACCCAGCCTCAGGATTAAATCCTTACAGATGCTCACTAAAAGTTGGGAGAAAAATGATCTGCTTCATCCTCATTATTGACAGGGTTCTGATTACGTGTGAGCACTTTATGTTGTAAGCACTTCACATAAATTAATCCATTTAATCTTGGCGCCACCTCATGAGTAGGTATAACTATCATCCTTATACACATAGAGGAACAGCAAAGAAGTAATGACAGAAGCACATTGGTTCAGGATCAGCATCTCAAGCAGAAAGAAATAAAGGAAAAGACCTAGATATACAAGCCATGTGTGGGAAAACATGGCAAAGGCACAGCATGTTAAGAATGGTGGGCAAGACGGGCGCCTGGGTGGCTCAGTGGGTTAAAGCCTCTGCCTTCGGCTCAGGTCATGATCTAAGGGTCCTGGGATCAAACCCCGCATCGGGCTCTCTGCTTAGTGGGGAGCCTGCTTCCCCCTCTCTCTCTGCCTGCCTCTCTGCCTACTTGTGATCTCAGTCTCTCTCTGTCAAATAAATGAATAAATAAATAAATCTTAGAAAGAAAGAAAGAAAGAAAGAAAGAAAGAAAGAAAGAAAGAAAGAAAGAAAGAAAGAAAGAAAGAAAGAAAGAAAGAAAGAATGGTGGGCAAGGGTGCCTGGGTGGCGCAGTGGGTTAAGCATCTGCCTTCAGCTCAGGTCATTATCACAGGGTCCTGGGGTTGAGTCCTGCATCAGGTTCCTTGCTCCGTGGGGAGACTGCTTCTCCCTCTGCCTCTGTCTGCTGCTCCCCCTGCTTGTGTACTTGCTCTCTCTGTCAAATAAATAAATAAAATCTTAAAAAAAGAATGGTGGGCAAAAGTGAAAGTGTACTAACCAGGAGGAAATCTCTACTAACGAGAAAGTGGCATATTTAGTAGTAAAGTTGACTTTTTTTTAAAGATTTTTTTAAATTTATTTGACAGAGAGATAGAGAGCACAAGTAGGCAGAGCTGCAGACAGAGGGAGAGGGAGAAGCAGGGAGCCCGATGTGGGGCTCGATCCCAGGACACCGGGATCATGACCTGAGTTGAAGGCAGATTCTTAACTGACTGAGCCACCCAGGCGCCCTTAGAGCTGACTTTTAACTCAGAGAAACCTGGGTTTAAATGTCAGTTTTATTATTCATCAGTTACATGACTTTGAACAAAGCCCTAACCCTCCATTTACTCATACGCAAATCAGAGAATAAAATCATGGTAGTTGTGGATAAATGAAATCAAATAATTAAATAATGTACATAAGTTGCTTAGCAAGTTTTTTTTTTTTTTTTTAAGATTTATTTAAAAGAGAGTGCGAACAGGGGGAGGGGCAGAAGGAGAGGGCGAGAAAGAATCTCCAGCAGACCCCCTGCTGAGCAAAGAGCCCAAGGCAGGACTCAATTCCACAACCTTGAGATCATGACCTGAGCAGAAACCAGGGGTCAGATGCTCAACTGACTGAGCCACCCAGACACCCCAATTTTTTCTGATGGACTTCTCTATACACTGCTCTTTATTTTTAGTTTTTTGATGTCATATTTTCTTTATGACTTCTTTAATATGCATTCCTGATTTCCAGTAATGTTCCCCATTGTCAGATTCAAATTCCAACATCATTAGTTTTAGCATGACAATCCCTAGCTCAACATTTCTAAAATGACTAAAGTTTAATGCCGAACCTTTCCACATGTTATCATAATAAACTGAAAGAAAACACTCCAAATGGGGTTAATAAGTCTATTTAGAGAGAAGCATTAACTCCACCAGTTAATAACCCCACCAGACTTTGAGCAAGTCTCATTCTCTTCAATTGCCTCTTGGTAAAATGTGACAATCATTCTTGATCAACCCCACAGGTGTGATATAATGTTTAAATTAGAAAACTCATTGGAAGATCCTTTGAAATCTGAAAAGGCGTATACACATATGAGATAGTAGGAGAAAAAGAGTGAACTTCGAAATTCAGTTCAAACCCTGCTCAAGTCCTAGCTCCAGCTCTTATCATCCTGTGGCAATTAGGATTCATTTAACCCTTTGATCCTTAGTATTTATAACTAAATTTGGGAAGAATAATAGCTAGTTTTACTAAATCTTACTGCCAAATATATATTTTTTTAGTTTTGACAGAAGTGTATCCTACATATAAATCAAGTTGCCCCTAGGACTTGGATGTTGTTTGTAGCAACCTCATATGCTCCGCTATGACCAGCACAAACCAACATACAGTAAATGAAGAACAAAAACAAAAGCAGTAACAAAACGAAATAAAACCAGGTAGCATAGTGATCACTATTCTCCAAACTTTTTGTCACTATCTACTCTGATTCTAATAGGTTCCTGATGCTAAAGGAAGGAAATTCACTGGAGTCTTAAAATCAAAACGAAGGGGAGATACCTTGGTAGTCCATGACCATTTAATTATGTAGCACAATTATGAAAAATGAAAATTCGTTTAACATGACACAATGTCACTGCATTACAATTGTGCAGAGAATGGATGGCAGCAAGGCTCAGGCAGCTATCACAAGCTGGGATGAAACGGGTGGGCTGCCAGCTGCGAGGGCAAGCAGCAAACTCTAGCTTGGCCGTGGACTTCAGAGAAATAAAAAGAGCTGACAAGCCAGCCTGGTTTGAAGCAGGAAGACATTAGTTCACTGCTTGAAACCAAAGGATCTGAAATGATGCTGAATGTAAAAGACAGGGTCACAAACGATGATGATAATGACAGTAATATGACAGATTGAAGAGTAATGGTTTACAATTGCAGAGCAGAGAAACATCATAAGGTAAACTGTGGGACAGTATTACTTATATGACTATAATCTTATTGGTGCATCTATTGCAGTTACTGGGAAGAGATTATCTCAACTATTGAACAAACAAAATTACAAAGCAAATTAACCATTAAATATAATTTCATAGATATACTTTAATTTCATGCATCTTAGAAATTTTGCAATAGGAATCAAGTGTCAGATAATATGTCTTTATTAAGACGGTAAGGTTTGGTGGTGCTGTAACTTACATAGGTCGAACGCTCAATGAATATGCAGTGAGTGTGGAAGAGACATGCTTGCAGTGAGGGTTCCTAGTGCTCATTCTTCAAAAAAGATATACATAAATAACTGATTCATGAATCCTCTGCTTGTTATGTTTTCTGTAAACCTAATGCCATAAATCTGTGTCATCAGAAACTTCTATGTATCTTCTAAGATTAAAAAAAAAGTTACTTTGAGCAACTAAAGTTACAGATGAGAGTAAATGGTCTTGTCAACATCGAAAGTGTTACTTTGAGCAACTAAAGTTACAGAGGAGATCAAATGGTCCTGTCAACAGTGAGTATTACTTCTCTTTCCTTCTTTTGAGCCCCGCTCCATTCCCTCACCACAGGCACACACCCTGGCCCTTTTCAGCTCCCAAACAGAACTCTGCCCATGGTGAGGAATTTGCTCCTTTGCCTCCCTCCATGTGAGACTCTGTCCCTCAGCTATTCACCATCTCAGTTTCTGTCGCAATGGCCAGCCATTCCATCAGGGACTTCTAGTCACATCACATCCTCTTAGAACTAAGAGAACACTCAGCGTGCCGACTGCAAAGTTATTCCCTTTATCTTTACTTCGAAAAGATTAGAATATTTCCTCAAGGCTCAACAGTATCGAGTTGTCAAAAATACTCAAGAAGTCTCAATTTTGAGAAAGGTCACAATTCGCTCTGTTTAGGTATGTATAAATACATATCTGTATGTGACAGCAAAGAGTGGTACTCGTAAGATATATCTAAATTGTTAGGATTACTGCTTTTACTTTCTTTTTAAACTAATCTTATTTGTGTACTGATTTTTTAAATGATTTTAATATTTAATATTCAGTCCCATTTACCACAAACACAGCAAAACATGCTGGTTCTGGATAACCTTACATACTTTTTACTGGGATGACACCAAATTTTGTGAAAAAGTATAATCTTGAAAACAAATGAACTAGTCTCAAACCAGTAGCATATGATAGAACAAAGTCGATAATAGTTCAGGGCAATCACTTTCAAAACCAGGGATATTAACTAAGTCTAACCTAAATAGACAATGTAGGAACTACTAAAAAAATATTAGTAACTTGCCTAAAATTTTCTTTAAAAGTCACTAAACCTATTAGTTTGTTAATCTTGAAAATGTAGTTGCTTTTCAAGGTTCAGGAAGTTATTGAGTATAGTGAATGTCCTGGAGACTGCACATGGAACCCACATGAATACAAACAAATTTTAGGGCACCTGGGTGGCTCAGTCGGTTAAGAGTCTGTCTTTGGCTCAGGTCATGATTTCAGGATCCTGGGATCAAGTCCTGCATCAGGCTCCCTGCTCAGCAAGAGGAGTCTGCTTCCCTCTGTCTCAGCTCATGCTCTCTCTCTGTACCTCTTAAATAAACAAATAAAATCTTTCTTTAAAAAAAAAAAAGAAATTTCTTTGGAAATACTGAAATTATTCTGTGAAAACAGAGCTATGCAAATTTGTAAGTGTTTTGGAAAAGGGAGAGTTTAGCCGCCAGCTCACAAATTTCTTGAAGACAAAATCATCTTATTTGCTAAGTTCTTCCCAGTGCTTGACACACAGTGCTGAGCAAATTAAAAACCGTATACGTTATCAAGACTCACTTACAGGCTAATTTATAGGGAACAGTTATGCATTTAATTTATAAATATGTGTTTATAAGCATATTAAATGAAGAATGGCCAGAGATTGTGCCTTAAATTGGACAGATAGCTGCCTATAAATTGTAGATAATTGACTTTGCCACTTTAAAATCTGTTGAGCATTTCTTGTACTCATTCTGTTCTTGATCTGAAGTTGTATAAATTAAGAAGATTTCAAATGCAAATGTACTTATTTTCTGTGTTTTAATACTGACAGTCCAAACCATCCTCTGTCAGAGAACACTACTATATACTCACTGTCTAAAAACTTAAAACAAAAACAAAAACAAAAAAATCTGATTTTGATTCACTCTCCAGGTCCATGTATCACTATATGCAGCATCTGCTATCATAAGCTTTTCACACAAAAAAAAAAAAAAAAAAAGCTTTTCGCATGGATTAGAATAAATACTTTTAAGACATTAATGGGTTTCTGTTGTAAAACAGATGACTGACTCACGTTTTTATTTTTATTTTTTTTAGATTTATTTATTTATTCTTAGGGGGGGCGGAAGAGAGAATGAGATAGAGAGAGAGAGCTCATGAATGGGCGGAGGGGCACAGGGAGAGGGAAAGAGAGAATCTCAAGCAGCCTCCACACCCAGTACAGAGCCTGAGCAAGGTTTCATCTCACAACCCTGAGATTATGACCTGAGCCGAAACCAAGAGTCAGACGCTCAACCAACCGAGTCACCCAGACGTCCTGACTCAAGTTTCTTGATGACAGTTCTGCCAAGGCAAAAGAGAGCAGGCGCTTTTTTTTCCATTTTCTTTTCCATCCAAAGCCATTTCCCAAATTTATCAGTTTCTCATGGAGAGTCCATCTCATTATCTGACTTTCTGACTAGAATTACCCCAGATTTAATACATGATAAATTTCTTTCCTTCAGAACCATAGCTGCAAAAGAATTAACCCATTTCTGGGATAGGTGATGCTGCCCTCATTGTCTTATTCATATTGCTTTTCTAAAGAGATATTTCCCTAGATGTATTACTTTAGACTTCAAAGTCAAGTATCAGTAAGTTTCTTTTTGGCAGCATTCTGGCTTAAAACTATGTGAATAGAGTAAGAAAAGGACGGCCTGAGTCAGCAGACTGCTCTAGCAAAATGGAGTCTTATTTTGATCAACGTCTGTACCATACACAATATGGTTTCGATTTGAAATGGGGAACTCGATGACATTGCCAAAGAACTTGGTACATCATTAGTTATTTTATTTGGGCTAAAATGGTACACAGATTCAGATCCTAACTGTCTGCCAGAATACCATGGTGACTATACTTTATAGTTTGCAACCTGATTTGGGAGTTTGGTAAGTTGATTCATAAACTAATAAAACTGGAAGCATCCAAATGGGTCACCTGGAAATTACCTGCTTTTATGCAGTGCATTTTTAAGCATTCTGTAGGTCTTTTTATTTTAATTATATACCTTCAGATATGGAGATCCTGTCACAAATGTTTTCGGTGTATCTACCTTGATGGTATCACACATTACAGGAGGATTTGAAGAGACCGTCATTCGCTCAGCATATTCCATTAGTAAGTGCAAAGAGTCCTTAGGTTACCTATATGACGTCACATTTGTCAGAATTGCCTACATGAATCCTAACATAATTATGAGTCTGACGTATACAGACTGTGGAATACATAAAAAGACTTCCTCCAAGAGTTCTTATGGTAAATGCCAGAAGTATGTCTTTAAATCTTAATCCTACTTCATCACACTTCGCTTGGATTTAAAAAAGGTTTATTAGCATTGCAAAGATGGAGGTTAATTTCACTTATTATGAACTCAGTAAGAGACATTTGGACGAGCCTTAGTTACCTTGAATTCAGACATAGACTTATCATTGTGTCTTAGAGGTATTTTGTTCACCATCACTCATTCCACCAATATAAATCTCAATCTGTTTGAAAAATTTTTCTTGCAAATGATCCACTTCATAAAAATAGAAGTTGATTTTTAAAATACAAATTTCTGGGGCACCTGGGTGGCTCAGTGGGTTAAAGCCTCTGCCTTCAGCTCAGGTCATGATCTCAGGGTCCTGGAATCGAGCCCCGCATCAGGCTCTCTGCTCGGCAGGGAGCCTGCTTCCCCCTCTCTCTCTGCCTGCCTCTCTGCCTACTTGTGATCTCTCTGTGTCAAATAAATAAATAAAATCTTTAAAATAAGCAAACAAACAAATAAATAAAATACAAATTTCTGCAACTTTCTAATCAATAGATATCTGCTAGTTTGGACATGTTAATGTCTCAGCAATAAGGAAACAGACTGCTTTATTTTTATACTTCTTAACATGCTTCCTGTGAATGTGCCTACAGGTTTGGCTCAGTCATCTAGTAGAGCATGAATCAATCAATGTTAACATAGACATTTCTCTCCATTATACACATCTCTCCTTTTGTCTTCTAGATCCTAGATACCAGTGCAGAGGGAGTGCATAGCTGCCTTCTCAGGATTCCCCTTGCATTTAGAGATGCTCCGGGTAATAGACATACATGAAGATTTGCTTCCATAATAATTCTTTCTGGGCCTGTTCTGAAGTATTATTCTTACCTTTTACCATTTAGCCCTAAGATTCTTGTGGCGCAGTCTTTGCTGATATGTAGACAAAGATTTGGCCTTTCACTCTCTGGTTGCTGCTCCAACATAGAATGTTGTCCTACTCTGGGCTTCCTCATGCCACTGCCCTGCCCACAGCAGCATTATCCGTGAAAGTCTACGGCTTCCTCTTCTGCCTCCTTCAGCTTTCTGCTCCAATGTCACCTTTCCAGAAAGATCTTCCTTGACCAACCCGTCTAAAATAGCATACACATATAGAAGGGGATGGTGTAACCAGGTGATGGGAATTAAGGGCGGCATGTGTTGGGACGAGCACTGGGTGTTACACTCAACTAATGAATCGTTGAACACTATATCAAAAACTATGATGTACTACATGCTGGCTAACTAAACATAATTTAAAAAAATCAACCAAATAAATTTTTAAAAATAATAATAAAATAAAATAGCATACACATTCCCAAATCACTATCTACCTCTTCCCTTGCTTTAGTTGGCTTGCTAGCACTAACTTCAACTAGATATCACACTGCATAATTATTACTGCATTTCTGTAATGATTGTCTCTTTCCTTTATTCCTATGTAAGTTCCATCAAGGGAGGTGCTTTGTCTGTTTTCCTCACTATTTTATCCCATGATTTAGAAGAGGCTCTGGCATGGAAAGGTCACTAATTGTTGTTTGTGATTAAATGGATTTGCCCAGGACACTAACCTTTATATCTCAGTTTATTTCTCTGTTGAAGGAGAATATTGTACTTCATGGTCTTTAGTCCAGAATATATTTATTTGCAATGATTTTCAGAGTACATAGATGATGTTAGGATTGGATTATTGGTATTCATTTGTTCACACCATGTTTATTAGAACCTAATGCCTTTTCCCTCATTAACAATAAATGAAAATGTTGAATTGATTATAACATTGGCTTATAACTTTTGGAGTGATAAACTGTTCAAACTACTGGCTTGGCTCAGTAGTAGTAACGATGTACATTATTAATGTTGTGACATTTCACTCAAAGTGTCTTTAAGGAATATTTACTAGATTCTTTATAGACTTTAATATTTTATTTCACACTGAAAGCTCTAATAAATGTATGCTAAAATATATTTCATCTGTAGTCTCATTTTTCCTAGGGAAAGGCAAATTTCGTCCTCGTGAAACGCTGGTCCTTTTAAAATTAAATATATGACATAAAATAAATTAGGAAAAGAGTGCATTGCTGAGTTACTGATTCAAAATTTTAAAGCCATTTTCACCTTTTACAGATTAATTTTACCATAATGTTGAATCCAAATAAATAAAAATGCATTTTTATTAAAATAGTGCTTTGTTCTTAGACAGAACGTGTGCAAGTAATAAAGTCGCATGGTGATATATTTTATCTTCTACTGTAAATAAAATATTTATAAGAGTCATAACTTCCAATAGTTTAGGCCAGTTATATTTCTCATCGACCTCAGTGTTGGCAAACATTGTGATAGCAGCATAGAAGAGAGAAGTTGTCTCCATTTTTCATTCTGATCTTCATTTCCTTACAATGATTTTAATATATCTAAATGAACTATTGACCAGATCAGCCAATTTGGAAATTTTCAGAAACAACCTTGAAGACAAGAGCAACAGCAAGAACTAAGTGATCAGAAACCTGGGCCATGTTTCTACTCTAAGCCTATAGGTCTCGTGTGGGCGTGGCCACACGCCACTCCTGACAACAGGCTCACTGAGGCATCTTCAGTGTGCACCTGGAAGAAAGCCCCAGAGTGACTGTTTTCCAGGCAATCCAACAAACACTAGCAGGGGCTGAATTAAAATTCTGAGGTCATGATTTTAAATGTGAACATGAAGGTCACTACTCACCGTTAATTTTGGAGAGTGTTATCTTATCAATTTGCCTATAATCCCTCCCCCACTTCCACTACAGTGCATGCTTTGTCACTTCTCTATTTCAGTAAACTAAATGGTAATCTCCATTTGAAGTGAGACTTGCTTACATTCCATACATTTCCGATTTGTTTTGCTACAAGTATTGTTCTTGCTTCAATGGAAAAGATTTCCAGGAAGAACTAAAGACTAGAAATTTCCCTATAAAACTCCTATCTTATTCCTAAATTGGGATTGATTAATCAAGGGGATAATAATTCTCTATCTCACAAAGAATTCTTAGAGAAGTAGAATACAGAATCTTGGCATCAGGTTTGGCCCTCTTAACCCTTAGCCATAATCGTGGTTATCATTTTTACTTTTAGCTCTGTTCTCAATTACAGAATTTATATCCTTGAAGACATCTTGAGCTGCTTCAGAGATTCTGAGAAAAAAAGTATTCTGTTTTGAGTTATGCAAAGCAATCAGCATGTTCCCATATTTGGCACATAAATTCATAATACTTAAATTCATAGGGAAATACTAAAACATGTTGGCTCATCACAGGTGACAAAAAAAAGAAAATTAGATTAGTATCTTGCACTCAGTCTCTAAACCACACTGTAGGAATGTTACAATTTAGATTAAACCCACATTTTATTTCCTATTCTGAAACCAAAAAAAGAATCTCATCATTATTAAATGACAAAATAATTCTGGCATGTATGTCACTCTGTTGGTATTAATTTAAAAATACTGTATTTACTACCAACATTTACATATTTTATGTATCCTAAACTTCTACATATTGTTAAAATCCCTATTCAATGCGGCACAGCCAATGTTAGAGGATAATATTCTCAAGAAATATTAGCTATAGGGCAGATATTTAATTATAGAAAGTTCTGAGATTATGAGGTAATTTGCCGAAATCGTATTTCAGATGTAACTTTTTATACACAAATGAATCTTAGTCTGGACTAGTCTCTTCTGAATTGTTTTACTCTTGGGTGACTACTTGAAAATAGAGGTTTGTCTTGGCCAGGATAGCATGTAAAACGTGTTTAGAATTTATGCAGCAGAGTGATCAATAAATTAAAGACAGGTATGCATAGCTGAGACCTCACTGTCATTCTTCCTCTCCACCATCCGACTTAGAACACTTTGGGCTGGGTCCTTGGAGAAAATGAGACCCAGACATTTTTCCATAATTAGGTTTAATTCATTGCTGTTCCTATAACTATAAGCCTGGTCTAAAGCTGGCCTTCAGTGAACATACTCTGCTGGGAACTTCCAAACATTTATTGCCTGAAGGCTTAAACCAGGTTCATAACAAAGTTAATCCCCAAAGACGAAATCTCGTCTAGACTCATTATGCCCTAGGGAATTTCAAGAACTCTGACAGGTAGAAATGTACTAAAGTGACCTTAAAATATCTGTTCTGGCAATTATCCACGCGGAGGTTTTTTAGAAGAAAATGATGTTGCCCATTCATAGTTCACTTTGTCTATTGACAAGTAGAGATTTTTCAAGTTGGGCATAAAAGAATATAGAAAGATGAAAATTTAACATCACACAGCGAATGCGAAGTATTTTAAATAAATATTTTAATTCTATTGTTGGCATTTACAAGTAGAAAGCATACAGTATGTTACAAATATCAAAATGTGAAAAATATGAATGTTACATAAGTAACAAATGTAAAAAAAGTATTTTCTTACCTTCCCTGAAAGTAAGAAAACTTTTCAGCATAGGAAAATATCAGTATCAAAAACACAGTTTAGGTGTAAAAAAAAAGTTTTTACACGGTATTAAAAATGATCTACAAAATGGCAGAAATAAAGAAGAGTTGAAATTCGACTTTATATAAATTATAAAAACTGGGTACTTGGGATAGATGTTAAATGGTTGAAAAATAAGTCCAATCATAGGCTTTCTTAAGGTCGATTCTTTAAAATTTTAAAAGCATAGAACATTTTTCAATAAATAATTTCCAAAACTGTCTCTGAGAAGCGCTGCTGAGAACATCATTCCACAGTAGAAAGGGAGCAGTGTTCTAAGGATAATACACAGTCATTTTGTTCCTAGTGGAAGTCTGATGAAGGTCAGAAGACCGGAATGGTTTACAAAAAAAAAAAAAAAAAAATTCAGAAGTTTTAACACAATTTTGTAGGAAAGTTCTAAAGTGCTGAACAAAATGACAACTTTAGTACCCACTGTCATGTAAAACTTAACTCAAATATCAGACATTTCTGAGCAACATCAAATATGGAATCTACAATTCTGAAAAGTGTTAATACTTAGTCTTTCGTTCAAGGAGAGGAGGGCTTTTCCTACACTTTACAAGGATTGCTTAAACCTCAAGGATCTTGCGATGCAAAACATAACATTGATAATACAATGGAAACGATACGCATACTCCACTGTGAAAGCACAAATTCATTTCTGCAATGGCAATGGTATTAATTTTAAAAAATCACAAATCAAACACTGGTAAATAAGGAAAAACTTTCCAAACGCTGCATGCCACATAACTAGTTACAAAATACGATGCATGCAGGAAAATAAATTCAACCAAGCATATTTAAATTAAAGACTTGCACTGAGTCTGTTTCAGCAGCATTGTGGTTATTATTTTTTAAAGTTTCCCTCCAATACCAATCCATACTGGCCTGTTTTGCAAATGGAACCCACCTTAGTCGGCAACCTTACAAGGGTTTGAGTGTCCCTTGTTTTTCGATGTTTATGCCAGTACCTAAAGTTCACACATACTGCTCTGCTTCCCCATCTTTGGGGACCGGTTTCGTTGTCCCACTCTTGCCTTCTTCGTTTGCTGCTGCTTTTTCTGGGAGAGATGCCAAATCTTTAAAAACATCTACATAATGTCCGAAGCCAGGGCCCCAGTTCAAAAGGTTGTCCCAGTTGAAATTCCCTGCTTGCTGCCCAAGCTTCAAGGGCAGTGTGTTGTCAGCAACCCCTGGGGCTGCCGCCTGTGTGCCCACAGGTCCTCCCTCAGCCCTGCGGCCATGGTATCTTCTAGGCTTCAGTCTGGCTCCATAATTATCTTCGTCATCTGCATCAGATTCATTGACTTGAGATAATTTGGGCATCCTGGAAGTATACACCATTGGCTTTTCCCTGTCGTATTCCATCTCTGAGCAAGTGAAAGACTCATGTGAGTCACTATCAGAAGAAGATTCTGGGGCTGGGATGCCATCCGCTGGGTTCCTCGTTCTGGACAATGGCCTCCTGCAGTCCTCTTCTGAAGAAGACCTTCCATGATCTGCACTGCAGATACTTGGGTTTCTAGGGCGAGGGGTGTTTAGCCTCTCCACCTCTTCAATTGACAGTCCTACCGGAGGAGAAGATTCCAGAGGAATCTGCCCAATTGGCTGCTTTAAGCGACTCCCCGGTCTAGAACCATGAGAGGCCATGGCCTGAGGACTCTTACTTCTCCTTCCCAGCCTCGTGGCATAGTTGAAGATGCCAGGTTGGCAGGCATCCCCGTGCATTTCCAAAGTATTTCCATCTCTTACAGGCAGATGCAGTTCCCTGGCCGGGCTGTTCCTGTAGAAAGTAGAGGACTTCGAGAACGGGGCTGGGCTGTGGCGAGACAGGGGGTTGGGAGTTGGGCAGGCGGAGTGGCTCAGGGAGCTGGTTCTCAAACCCTGGCTGTATGAAGGCTGGTAAGTCAAACTGCTCGCTCCTAAGGGCATGGGGGACTGCCGCGCAAAGCCTAGGGGGCTGTGCCTCTGGATAGAAAATTTGGGCGTGTGGCTGCGAAACTGCTTGTAGTGTTGGATGATGTCTGCGTCCGAAGGGGCGATGCTGCTGGCGTTGTCGATGTCGTAATGCTCTATCTCTTGCTCTGGAGAAGCCAAGGGGGCGCTGGGGATGGTTTCTGCGCTGTGGGGAATGTCGGTCTCATCGTAGATGAGGTAGGGGTTCTCCCGCTCGATGATATCTGGCTTCGGGTTCCCCTCGGGCTGCTTCCTCACAGTCATATCATCCCCGTAGGGGGGGATATTGTCTGGGTCATCAAAAGCAACGTTCTCACTTCCCTTCTTCTTCTTCTCCTTCGGTTTCTTCTCCTCTTTGGGGTTTTTGGTCTTCCTCCCCCTGCACTGGTTACACAGAATCAGGCTGAGGACCAGGAGGGCCAGGACCGTGGCGCAGCTGCCCACGATGGCCGGCACAGCCCACAAGGGCAGGGAGATCTCTTCAGGACCCTGGCTCAGAACACAGACGTGCCCTCCAGGACTTGCGGCTTTGCACACTCTCCCCTGAGGACAGAGGACGCCGAGGCAGGCCACCACCGTCTCACAGGTCCTCCCGGTGTGGGACTCCGGGCAGCTGCAGGTGAAGCCGGAGTGCAGGCCTGGCTCGCAGCTGCCCCCGTTCTGGCATGGGTGCGACGCGCAGTCTCCGGGAGGAACACACTTGTAGGCATACCACTGATTCAGGCACAGCAGGTCGCCCCAGCAGGGGTTGCTGGCACAAATGTTCGGGCCACGACAGCCAATCTTCACGGAGGGATCTGTCTTAGAGATGGAGGCCAGGCTATGCTTCCCACTGAAAGGAAGACTTTCGCCACCGTACAGCATAGAAGCGATGCAGCCGTCAAAACCTGCAGGGGCAAGAAGGAGCAGGGAGGCATTTTAGAGGAAACCAAGACTTAAAATGCTGCACTCGGGGCCTCTGGTAAAAAGAAGCTGCACAATCACGTCATGAGAGCTTAGAAGCCACATTCTCAGAGTCATCGCCCAGTCCAAAGATGGTAACTCTGTGCGTCTTACAACGTAACTTAAGATCTAGAAGATTTCCATGACAAAAGTGTGGAGAGAATTGCTCAGATATTGCTCTTTCTGAAGATTTATGAATGACACAGGCTGGGTTTTTTTTTTTCTCCCTCTTTTTAGTTATTTAATTATCTATTTGTCTTATTTTTATAGTCTACATACTGAGAATCGCATACAAAGAAAAAAGGTGTTAAAAAATACTTATAAAGGACAACAACAAAAAGAACAAAAAAAAAATAGGCTAACAGCTTTAATCATTAGCTATCATACATTCTCCATGGAGGTGATATTGCTCTCAAGGAGTTGAACATAGGCTCCTGCAGAGCAAAAGAAAAAGCATTACAAAGCTTTGTGGTCCCCTAGAGGGTGGATATCGAGTATAACTGCAGCATGAATCCTTCATGAGGTGGGAATGGCAGAAGTTAGAAAAAAACATCTAAAATGGCTCCTTAGAGCCTAATAATTGTTTTTTTTTTAAAGTTGAGAAACTCTTTGTTGGATTTGAATGTGCTAATATTGCTAACGCTCCTGTCCTCCTGTCGCAGAGCCCAAGAATGCATTTCGACACTCACAAAAGAACATGATTTACATTGGTTTGTTTCCTACAGCATCCAAAAGATTCATCGTCCATATTCTAAAAGAAGCTAAGTATATAAGAACAAGTTATGACCTGGACTTGTACTTTTGTGCCTTAAGACTATTACTCTCCCCTGCATTTTTCAATTTTCCTGGTATCCTTCCACTGTAGTGATATTTCCATCCCTGATACACTCTTTTTCCATGTGCTTCTGTAACATCTGCTTTTGTTCCGACTTTCCAGATTTTCTTTCTATGACTTAGTCTCTTTAATGTTTCATTTTCCTCTAAACAGCCACTGACTCCCAGAGTTGCTTAAGCTAAGGCTCTAGGGTTTCTTTCTACTCCACAACCTCCCGTTAGGTTATCACATCCCCGCTCAGGACTTCAGTCATCTGCTTGATTCGGCTAACTCCTGGTATGCATTTCCACCTGGTGTTCATGCCTGGTTGTAGTCCACCTGTCCAAAAGATTTTTGCAAAGGTGTTCCAAACCCCAAAGGTCCCAAACCACCATCTTGCTATTTCCCATAGACACACTTCTTCCTGCACTGCTCTGCAGTTTCCTCTTTCAGTGGCACTGCCCTTCTTCTATTGATAGGTCAGAAACCTTCCTGAATTTCACCAAAAGCATCAATGGTTTAGTTTATTTTAATTTCTAAAGTATTTCTTCCCTATCCACTTCTTACTAACTCTTCTGCCACCACACTAGTTAAAACTCACACAATACCTTGCCTAGATCACAGCAATATCATCCCAGCTAATTTATGCAAGTGCACTCTTGTCCTCCTCCAATGCATTCTCCATGTAGTAACCTGAAAGATATTTAATATCACTGCATATCTAATCTTGACATTCCTAATAGAAATTTTTTAATGACTTCTCATTGTCCTGAGAGTAAGACCAAAAATGTGACAGATCCAGAAGACCCTGCTTCATTCTCCAACTTCATCCTTTACCTGTGACAGCAGTCTCCAATATGCCAATAGGCCAGATTCTGTGTTCTTGACTTAATCTACCTTCCTTTAAGTTCCTATCAATATAAACTGAGCTTTCATACTCTCTCATCTTCATTTTCATAGCTCAGTTTGAAGTACCAATGTCAATTTCCCAGGGAAGTTTCCCTCTCTCCTTTTTTGGAAATCTCTTAGAATTCTATATTCTTTCTTCACATCATTTATCATATTCTAAAATAATATATTTACTTGTATAATGATTTCAGTGATGTTTGTCTTCCTTGTCATATGAGGAGAGTAGCTATTTATTTAGTCCGCCATTGTACTCCCAGGGCCAAGGGTGGGGCTCAGTAAATATCTGTCATGGGAGTGAACCAATGAATGAGTAAGTGAATTAATGAATAAGTAAATGTTTGATGGACAAGGGAAGCACTGTGGGCTGAATTATGAACTTGGTAGAATAAGTGCAAATGGCTAAAGTAAGTGACAGCCAATAATTCATTATAGGCTTTCTAAAGATAGTTATGACAGTCTCAGAATATGCATAATGGATATTATCAGAAGTCCAACTACTTTGATAGGAACAATTTTTCCATTCTTTGGCTCAACACAAGCATTTACCTGTTTGAGAATCTCGATGAGCTTGATTAGGTGGAATTCCTCCAAGAGATATAGTGAGCACATCGAGGCCACCGAAATCCTGGGTAGGGTGGATGATATCTCTGTTATATATTCTGTCGATGGACAGTACTGTGGCTGTTCCATTTTTTCCAATTAGAAAAGTATGCCAGTGGCCATCTGCAACGTACACTTCAGGAATATTTCTCTCCACTTTCCCAGCAATTCCTGCATCTGATGTAAAATGGACTTTGCCATTTTTAATCTGTAAAATGTATTAAAAATAATGCATAATTAAACTACGGTGTGCCTGAATAAAAATAGAATCAAAATGAAATGAAACCTTAAAATATTGATCAATTTAAAGCCAAGAGACTAGGGCACCTGGATGGCTCAGATGGTTACATGTCTGCCTTTGACTCAGGTCATGATCCTGGGGTCCTGGGATCAAGTCTCACATTGGATTCCTTGCTCAACAGGAAGCCTGCTTCTCCCCCTGCCTTTCCCCCTGGCTTGTGCTCTCACTCACTCTCTCTGTCTCAAATAGATAAATAAATAATCTTTAAAATAACTAACTAAAAAATAGCTAGACAAATAAATAAATAAATAAATAAATAAATAATAAAGCCAAGAGACTCGCTGAAGAGTCTGGCTGAATCGGAGTACATTTACTCATACTGCTTCTATAAATTTAAGCAACATATACCTTCACATTTGATTGTTTCAATAGTTTTCAAGGTGCTATTATAGTCATACCTAATTTTTCAAGATGCATAAGATTATTTTCCAGAACCCAATTGAGGTAATAATGGAGTGAAAACCCATTTTAAGTAAAGTACAACTTTTTGCAATTACTTATCATTTCATCACAATGACAGGTGTAAAAAAAAAAAATCTGTCAGTTTAGTAAATGGTCCAGAGTGATCAAAAAAGGTTAAAAGTGTTTGCAAAAAGAAACACCAATGCTCAGGGAAAAATAAAGGATAGTTGGGAAAATAGACAAAAAGAAATTCTTTCATCTGTCATCTCTAACACACTGGAATTTTAGAAGAAAGCATGCCTATTGTTTATATCATTTATTGAGATTAAAATTATGATGAATAACGAGTGAGTTCTTAATAAAGAGGTGTCTGAGCAAGACTTCACTTTGGCTGCCTCTTATAATTTATCTAAGGGATATTTGGTTTCTTTGACTTTGCCTAGTAGAACATTGGGTAACAGGATGCTCCTACTCCAGTTTCCAGCTACCAAGTTTCCAGTATTCTGAGTACTTTAGAAAATGAAATAATTTATGAGGCAAGATGAACATTTGGTTCAGAGAGCATAATCCCACCACACTGCCAGACAGAGCTGGTGCCTGGGCCAGGGGATGAAGTGGCACAGTGTATCGAATGACAGGGATGAAAGGATGGATCAGTTATTTTGTCACTCGGATCAAATGCTATTTCTACATGCAACAAACACATCTGGTAGAGCTAAAAATCAGCTCATTTTTGCTTTGTGGAAAATATGCCTAACACATTTACATACGTTATTCATACTGTAATATTTTATTAAAGCGGCCTCTCTAGATAATAATATATTTCAGTACCAAACTCAGATGGGAAAAGAAAAGAGAGTTGTGGCTAAATGACAATAACACTTCATCAAATGAGCAATGTTTCATGAAACATACAGTAAAAACAGCAACCCCTCTTTGGTGAGAGCCAGAGTCCGTTTGGAAAGAAGCCTTGGGAAGAGTCTTCTTCCAGCTCTGTGTTTCCCTCCTACCTGGTCAAACCGTGCCATCCTTTTACTCATCAGCTCTGATATCAGAATCTTTAGAATATACCATGGAGTCCGGTGAATGAGAAGACAAGTTCCCATTGTAACATTTGTAGTGTTTTGCTTCTCCCCAGTAATACTCTACCTGGCTCTTATATCCTTCCTAACTTTGAAAACATCATGCTCATTTTCATGCTAATTTTTACTTGGTTTTATTTATTCATTCATTTATTTACTTATTTACTTTTTAATCTAGACCTCTGAGTCCCCCACCCCAACTCTGTACACTACAATGGGCCTCACTCAAAAACAAAAACAAAAAGACTATATGCCAAGACAATAGAATTGATTTGGAACAAAAATAAAATCCATCTGACATTATCACAGAACTCCAAATATGGAGATACACAATATGCAGTAAAAGAAGGGAGATTTGTGAAACACTTTAAATATACCGTCAACACAATTATACACAAGGATGCTTCCTTCTGTTTTTCTATCTAAAATGCTCTCTATCTACTTCTTTTTTATCTGAACAGATTCTATCTATTCTACATATTCTCCTCTCTCCTCACATCGCTATTGCTACCCACTCCTGATACTCTCCCATCAAGCCTTGAAATCCCATTTACCCAACTCCCTTTTTTATTTTCAAAAATATCATGTAGCTGCCTTTTGTGTGAGCGAGAGAGAGGGAGAAGGAGAAATGGATTGATGCAAGGAAGGAAGGAAGGAAAAGAAGAAAGAAAGAAGAAAGAAAGAAAGAAAGAAAGAAAGAAAGAAAGAAAGAAAGAAAGAAAGAAAGAAAGAAAAAGGAAGAAAGAAAGAAAGAAAGGAAGGAAGGAAGGAAGGAAGGAAGGAAGGAAGGAAGGAAGGAAGGAAGGAAGGAAGGAAGGAAGAAAGAAAGAAAGAAAGAAAGAGAAGAAAGAAAGAAAGAAAGAGAGAAAGAAAGAAAGAGAGAAAGAAAGAGAGAAAGAGAAAAAAGAGAGAGAGAGAGAGAAAGAGACTGTCAGAAAGTGAGCCAAAAGAAAGAAAGAAGAAAACCAGGGGCCTTAGTCACCGATAAGCTAAATGAAAAGTAACAATCCCTCCAGACCGGCATCCTAGCCTGTGTAAGTAGATCGTATTCCTGTCATCCAAATAGCTTGCATGCTTACTTACAACAGCCATTCTCTTCCTGTCTATTTTGTTCTCCTTATTCACTGGTTTTTTAATCTACTTATTTTACCTGCCAAGCCCTTTAATCTCTGAAAAGCTGCTTTTCAAAATATTCATACAAAAGAAATGTGCATTTTGCTCTGCATTAGTCATTATTTTTATTCATTATCATGTACTTTTCCTTCAGGAAAAAAATATCTCTTCTTAAGTGCTTGCTACCAATGTAAAAAAATCTGGAGAAATCACATGCTGCTGTCCTGTTGGAAATGCAAGATTTTGTGGTGACAAAAATGGATCCTGACATTCAGCTTCTTCCTTAAGGAAAAAAAAAAAGTTCTCTGATTTCTTCAACCACATTGTATTTTGTATCTCTTGGCTTAAAGAGATAATGTACAGAAATTTTCATATGTCATTTAAATGGCACGAGGACTTGAAAGCAGCTTAACAGATAATGCACAGACCTCAATGTCAAAGCCTCTCAACTCATACAAAAAAGTGTTTCTCCTAGACTGTAAAGGTTTACTTCTTTCTGGACTTCATTACTTTCTTTGGTTCTGATACACTTTCCAGTGCAAATTATAAACACCAAATAATAACATAATACAATGACATATGTGCTTTGTTTTACAGTGGCTTTATTAATTCCGAACCAGGCTCTTTGTTTCAATAATGGAGGTAAAGTTATAACCTGAAGATGTTCTTTTGTACTGGATTAGAGCAGAGTTTCTCAACCTCATTACTCTTGACATTTTGGACTAGATATTTCTTTGTTGTGGGTTGCTGTGTTGGGCAATGTAGGATGTTCAGTGACGTGACTGACCTCTACCTCTAGATGCTGATAGCACCCCTCCCCACCGCAACAATAAAAAATGCCTCCAGATCGAAAAAGGAAGAAAAAAAAGTTTTTAGTCTTTTTTTTTTTAAGTTTTTAGTCTTTTAATAAAACATTTCATCAAGAAAAAATTGCCTCTGGACATTGTCAAACGTCCCCTGGGGTGGGGGAGGGGTAAACATGAACCCCCGTAGAAAATGACTGAACAATGAGGATTGTGAAAATTCTAGGAAGAGTTTTTGTACTACTTATTAAAGATATGTGCATGCACCATAACAACCAGAGTTGACTTGGATGGAGAGAAATTTTAAATTTCTAAATAGAAGTTTAGAGGTGAACATCTGCTTTTATTATTAGTATTTTATGTGAATTAAACCTAGTAATTTGCTATGTATATTGCCTTTTGTCTTCACGAACTAAGCTTTTAGTAATTTTCAAAATATTAATTTATAAGTGAATATAATATAGGAAATCTGGGTTTATGTTCTTCAGAATTTACCAAAATTCATATACGTTATGAATAGAATTATAATACCAAAGTGATATCAATACAAATCAGTTAAGATAATTAAACTGAGGAAACTGATGATTTAAAAGATGAAGTCTTATTTGTGGGAAAGAAAGCATACTGATAGTCTTAGAAATTAAGAAAGCTAAGAGCTGAAGGAAAGTGCATATCTAAGGAAATTATTCACCAGTTTAACATCTCATTTATAGTGAACATATTATGTAAAAGCCTAACGATAAATCAATACATTGTTCTCATGAAATAGAATGTTTAAAAGTAATTTATTTAGAAATTATTTGGAGAACTCAGCTGTGATTTAACTGACAATAATTCCAAAGACATTAACTTCATAGGGTATACCCTGTGAAATTAGTGAATTGGCTACATGCTCCAGAATAAAGCCAGATAATTTAAAAATGATTTTCCTTATTCTAGTCCCACCAATTAATATAAACATATTAGTATTTGGAATAATTTTTGGAGACTTTTTTTTTAATTTCAAAGACACATTATCTTTTTGTTTTACTTTGTTTAAAAGTAGAGAAATAAAAGCAATATAAATTTTTACTTGACAAAATAGATTGCAACAAATTCTTTCTATGCTGGCCTACCTAGCAGTGGTCTTTACTCGAAACCAAGACAAAAGTGTTTAGAAACCAAACCATTCAGATCTTTGTTACTCTGGCTAATGCCCGGGGAATAGTTAAGATAGATGATATTGGAATAGTGCCCAGCATTAGTAGGAACTCTAATGGGTTGTAAAGAAAAGGACAGAAATTATAGGCGAAGTGATTTAAACTATGACACAGCAGGCGGTCTAGTCAAATGAAGTCACCATTAGCTTTTATCTTACCTTCACAGTAGTGTAATTGCTGCTTTCTTGGATATGGATTAAAATGCCATTCTCGCTTCTTGTTCTGAATTTTATTTCCAGACTGTTCACACCAAAAGGCTCCAACATGGCACCTCGTATGCTCTGTCTTAACAAATATTCCCGCTTCTCATTCTGACTC
Source organism: Potos flavus (assembly GCA_028534135.1). Classification (NCBI taxonomy): domain Eukaryota; kingdom Metazoa; phylum Chordata; class Mammalia; order Carnivora; family Procyonidae; genus Potos; species Potos flavus. The sequence goes on from CM052899.1 coordinate 84,452,254, forward strand.
ATGTGGTAATCCAAGCGCCCTTTGCCTTCTAATGATAAGGCAGTGTCAGGAGTAATAGCTGAAAGCCAATGAAGAAACAGAAAAATGAATGCATCCATTTGGCTTCTTAAATAGTTTTTAGAGGTGACAAAAATTATAAAAAAATTTACAATCAATATTCTCCAATCCTCCCCTTGAAAAAAATTATTTCCACTTGTGAATTATTGTGTAAGTTAATTTCAAATACTTAAATCCAATTCAGAAGCATTAATCATTTGGGAAATATTCATTAACATATCTGATATATGATATAAATCTTGAATACCTATAGACATACCACCTGTTAAAAATACGGAGTTGAAAAATATGTTCATAATAAATTTTACTGTGCTTCCAAAATTCATAAATGAGTATATGTTTTCATAGTTAAGTGATTTATAATCCTAAGCCTCTAGCACATTACAAATTTGGACAAAGAAGTGCACAATCAAATATTTATATTAGTAGCAACTTTATTAGTAGTGATAATCATGTGATCACATAGAATTTAATTTATCATTATATGTAATTGTCATGTATAATTATAATTTATCATAATGTGATAAAATGTTCACACTACTGAACTTTAGAAGTTTGTTATAGTAGCAGTGAACATAGCTAAAGAAAGGACATAAAGCAAATGAACTCAAAAGGGTTACAGCATTGAATAATATACTTTATAAAGGTAAATTTTATAGTATATGAATTATATCTCAATTTAAAAAAAGAACCTCAGTCATTTCTCAAGCCAATGACTCATTTCATATTCCAGATATAACTAGGTTCCTACTTATGAAATACTCACTACTATAACAAATATCATGTGACAGCATGCTTTTTTATGTTTTGATTTTATCCTAAAAATTAAATGTAATTACACCTTCTGCTAGTAAGATCTTTTTGACTATATTATATCCTTAATGTGATCATGAATTTCTATTCATTCTCATACTTTAATAGAATTAAGACTTCTTTTTTTTTTTTTAGAATTAAGACTTCTTAAGAAGTGTTCAAATAACTACAATGATTTAAGTAGTAATCACATATTTGAAAATAATGTATAGTGACCACATATTTGAAAATAAAGCAAATTTTATAAAAGAAACCCCATTAGGATTAGTTAGGGAGATACACAGCTTAAAATTAGAGAACGCCATGTTCTAAAGATGGCTTGAACACCACTAACATCTTATTAAAAATAGCATTAGCATTTAAAAGCAAATAACTACTAAAAAGATTTAAAAAGACTCAAAACCAAAACTAATAATTGTAAATTAAAATGCAAGTATTGGAGCTTCTGGGTGGTTCAGTCAGTTAAGCGGCTGACTCTTTTTTTTTTTTTTTTTTTTTGAGATTGAAAAAGAGATCCTGGGACCTCGGGATCGTAACCTGAGCCGAAGGCAGATACTTAGCCAACTGAGCCACTCTGGCGCCCATGTGTCTGGCTCTTGATTTCTGCTCAAGTCATGACCTCAGGGTCATGAAATAGATCCCCGCGATGGGTTCTGTGCTCAGCAGGGAGTCTGCTTGAGATTCTCTCTCTCCCTCTGCCTCTGCCCCTCCATTCTCTCTCTCTCTCAAAATAAATGAATAAAATCTTAAAAAAAAATGGAATAATAAAATAAAATGTGAATATCACCCTTAATTATAATAGATTATACTGATATTGCATGATGCTTGAACTCAGTGTTCAGTCATTTAGTATTTATGCTTTCTGCCCCATGCAAAATATTTACTGGAGAAATATCCCCTAAAGGCAGATAATATTAAGCCAAAACCTGGTATAGCCCTTGACCTTGTAAACTGTCTAACATTCCTATAAGATTAGGTTCGTGAAATTAATAAATTCATAAAATAGAAATTAAAAATTTAGTAAATAATTCTGGAAGAATATTACTCTTCTTCAAGTTAAAAAATAAATAGAAAAGGTCACTATATTTTTACCTATTACTACCATTTAATATTTTCAGCATTTAGAATGAAAACAATTCTTTGAATACAATTACATATTTAAGGGCATATATTTATACTTTTCATGACAATTATAATTTCCAGTGGATGATAAAACAGTTTGCATACATTTCTCACAGTATTTCCCAGTTAGTCCTTCTTTGCAATGACACTGCTGCCATGACCAGTAGTCTGTACATGTGCCACCATGCTGGCAGGGGCTGTGAGTACATGCGCCTTCCAGTCTAGGACATCTAAAATGAAATCATAATGAAAAATCATAAGGTACAAAATAAAGTATGTGGGAGGGCATTTGTTAAAATTAGACATAAACTTTTATTAACTTGCTGAGTTTCATGCACTCACTTCTTTGAAACTCAAGTTACAACTACGTTTGGAGCACTAGGAGCTGTCCATAGCACATGCTCTGCCTCATTCATACAGGAGAAAATGCAACAAAATGACATCTTACACAATACAGCAGAGAGGTGAAAATTTCTTCTTTAAATTAATTTTCATTTGAGTAGGACATCTTTGGTTAACGTTACCTAAGGGGCCACATATTTATTTGCTTACACATCTCCTCCCCAGACAACTCATTCAACTGATGCTTATTGACTGCTTACTGTATGCCAATTATAAGCGTACTATTCTAAGCGTGGGGGTAAAGTGGTGAAAAAATCCATATGTTCATGGAGTATTTATTTTTCCTTGTGGGGGGGCACTCAAAAAACAAAATAACGAAAAGTAAGTAAATGTGTAATATGTTAGAATGAAGAAAGTTCTATGGGAAAATTAAGATAGACAAAGAGTATTGGGAGCTTTTTTTTGGGGGGGGCAGTATTCCTGGATCCTCTAGATTCATCAGTGAAGGATGGACCTAAACGAACTGAGAGAATAAACATATTTGGTAGAAGATCATTCCAAGCAGAGGAACCAGTAAGTAGGAAAGCCTTGAAGAGAAAGTGTACCTACTATGTTTGAAGAACACTGAGGGACCCAATATGGCTGAGCAGAGTGAACAAGAAAAAGAAGCATATATAAATATGATGAGAAAATTAAGACAGAAGCTATATCATGAAAGCCTTTAAGTTAGGCTTAGAACTGATATTTGTTTTCCAATGTCATTCTGGTTGCTGGTGGAATGGAAGTGAGGTATGTCAGGAAGAGAAGAGTCAAAGGTAAGCCTAAATGTTTGGCTAAACAGGTGGGTGGATTGAGTTCAGTTTCTAAGATAGGGAAAACTGTGGAAGAAGTAGATTTGGAAGGAGTCAGGAAGGAAGGCCAGGAGCTTCATTCTGAGACATTTTTAGAAAGATGGGTGTAGGCAGTGGGATATCAGGGTCTAAATTTCAGAGAGGCCAGGTTGAAGATAACCATTTAATAGTCACCAGTTTTAGAGAGAGTACTTAAAACCAAGGACTATAACATATGATTTAAAGAATGAATATAGATATAAGACAGAAGAGGTCAAGCAGATGAGAAAAAGAATCAGAGCAGAAAACCAGGAGTGTACTATGTGCTGGTGGACAAACTAATAAAGTATTTTTAGTGGGAGGGAGTGGTGAATATCGAAGTTCAAATAAGATGAGAACTGACCATTGAGTTTAGCAATGCAATGGTTATTGATCACTTTGACAAAGATAGAACAATTTTTCAAAAAGAGAAAAGATGGTACCAAGGGAGGAAAATGGGATTAATAAAGGTTTTAAAAAAATAAAATGGGAGAAATAACAGCATGGATTGAAATGAAGAATGAAAACACTGATGAGACAGTTAGACAGTTGTTTTTAGCAGGTTTTGGGGATTGAATCTATTACATAAAAAGGGGTTGGTCTTTGTGGAAATAGGAGCAGTTCATTTATAATAATAGGATACAAGGATATTATGGGATGCATGTGTGCATGGGCAAATGTGGAGGAACAAGCCTTTGGGAGCTTTCTTTCGATTGCTTCAATTTTTTGAGCAAGTTAGGAAGCAAATCCATTAGCTGGGGAAGACGATACAGGAGATGATGTTTGAAGTCTGCGAAAAGGGGAGGCAGGATAGTCATTGAGAAAAGTGGGAAAACGGTTAAACTAGGGAATAGAAAAAGTCGCCAGGCAAAATCATAGTCACAGCAGAGGGCAGTAATGATGAATTTGAAGAAATTATGAACTCCTCAAGAGCAAGGATCTGCTTGTCCATTTATTTGCAACTCGCATCAGTCCAAGTACCTACTTCATGATTTAGCTTTGCTACTCACAAGCTGGTTGACTTTGAGCAAGTTTTTAAAACTCTGAGGAACTCAGAAAATAATATCTATCTAATAAACATTGTAAAGGTTAAAATAGACTACAGTAAAATACTAAGAATAATATTAAGCACAGGGCTATTAAAATATCAATAAAATTGGAAACAAGTAAAGTGTATATTCATAGTTAAAGTAGGGTACTTTCATATTATGGAATAGCAGACAGTCATGAATGTGACAATAAAGTAAGAGTGTTTGTCTCTGAGTAATTAGGTTATAGGATACCTTATATCTTTCTGAATTTTCTAATTTTCATTATGAATAAGAATAATTTTTATAATAAAATATGCTATTTTCACAATTCCTAAATCATTGCTGGGAACCTACCAATAATTAAATGGGAAAATAAAATGTTTTACAATTAATCAAATTATTGCTTGTTAAAGATGTATCAAGTTTTTGAAAATATACACATTTGTATATAAAACTACTTAATATCAAATAGCTTGTTGCATACATTATCACTAACATTTATGTATTATTATGTGCTAGTTTCTTTTCTGTGACATTTACTCTACTTAAGTCATTATAATCTTCCCAACAACTACATAAGGTAACGTGAAGCATATACAAGCACACGTGCCTACATATATTTTTTCTTAGACTTCAGAAAACAAGAGTTAACTTTCTAACTAAATATCACATTTATGCCAAACAAAATTTTGCAACTATAAATAAATATTTAAAATTCAAAACAATGTAAAACACTTGATGCTTTTAGGGCTTTGGGCACAATAATCTCATCTTTGGATGCTCAATTAGGTAAATTTTGTGCATTTTTTCTTTAAAATAGTAAGAAATAAAATTGCCATACTGATCTAGGATGCCTTGTGCTGCCAAAGCTTGGCTGGGCTCCAGAGGCCTTCCGTTGACTGCAAATTCCATTATACACCCAACAAAATCGTGGCTTTCCACATGTCCTCTCCTCTGAAGGATCGGTTCTAGTGATCTGATACCTCCAACTGTGACTCGATTTGGCTGCACATCAAGAGTCCTACATAAGAAAGCAAAGATAAGTATATTAGTTCCAACATGATAGATTTCAGTAGAATGTTTAGTTTTAAAAAGGGTGAACATAACTTTCTCTGGCATGTGTTATAGCATGGTAAATTTGAATGGAAAATATTACCTATTGGTGCATATCCTCTAACAGATTTCTACAGGATTATTAGGTTTTCATAGTATGAAAAGTAAAAAAACTTATGGAAATGACATTTTCAGTTAGTCAAATGGGATGTATAAAACAATGTTGAGTTAGCAAGAGGAAGCATATTATCAGAAAGAAGATACAGTACAGTAGAAATAGTGACAACTCTAATATTAGTGTTAGTTTATAGTTTTTCTTCACTACAAGATGATAATGATGCCAATAAGTTAATTAATGCCATGGATGATGTGTCAATATTTATTTTTCTCTGTTGCTATTTCTTTTAAAATCACTTATGTTTTAGGTGGCATAATGCTGTGTTTCAGCTTGAGGCACCATTGAAAAATATCTGTGGATAATTGTCTCATGCAACTTTCAGAGAAGGTATTTAAAATGAGTGCAGTCCCTAGCCTAACCTTGCAGGACCCAGGTCACGTGCAATGATTTCATGAATCATCGCAAAGAGTATGGGCTATGTTAGTCTTTTCTTCCTCCAGCTTTATCCTCATCTCTACCACTTCGTTTCACACCTTTTTTACATACTCTGTATACAAATTATTAACTTTTTATTTTACAGCATGAAAATTCCTTCGGAGAGGATAAACAAATGTAAACTTTTGTAACACTTGGCGTAAAACAGCTATCTTTAAACGTATCATTTCCTTTTAAAAACAAAAACAAAAACAAAAAACTAACGCAGAGCTTGAACTTATGACCCTGAGATCAAGACCAGAGCTGAGATCAAGAGTCAGATGCTCAACTGACTGAGTCACCCCTCTATAATTTCCTTTTTTAATTTCAATTAATAATAAAGATCAAACTAATGATTTTACTCACCAGTCATCTGAAACTGCCACATTACTGACAGTGCAATACCCTGGTTCTTGGTTCTCAGTACAAGAGTCCACGGTTAAGGAAGCTGCCTATAAAGCAGAAGGAAACATTCATCTTGGGTTCTGCCATCCCTATTGTCCTTTTCAGCCAATACTACCCAGCATTTGTCTCTACGTGAACATGATTCTGAAATTGTGATAACAATTAGTATATTATGACATAATATAATTACAATATCAAATTTGGGGCACATATTTCTTTTACATGTCTAAAATTGTGAAATCATAACATATAAGAGGTAAGAGGGTACTTTGAAAAATCTTCTCCAGCCCCTATTTTTACAAATGAAAAACTGTAAATGCCATTAATGTCTCTTACAATATCATACAGGAAGCTTATGGAACATATGGGACAGCTTCTTGGGGTTACAATCTTAAGATGTTTAAGATATTCTCCAGCTAGTCTAACAAATGAAAAGACATTAGATTTCTGATTTTTCAGAAGTCTTATTTCAATAATATTTTAGTCATATTTACAAAAATATCTTCAAAGCACAGTGTATTTTTACAGCAATCTAAGAAAATTATTATACTTGTATTAAAGATGAAGTTTGAGACAAAGTAAACAAATCAGTTAGATGCTCCTTCCACTTATGATAAGAATCTTTATTTATAAATAGTATATTACAGTATATTTATGCATTATCAGAATGCATTATTACCTATTGAGATACAGTAGAAACGCCCTGACAAACTTAAATTACAACTAACAGTAACTGTTTTTGCATTCCAAGGGACGCATATCCCTCGAGACAAAACTCTTCCATTCACTAGAACATATGAATGCTGAATACTCTATTTGATCAGTAAATGGAGTCATCAAATCATGATCACAAGGTTCAGGAATATGACAGAAGTCAGAGTTCTCTATATTGAGCAATGGTCACTAGAAATGGCTGTGGTCCAGTTTAAGACCAAGGTTGTTGCATATTCACATTATTCTGTGTTCTGCAATGCTATTGTGATGCCCCTCCTTCGTTCCCCAAACTGCAGTAAAATTCTGCACCTGACAAAACTTTGCAAATTTTAGTTGGTGGAATTATAAGGATGATCTTCATAATTTCAGAACATGGCCAGTAAATCACAGGAGAATGCTTAACCTCAAACCCAGAAGTACAGAAGGACTAAGGGTTTCTCCCAAGGCAGACAGTAAAAAAGTTCTACTTAAATTTACTTAAATGCCACAGAACGGGAGTAATCTCACTTTGTCCATTATATAATAAAAATGTAAATAGTATGCAAGTATTAATTTATAAGAATGGTTTTCATTGGAGGTTAGTTGTAATAAAAGCAAAGCAAATGTCCAAAACAGCACAAGGAGGTTAAGCAAGTTGACTAACATTATACCCGACTTATATGTGAAAGTATCAGGTTTTCTGCCTTCTTGAATTATTACATATGGAAATGACTCATTTCCTTAACATCCAATGTTTATCAATGGCAGGTATTATTTTTACAGATTGCCCATAACAATTTATATTTGGATGAGAGACTTGTAAAAGTATCATAAATATCTTGTATTTCAAAAATAAAGAATGGGGCAATTTATGGTTTTTGTGCATCAAATACTACTGGCTAAAATATTCAAAAATATTTCTATCAGTTAATTATTAGAACTGATTATAAACTCCATACAATAAATTCTCATAAGCCATATAAATCTTTTTCTGGCTACATTCTCAAGGCAATTATAATAAATACTAACATTTTTAGGAAACACTTACACTTCCAATTCTGGGTTGAGAATTATACGCCCTATTTAGTTCACTCTTTCAATAACTATTTTTTTTCCAGTGTTCAATAATAATTGAGTGGCATTCGATCTCAAAAGTAATATTGGGTTTTTGTGATACAACTTGTGTCGCTTAGATTAACTATTTGACTTAAGCACATTCCCTTTATTTCTAAAACAAAATGTTAACACATCTCTGTATACTATGCAAAGCGTCCCTCCATTCTAGAGATCCCTAAAGCTATCACAAACTACGGAATATCACATGGATATTTATGAATGTCTCAAGTAGGAAAAAAAACCCAAACACCTTACATAATGGCATCATATTTTGGTCCATCTTAATAGTTAATATATTTTTCTCATTTTCTAAAAGCTTCATGATACAGCACAAAGAAAGAACGCTGGAGGGAAAGTTTTATTTGAATAGCAGCTAGTGCAATTTAATCTTCAGAGTTAAATGCGCTTTCTGTTACCGTTGAATTTTTCTACCAGTACTCCTGTAAATTGAGATGTTTCTATCCTGTCTATTCAATGATTCAAAGCTGAGAAGTTAATGATTTTGCCAGTGTCTAACAAAATCCCTTTGAACTGCAGAAAATGACAGATTCAAAATCCAGTAGGGGCCTTATTTTGGATGTTCTTTAAAATAGGAAGACATTTTTTTCCTCTGATGGAAGAACTAATGACATAGGTATTTTTTTTCCACATTTTGTATACTTTAAAACTTGATGACTATGGCCACATAGTACAAATGAACTGAAAGCATTTGTTCTCTATCCTTTTTGGCATACACACAGTACCTCTTTCTTTGCTCTCCCTCTTGCTCCCAAACACCAGTTCAATAGAATTAAATCTTCATGAAATTTAAAGGGACCTGGGAGGTCCCTCAGATAAAATCATCTGTTCTACATAAAAGTCTGTTGGCAACATCTGAGCAATATGGTTATCTCACATGTGCTTGGAGAATCGGGGTGAGATGCTACCTGCTATGCCCCATTAGGGTCCTGTCATTATTAGGAAATCACTACGGCTCATGAAAGCCTTGACACACAATATAGGTTTGTTCTGATTCTGTCAGGTTCGATAATGCTGGGGTAAATTGATAATCAGGAGTTTTGGAATTTTCTAAATCTGTATTCTCCTAGAGGTCCTTCTCTGAGCATACCAGTTCAGTATTAGGCTGATTTTAAAAATCTCAGGCAGAAATGAGCATACTGACTTAATACTAGTCTAAAAAAATTATTTCCAAGTTTTTTTTGTTACACCACTATTAGGATTCATTGAAGTCAGTGTGACTTTTTTTTTTTGTTTCCCTGCTGAGCAGAGAGCCCGATGCGGGGCTCGATCCCAGGACCCTGAGATCATGACCTGAGCTGAAGGCAGAGGCTTTAACCCACTGAGCCACCCTGGCGCCCCAAAGTCAGTGTGACTTTTTAGGCATTACTCATAATTAAAACTTTATTGAGATTAAGTAAAAGATTTTTTTTTTTTAACCTCAAAAGGCTGTAGGGGCAGTATTGTTGGAAACTTAGGTTGGCTAACATTTATCAAACACTTATTTAATATTAAATATGTAAAATTTTAGAAATGATTTATATTAATCTTTGCATTAATATAAAAATGTAGAGATATTATTCCCATTTATAAACCAAATTTTTATTTTCTGCTCAACCCCTTTTCAATAGAGAAAGCCTCCTTGAATTACTATCAAATCAAGGCTCCAAATGAGTACTTTTCAAGTAGATTTTTTAAGTAAATTATTTTTCATATAGCAAAGCTTTAAATTGCAATTATTATTACTAAATTTTACTCTTGTTTTTATTTCATTTTCAGACTGTTAGGGGTAATTTTGTTAAGTAAACATTTTATAAATTAAATATATTAGAAAAAAGTTACAGTTATAGAACATTAACACCAAGTTCATAAGAAAATGGAAGACAACATATAAATTTTCACTAATACTTTTAATGTTTTCTCATATATATTTCAACAGACTGCATCTAAAAACCTGGTAGAACCCTGAATGCAACACAGTGGATATGGGGATATCCGTGGATGAATATCCAAATATCTAACCTTGATGGTGATGATATAATCATCTGGTCATCTTTAGACCCATCACTATTCTCTTTCTTTCCTTATATGAAAATATTTCTGTATTTAAAACATAGTTTAAATCTTCTTTCCTATTTTATATTAGAGGAGAGAAAAGCCATTATATCTGATGTCATTAAAAAAGCCCCAAAACACATGGATTTAAAGTACTCCTAAAAAAAATGGAAAATTTTGTCTTTCAATAAAGACTGCTTGTTATCTATATTTGTCAGAAAAAATAAATGTAATAAGATTGCCTCATATGCCTTTATGAAACTTGTAATTATAAAGGGGACAAAAACTATTCTTTTAAAACTATGGATCACAGAAACAATAGTAAAAACATGGTAAAAAAAAAAAAACATTTTCTATGTTCTTTCTGCAAGTTGCTTATATGTAGTCCAACAATATAAAGTGTTCCCAAAATTTAGTGTTAAAAATATTTGTATCATCAGATAAATACATGATTCATTTGATCAGTTTCAGAACTATATAACTCATTATATTTTTTATATTTTTCAGGATTGCTACAGAGCTAAGAGAGAAAACTATAGTCATTTAGATCCCAAGTGTCTTCATTTAAAAATTATTTCAGAGCTTTTATTTTGTTCTTTTGGCTAATTTTTATCTTAACACATGACTTCATGCTTTTTAATTCTATTTCTTTTGAAGGGTGAAATGTAAATTCTAAAGAGCAGTTATAAATTTAAAAGCTTGATGTAAAATCAGAAATATTTTAAAATAATTTTTGTTAGCATTTATTTTTTCAAAAACCCTTGGTTATTGTTGAAAACGGGGGGGATCCATGAAGAAGTAGTTGGGAAGGTAAATAAATGAATACATAAATAAATAAGTCTTTCCGATCTATTGCTCTATATCAAATGTTTTCAAACACTAATAGGGAAAATACTTGAAAAAAAAAGGAAAATACTTGTTTAATGAACATAAATACTAAGTAAATATGTGCCATTTTATTGTAATATGAGAGCCATATAATTAAATGGCATATAATATGGAAATCTTTAATATTATTGAGTTTATAATTCTGAAAATATCTTAGATAGTCAACAAACAAAACTTCATTTTCATACCATGTCATAGATCTCACAGATGACAGCATGTTGAAGTTCGATACAATAAGGATTATTAACTACTGTGTTGGAATATGTGTTATTATCATCTTTTGCAGTAATTTATTTGTAGAAAATTTTTTCATTTGTTTTTAAATTCTGTCTTCAGTTAGGGCTGGGATACTTAGAAAAGTAGCCATTTTAAGTACAGGTCTGACGTGGCCTTAAACATATATAGGAAATGTATAAAATGAAAAGTTTATGCACTAAGATGTTTCATTTTTCTACCTTTTGTTGTTTTTGAGACAAGTTGTTTTTTGTGACAAATAGTTGTCATGAGCAAAAGCAAGACATTACCTCTTCACTGCTGTAGTTCATAACAAAACTGGTCAAATTTGCACCTCAATTCATGCTTTAACTTGAAGGCTTGATTGACTGGATGAACAACAATTAAACAAGTTTTAACGTAGAATGAAATATCTTACCATTCCTGCTCTCCTGGCGATCACAGTGTGAAAATGTCCATCTGACACCTTCTTCATGGTGGTGAGTTTATATGCACCACTGCCCAGATTGTAAGAGAATCTTAGTCTTTCTTCAGCAATTTCAAGGGCCAAAAACTCAGCCCGGTCCCCTGTCTGGTTGTCATAGTTGTAAAGCAGTAAAGCGTGACTTTTAATAGTTGCAAATTTGACATATATATAGTTGTTATTGGGGTCCAAGCTGGGAAATTCCATGTATGATAACTCCTCAAATCCGTAGCTATTCAACTCACAGTGTTTTCCAAAGACACCTGTAGATGGGAGAATTGACAAATTGACACATGAAATTCCAGTGAAGTGTTAGTAAATGACTTTGATTCGGACAATTTCAAGTTACAATAGTGAATCAGGCTTTTAACAACCTTTTTTTTATATTATTCCCCAAAGAAAAATGTTTAAATTAAATTGAAATAGAACAAATTAATGATCTTTAAAGCATACAAGAGGTGAGAATTGCTGTATTTGTTTTTCTTCGGCCAACTAGGAAACATCTAAGTAGGTCCCATTTGTAAAAATTCGAATTAGTGGAATGGAGTATGTCTGAAGAGATTTCTTTCCTGGAAAGCTTTCAAAATTAGTTTGTCAAACTTTTCAAAGTTTTAATATGCTGTAATTTTCAACCAATACTTCTTTTATAATATATAATTCTTGAAAACAATTTCAATTCAATTGAGGAGGGTAAAATTTGTTTTGACCTTAAAAAATATTGGTCCCTGTCTTCATGGTATTTTAAGAGTCGCAAGATCAGGGAAGGGAATCACTGCTGTTAGGGAAGGAAATAACTCTTAAGTTTTTATCTCTTTCTTGTTTTATACCTTCTTTGGGTATGATTTACAACAGGCTACTTTAAAATAGCTTTCTCCTTTTTTCTGAAATCCAGCATTCCCACTCGTTTGTGCTGGTTCTTTTTCAACTTGAAAAATGAGTTTTATTGATGTTACAGTGCTATGCCAAAATTCTTTTCCCACAAATATTAGTCGACTGTAGCAAATGATTGGAAAATTAACCCACGCCAATACATCATGATTCTTATTAACTTGCAAAGGTTCCATTCCTTAATTTTGGCTGTACATCTCTCATAAATGCGTTAAATTTAGTCAGGGAATTGTTCAGCTAGAAGAAACTAATGCCATCATTTTACAGAATATTTAAAACTTGCCTGAGGTCGCAGAACCATGGGAGACAGAGCCAAAACTTGAGGCCAGATCTACTGATTGTCTAGTTGTTTTGACTGCACCACATTTTATATCCGAATGTTCTTTAAATTAAAGAGGCCTAGAAGCTGCTATAAAAGCTTGTGTTGTTTATCTTTTCCTGTTCTGTTAAGGCTGAGATAATAGTAATTATAAATATGTAGGAAATATGCATATTATTTATTTTTAAATGTTAACTGAAGTTAAAAAGTAAAGAAGTTATAGAAATTATATATATTATGTATATCACATGTCATATATTTATTTATATATGGTATATCATAAATATATGATATATATCATCTAGTATTATATTACTAATTATATTGTACATAAAACATATATACAACAAAATTTAAAAGTTTATTTATATTAAATATACATTTGCTATATCATATATACCTCACTTATATATACAGAAAGAGTAACCAAAGTTAAAGAAAAAGCAAAGATAAACTATACAAGTGAAATAGATTATCGAGGAAAAAAAATTTGTACGTGTTCTCTCGGGCCTCTCCTGATTAAATTTTAATAAAAGTATGAACATGGGCTTAAAAATTAAATATAAGGGTGTCTGGGTGGTCCAGTAGCTTAAGCATCTGACTCTTGGTTCCAGCTCAGGTGGTGATCTCAGGGTCAGGAGGGAGAGCCCCATAGCAGGCTCTGTGCTGAGTGCAGAGTCTCCTAAAGTTTCTCTCTCCCTCTCCCTCTACCCCTTCCTGCCTCATTCTCTCTCTCTCTCTCATATAAATAAATAAATCTTTAAAAAAATTGAATATAGGTCAGATCTCAGAGTGCTTTGGACTCCCTGCTGAGAGAGAAGTCTGCATCTCCTTCTGCCCCGCCCCCTGCTCAAATAAATAAATAAAAACTTTAAGAAAATTGAATATAAATATATGTGCAAAGAATATGGATACTGGCAAGATGTCCTCTGTTTTTATGCAAATCGATACTTGACACAAATTGATTCAGATATTTCAAACATGAAAATATTTGTTTATGGAATATTTTTCTTCTTAAAGAGCTTCGTTATTGTTTCTAGAGAAAGGTAGATTTTTGTTTTTGAAATAAAATAAAATCTAAGGAAGATTTTAAAGTAGCACTTTAAATGAAATGCCATGAAATAAAACTACATAAAGATCAAGAGAAATTATTAAAATTACTCTAATAAGGAATATTGTGTGTGTGGGTAGTTACACATATATATATATACATGCATACGAAGTTATCTTTAAACAGGTTCCCTTTATAAAATCTTAAGCACTTTATGTTTTTCTAAATTACAATCTAAAAAAATAAAAATCTAAAAAAATTTTAAAAATCCAAACAACAAATCTTTCACTGATGAGAAAGTAAACAGTGCAAATTTGTTTTCCAACTCCAGAATTATAGTGAAGATGTTGTTTTATAGGATGCATGTGTAACTACCTCCAGCTATTTGTTTGAGGCATTCCAGCTGTCATTCGTATTTGCATGTTTCACCCACATTCAATTTGAAAAGGAAAATACTTTGTCCTTTTAATTCTCTCTCTGGTCTCAAGTCATGTATTATTGTTTCAAGGTTTTCTGTTTTCTTTTCTTTTATACATCTTCTGTTGTCAACTAACAATGTAAAAGTTTAAATCACGGGGTTTTTGTTTTTTGTTTTTTGCCACTGGAAGAAATGGAGGGAGAAATTTACACTGCCAGCCGCATGTGATCTGTCTCTGATTTATATTGCTGAGCTAGTCCCTTGGGGATCTCTGGTAGGGTGACCCCAAAACACTTTTGCCCAATAGGCGATGATTGTGGTATCAGCTGCACTGCAGCAATGATTTGTTTCTATTTGATATCAATTATCTTAAATCCTCATATTTGCCACTGCAATGTAAAGGAATCTCTAAAAACCTTTCTTCAGTCACTTAAAATTAATTTTGTCCACTTTCCATTCCAATCCCCTTATCTTTCATTCCAAACACAAGTTAAACCATGAAACCTGCTTGTGGTTATCTGTCGAAAGCAGCACTCTTTAGGATTATAAGAGATTATTGAAAGAAGTTTTGGGAGATCTAAAGTTGTGCTTATTTTGACCTTAATCTGCTTTTCACTGCTTCAGAGGCATTGTTGGTGAGACTCTCAGAGAAATTTTAAAAAGCAGGGATACTGTAAATGTCATACTGGACTGAAAATAAAATTGTGTTCTAGTCACTGTATCATCTTGGGGTAGTTTTGTTTTGTTTTCATTTTTTCACTTTAGACAAAGCCTTCTATTTCTGGGCCTCAAAACCATTGCTAAAATGCATTGCTCACAATTAGATACTTACATTCTATTTTTCTTTATCATTCTACTGATGTTGTGCTTTATAAAAATAAAACTAGATAGAGTCGTGGAGTTATTTGAAAATGAATTAACACTACATTTTACTATTACTAGAAACCTCAGATTCTTTTTAAGTTCTATTTGCAACTGTACACTGAGAGTCCCTTTTCAGAGTCCAAATAGCTCAGTAATGGCTCAAGGAAAGACTAGAAAAATATCTTTCTCCTCTCTTGTTTATGGAGAGAGATAGGGTCTCTAATTACAGTAGGACATCTGGAGATGAATAATATATTGTAGGGTAAAGTATCCTTCAAACTGTAGTGTAGTAATCACAAACTAATGAAACAATCCAAGTTAAAATAAAGGTTCTCTCCAGAGCTGCTCTCATAGTCCTTAGCTGTCCCAGTGCTGGGTAACATTTGAGTGAGATCTGAAAAGAATCTTTTAGTCCATTCCATAATGGTGAATAAATACAAATGTGTACAGAAAAATTCTAACGACTCTCTTTCTCAAAAGAACACATTAGTCTGAATTGTGATTAGCTATTTGGTAGTACCTACAAAAAGCCTATCATGAAAACTGCATGTCTAGTTACTAAATCCTTCTATTAGAAGTGGTCAAATTAATGTAAAAAAGAAAAGCAGCAAAACAAAACAGAAAACACTTTGGCTAATTATCCTTAAAGATTTTAAATAGACAGTGATGTCAGATAGTGCTTAAAATATTTTTTTTCTTTGATAGGTTCCAGGCTAAAAAGAAGCTATCTATAAATATTTGAGGGGAAATGTCCTGAGGAGACAACATCAAATTCAATTATCTTGAGTTTATTACTTTTCCAGTAATAACTGAAGCAATATATTGGATGGCATTTCCATGGTAAACTTTTTAAACGATATTAAACCTTTGTAATTTTATTTTGCTAAAACCTCCTGTGTAAAACAACTAATATTTTCTTAATCACTCATGGCCACAATAAAATAAAATTGCTAAACTGTGTGCCACAACAGATTGATATTTTGTATCAACACCTGAGCTATACTCACCAAATGGACAATGACAATAGTATGACTCCACACCACTTTGGCAGGAACCACCATTAAAGCAGGGGTTACATTCACAGTAATTGACTGAAGATTCACACATTTTACCTGAAAAGTATCAAACTCGTTAAAAAAAAATCTTATGCATAAACATATTAATACCATTACTTCATAGCCATATGTAAAAATCAATTCTGAGAGATCATATCTTGGAGAAAAGAAATATAAGAATATTTTACTTGACATGAGAAAATTGGAATACCTCTCAGTTCAAAATCTTATTTAGTTATCCTATTGTAAAGATGCGCATTAAAATAGTTAGGAAATAATTTACATAATCATCTTGGAAGGAACTACTGTTTTCAGGAAAATCACAAATGGTGAACATATTTAAATGTTTTCACTGAATTTATTTTCTCTTGTCCATGTTGCTTCCTTTTTTAATTTTATAATGAGATTTGAAACTTTTACAGTAAAATTCTCACTGCAGAGATTTCCTTGACTCAGATTTTTAAAGGTAAGAAACAGCCTCGTTTAGCCTGTCAAAGTAAAATACTTTCACTCTCAAGAAATATCCCTTTACTGACACATATCTGTTGTAAAACAGAATAAGAAATCAGGAAACACATCATATATTTCAAATACTTAAGATTTACTCTTGACTACCGGTTATGTATACCTTGCCTTTTTTCTAAAACATTAATACCTAATCGGCATGTTTTTCAGTTTATAAGGACTTCTCAAAGATCATCTTAAGTTGAATCAATATTGATTGAGTACCTATTACTGGCCAGGAAGGCTAGAAGATGGGGATATGGTAGGCAAAACAAACAAAACAAAACAAAACACACACACATACACAGAAACAGGTAAGTGTCAGATCATGACATTTCCATTTCAGTGGGGGAGATTAATTCAAACAACAGGAAACTTTTGCATTTCATAGATAAAGGAGAAGAGTCTCTCCAAGGCTAATATTTTGCCTAAGAAATTATAAAATTATGGCACAGACCAGTGTAGGTCTCCTCCCATATCCAGGCTTTGCAAAGCTGTGATTGAATAATTAACCTCTAGGTTAACTAATGCCTTTATTAAATATCTTATGAAAACATGTAAGTTTTACATGGACAACCAGACTTAATGTTGAGCATAGATAATCCATTTCATCATGATTACTATGCTTAAAACAAAGTCAAAGGTTTGTTTAATTTAGTTCTCCTTTTGTGGCTTGATTATGTAGCCACAATTGTTCTAGTTTAAAATTATAAGCATGAGTCAGACCTCATGACATTGCTAACTAAACACGTTTCTCTACATCACAGTGTCATAAACAACATTTTTTTCTTTATAAATAAAATTGGGAACTTCCTTACAAGGCAAAATGGTAACATATTTAGAATACCTTTCCATTCTAGGGGGAAATAATGAAAATAAACAAGTTACCAATCTAGAGGCACAGAAATTAGGTTTTAAGTATTGTAGCAATGAATTACATTTGAGAAACAGGCAGAACAACTTTATTCTAAGCCTGTACAATATCACATCGGAGAGATGCTCTGTCATAGAACTCTCTCCTACGGTGTTTTCCAACTGGATTTCTGACAGATCACTCTAGAGAAGTGGATTTTTTTCATTAGTACTAGTATTGCCCAAAAGAGAATAAATAAGACCTATTGACTGTACTTTTAATTACTTATTTGCTATCAGGAAAGTCACATCCACTCCTTGCATTTTTTTTCCACTATAAAAACATTCACATGTGCTATTGGACTAAGTAAGGTTTCATTTTTCTTTTTTTGAAAATTTCTTATAGAATTTTATTAAAAGTAGCATGTATTGAGTACAGTTGTCCTTGAACAATGCTGGGTTTTTAAAGAAGCCAACCCCTGTAGTTGAAAATCCACATATAACTTTTGACTCCCCCAAGAGTTACCTACGAATAGCCTGCTTTGACCAGAAGGCTTACCAACAGCATAAATAGTTGATTAACACATATTTTGTATGTTATATGTATTAAATACTGTCTTCTCACAATAAAGGAAGCTAGAGAAAATAAAATGCCATTAAGAAAATGATAGGAAGAGAAAATACATCTGTAGCACTGTATTTATCAAAAAAATATACATATAACTGGACCTGCATAGTTCAAACCTGTGTTGTTCAAGGATCAACTGTACATAGATTAATATACTTCATATGTGGTTAGTCTAATATTATGAAAACAAATTAGTGGGTTGCAAAATTACAACTTTACTTCTGGAAGACTGGAAACAGGGAACAGAGAGTAACCAATTTAGGGAGCACTGTCACGAACAATTACACAACTATTGGGACATATGTGCTCTCCAAGAAAAAATATGTAAGTGTATAAGAACACAAGTATTTGATACCATAAATCTCAAATATATTTTCTTTTGAATCCTGTTGGAAAAGACTGCCTTTTAAAATTTTGGTTTAAACAATAACAGCAAAAGAAAATTAGGTGGGGTTTTTGTTTAATTTATGTAAACTGGTTATCTTACTCTTGCAAAATTAGAATTTAACATAGACATCCGAGTTTAATGTAAATATAGACTATAGGCTATTTCAGTTAGTCCAAAATTAAGGATGGAAAGAAACCCAAATTAAGTAAGACTTACTTACATATTGAAACTTACAACTATGGAAATGGGAGAAGAAGCTACAAACTAAGCAAATATTAATTTGAGAATGAATTTCTCTTGAAAGTTAAAGTAAATTCTCAATGGAATCTGATTCTTTGAGTATACAACAATATAAATAGACATTGGTAAGAGAAGAAAAATTCAACCTTTCATTTCGCATTTTAACTTAAACCAGAGCTTTGTTTTCTTACTTTTCTCTAGTAGGTAGATATAAAAAATGTAAAAAATGACTCTGCTAGGAGTTAAATAAATTAATTTATTGTTGGGTTTGAGGAAAAATAGTCGTATTTATATGTTGGTGTTAGAGTATATAAATTATTTGCCACTCAAAAATTTAGTTTGAGTACTCCATTTGATAAGTATTTTTTTAATTAGTGAATTTCAAAGAGGTTGCCATACTAGATTCAAAGACACAGTTTGAAAACTCAGTGTTGCAATTTAAATTATTATTAAAAAGACTATTTTATGTGAAGGAAAGAAGTCATAATTTCACATAGAATTAAAGGAAAACCTTGAAATGCAAATTTCTAGGGTTTGGAAAAGTTCATGCTCTATTATCCAGTTAGAAGTCAGCAGCAAATTCTGTATTGTTCGCCACATATCTATCTACTTAAATTCTCATGTTAATGGCATAGTGCTTATCAGAGAATGCAGCAGTTTGAATGCTTCTATTACAAAAAAATCTGATGTGTTGGAGCACCATGAAGCCAAATCTTGGATCATTAACTTAATTAATACTGCAAGTCAATTAACAATATTTGTCAGAGCCTTGAGGCTTGTAAGTATACTGATAGGGCCTGCACAAAGAAATGCAACCATACCTCTGGAACACAAAAAGCCTTGTTCTATTAAGATATGTTGTGATAGCAGCTGTTTACAAGAATAAACTGGTCTCTTTGCTCTGACATTCATCAATTAATGTGTTGATATAAATTATTTATCATAGATAGAAGAAGGTGTGCTTCGAGAAGTATAAGCTCTTAGAACTTGGAGAATGGGAATTACTGAAAGAGAAAATGAACAGATCATGGGAGGCCAGTTTATCCACAGATTTTCCAAGGTTATAGTTTAAATTTACAAAAGAAATTTAGCATATTATCTTCATGTTTGGGGCAGAAGGTATGCTGAATTCATAAACTGAATCTGTTGTGATCACCTGTGGTCTTTTCAACAAGGCTGTACATTTGAATTTCTTTCATTCCAATAGAACATTTTAATGTCGATTATGTAGAGCAGAGCTAAATTTATTCTCACCTGTTAAATTTGAACACCTTTGAGAATATGATAATTTTGTAGATTATATTACACATATTACATATAATTCTTAGAGTATATTACATATATTAGATCACAACAATTACTATTTTTGCATCTATTGTATTTATACATAGATAAAAGGGAAACTGTAAAACTATCAAAGTCCAATTTATATCTAAGTTGATTATATTTTTAATAAATCTGATTTCCTAATAGATATGTTATTTATTCTGAATACTTATGCTTATAAGCTTTTTTATTATTTTAGCAGAAGGTAGCTTTATCACACTGTTAATGGTTTCTATTACTGTGCAAGGAACTGTGAAGATAGCTCATCTAAAGATCCTGACTGAGGGACACCTGAGTGGCTCAGTAGGTTAAGCGGCTGCCTTTGGCTCAGGTCATGATCCCAGGGTCCTGGGATCAAGTCCCACATCGGGCTCCTTGCTTGGCAGGGAGCCTGCTTCTCTCTCTCTGCCTCTGCCTGCCACTCTGCCTGCTTGTGCTCTCTCTGTCTCTCTCTCTGACAAATAAATAAATAAAATCTTTAAAAAAAAAAAGATCCTGATCGAACAGTATTATGTTTTTTTGCATCAAAAGAAAGCAAAAAAATCACATTTAAGAGGTGCTAGTAAGAAAAACAAAAGGAAAACAACTGTTTTACTTTTGTATTTTAAAACATGCACAAATGATACTACAGTACAATGATAGTACAGATGATGATATATAATGACATTCATAAAACCCATGATAAGCTTACAAATATGTTTGTTTTCTGCAGAAATAAGAAGCATTTAAGCTTCTGGAAGCCTCTTACTAATACTTTCATAAGTCGAAAATCATATTTTAAAGAAAAGTAATGAAAATAAGAAATAAGCTACTCTTTTGTATCTCACAGAAAATTTCATTTCCGATCTATTCACTAGATTTTGTTTATATTCTATGGTGTTCCAATCACAAGATCATTGACAACATTCGCGTACAACTTGTGATTTTAAAAGAATGACTCAGTTACGACTCCCATCTTCATGAAAACAAACGTTTGCCAAGTTTCTCAGTAAAATTACTATGCGCAACCTGTATATAACTTTATATGTCTGGAAAAAAATTCCTATTTATACTGTCAAATGTCATAAAAGTGATGAATGGACAAATCTCATCCTCCCCTGAAATATCAGGACTTACTTGAGACCATAGGAAAACTTCTCCATATGGTAATAAACCCTGGCATTACTCCAAATACCACACCTAAAATGCATCCAGATGTGTGAAAGTGGATGGGAAAGGTTAAAGGGGCTATGAACTAATTCTGTTAGGAGAGACTCAGATTATCTACACCCTGCGTTTTACAACACCATCTATTCCTCTGAAAGACTTAATGCAGGACTGTGCTACAAACAGTGGATACCTGGAGCAGAAAGACAAATGATAAGTGGTTACTGACTGTAATCGTGCTTTCTAATTAGTGTTCTATTAAGTGCAAGAAATGTCATTTGTATAGGAAAAGAAATAATGCATTCATAGTTATTAAGCTGCTAATTTCCTCCAGAATCCCCTGAACTTCTGAGGCATGAATAATATGAAAGGTATTTTCTTTTGATTTACTGAGGTATGTTGACAATGATGTAATTTCTGGTATTATTAAACCTTGTGAAAATCTAGAAAGTAATTTATCACATGCCCTATACTATATTAAATTGATTCGTTCTTTCTAATATGCTGTATTACAGTGAATCAAAGCTCCATTTATGATATAAAAATTAAATTATAGAACAGTTTTTTAATAATGAAACATAAAGTGATTGCTACTGAATGTGAAGTCCCAGCATTTTTTTTTCAATTTCCTTTTGGTTATTTTTCCAGTAATTAAGAAGATGAGATCAGAAACACAAGTTTTACAAACAAATTCATTCTTTCTAAATCTCTCATTCATTTAAAAAAAAATCCTTATTTCACATGTATTATGTGATCTTATGGTTACCAACTTAAAATAAAATTTAAAAAATATATATGATGAATTCATATATCAGGAATATACTGGTGGTGATGTGGTAATAACTATATCCCTTCATATCTTTTTATTGTAGTTGTTCCGTAATATTCATTTTTGTACTTATGCCCTTAGAGGATGTTCATACTAAAATCTCTGTACAGCTAACAATCACTCCCTGTAGGATTCTTAGGATAAAATCTTTTGGTTTTCATCAGTGTGTAAGCCGCTCACTCTTCTGATCTTTAGAGCAGTTTCTAACTTTATGTGACATATACAGTGGTGGTAGTGGTGGTGGGGTGTGTGCGTGTTATGGGGTAATATCTGAGAATTATTCTAAACCTAAAGTTAAGAAAATCTCACA
Organism: Potos flavus; assembly: GCA_028534135.1. Classification (NCBI taxonomy): domain Eukaryota; kingdom Metazoa; phylum Chordata; class Mammalia; order Carnivora; family Procyonidae; genus Potos; species Potos flavus. The sequence goes on from CM052899.1 coordinate 84,474,802, forward strand.
GTTCTAGTTTGTAATGCCACAGACTGTAAAACAATCATTGAAAAAAATGCAGGTAAAAGTTCAAAAAGGTAAATAGAAGCTAGGCGATCAGAAATAGTTCTGATGTCCGAAACACATTTCAATATATACAGGCTTTGGGTAAAGCTTTACCAAAGCATTAGCACTTAATTAGCATTAATAAAAGTAAAGCTAACTAGACTTATTATTTTTAAAAATTCATTCTATGAGGTACACATATGCTTAGGTAAGAATTTTGTTTTATGGCTCATTAGCTCTGAGTAGCTTCTTTAAGATGTTTTGACGCATTTACTCCATCCTCCTGAGCCAGGTTAGCTGGTAAAGACTACCTGGAAGGACTAACTCAAAATGATTCTTCAGGGATTACCTTTACGAAGAACATTAAATAGATACATTTGAACAATACATTCTGTATCGATTAAGAATGAGTCGCTATGCTTTTTGTTATACCATTTCCTGTAAAACAAAACGAAGAAATAAAACTATCAGACTTGAATTATCTGCTAGTTTTACTGGATGGACTATGCACATAGAATTTAAAACTATGAATTACATGAATTCAAAAAATAGATTCGTATTATTCGTTCAACTTTGTTTACATCATTCTTGATCAGCTAGATTATCTCCAGCTATGCAAATGAAGGATAAAATTAGCTTTGAAGGGGGGCAGCATGTAAAATCACCATAGTAATTTCAAATTTCTTTTGTAACTCCAAATAACTTTCCTAATAGAAAAAGGTTACAATCTACAGTCTTTGGTGGCTCTGGCTCTAGAGTCACCAGAATGTAAGCTGAATTTTCTACATTCTTTCTATGCCAGATAACATCTCCTGACACTCAGCATCATTCTTATCCTGTATTGCACGGCCTGGAAGTCACGAAACTATCTTTTCTAGACTCCTTTCCAACAGAGCTCAGGCATACATTCTGCCAGTGGGTGAGAGCTGAATGATATTTGAAGAGTGAAAGCAAAGCAGGGACTGTTCTGGGACTCACTCATTGCAGGACTGCAGGTAGACAAGATGGTTGGCAGTGGTTTCTTGCAGTACCTACAGTGTTCTTATTGCTGAGGTTATTGGTGAATTTTCCCAAACTTCATTCTTAGTCAGTTTAAAGGTTTTGCAAGCTATTTCCTAGTATTAAGTAACTTCCTACCTGGAAGTCCAGACGTAATTTCAGTTCTTGACCGATCTCATACCAATACACTATCTCATATGCTTTCTGTGCAGATCCAATAGGATAGTGGACAAAAGTTCTTAGAAGATATCATGGACTTGCCATAATACTCCATAGCAAATACAAACCAATGTGTGATGAAGAATCACATACATTTAAAAAGAGGCTCTGGAGCCAAGCTTACGGTGAAAACCCATTTAGACCCCGTTCTGTGCCACGCTGGAGGCAAGTTATTTAATTTCTTTTAACCGGTCTGAGATGCAATATTTTGTGCCTTAATAATAATAATACATTTTGTTGAATTTTGAGAAGAACTAAATGAATTACTAACTGAATAATAATGTCTATATTGTGGCGAACTTTAAGCAGGGTTCTAAATAGCAACTTGGTAAATGTTATGCATATTTCATAATAAAAAGAGGGGAATTCCTAAAAGTTTCAATTACTACAGTTAGAAAAGTATGCAATGTACATTTAAATGTAATGAATCAAAGAAAGAAACAAACTAGAGGGAGGTTATGTTAAAGAATTAGCTCTATGCCCAATCACGAAGCAACATCTATGCTGAAGTCAGCATGTGGGGCCTTCGCTCGTACCATTGATAGTTCCCCTGTTCCTTATCTACTACCAAATGCCTTCACACATTTTTCATTCTAAGACTCAGTATAATCTCATTTTAAATCTAAGTGTGAATGAGTGTATTGTACTAAAATGCACAAAGAAATAATCTTTATTGCTGAATTCTCAGCAAAGGAAGTAATTTTGGGGGTTGGAGCAGGAAAGACTAAGGAAAATCTTCTAGAAATTCTGAACTGATAACATGAATCCAGTCATATTATTCATAATGCTAAGAATACAGCTGGAGTAAGATCCATGCCTTGTGCCATTGAGGCTTCTTATCTTTGTAGAAATTCTGTGCTACACTTCTATTATTATCACTACATAGCACTACTACTAATATTACTAAAATTCGTTGCTACTTATTGAATGCTGGGCATCTGGTAGGTGTTTTACAAGCATTATCTTTATTTATTACAACAAACCTGAAAGATAAGTAAGTATGACTATTTTCATTTTGCAGATGCAGAAATTGAAGGTCAGCAAAGTTAAATGACCTCCTGAAAGCTATAGCTAAATCAAATACTATAAAATCGTTTGACTCTTTCCATTACACATTACTGCTGCCCCTTTTCTTCACTTATATTTCAAGGATATTATTTTATTAGTAGGCAAATCCTGTATGTTCTGCTTTGACTTATTCAAACTTGCTTTATGTCACCGTCAAGCAATTCGATTCTTCAAACATGAAGCCATAAGTATAAACGTGATGGGCACCTTTTTAAAAAATATAACGGCTAGGGGTGCCTGGGTGGCTCAGGCAGTTAAGTGTCCAAGTCTTGGTTTCAGCTCAGGTCATGATCTCATGGGTCATCTGATTGAGCTCTGGTTGAGCTTCATGGTCATTTGGGAGTCAGCTTGAAGATTCTCTCCTTGTGCTCCTTCCCACACCACGCATGCATGCTCTCTCTCTCTCAAATACATAAGGAAATCTTTTAAAAAATATAATAGCTAAATGTATATTATTTAAAAAAAAAAAGATTTCATTTATTTATTTGTCAGAGAGAGAACGCCCAAGCGGGGGGAGCAGCAGGCAGAGGGAGAAGCAGGCTCCCTGCTGAGCAAGGATCCGGATGTGGGACTCAATCCCAGCACCCTGGGATCATGACCTGAGCCCAAGGCAGATGTTTAACCGACCAAGACACCTGGGCATCCTGCTAAATGTATTTTCTTATAAAAACTTCTTTTGAAGTATTATTCTGTAAACTATTTACCGAATTAAAAAAAAAATACGTCCTGGTTTTACTTATCTCACTGGTACTTTAAATTGTATTTGTAAACACTGCAGAGCTATCCAATGTAATATATATGGCCCAATACTATATAGTGTGCAAATTACAGCAGAGACTTTCTCTCTCCTCAAACTCATTAACAGCATAATATTTATACACATTTGAAGGTGTACCAACAACTGATCAGCTAATAGATAGATAGATAGATAAATGATAGATAGATACAGAAACCAATAGAGATATATGTAATTTGTACACCATATCTTATTAAGATGCCAAAGACTAGTGAAACGTATTTGCTGCTCTATATTTTATTATGCTCCCTAAATGTCAAGGTAAATTACGCTTCAGTTTTGTCGTGGCTTACCAGAGAAGTCAGCTATTATTATGCTTTCTACCTGATAGTAGAAATAATGAGGCATTTTAATTTCAATTTTAAAACACTGCTTTTGCTCTATTGTGACAGTGTGGATCATATTTCAATAATAATGATGACAGTGATCTTAAAAGATCATAAAAATGGTGATGATAGAGGAATCAAATAGCGATAACTGTTAACAGTCATTTAGGACATAAAATGGTCTGGCTCTTATGCTTTAAATATATTATGTCCTTTAAATTTTAGAACACTCTCATTTGAAGATATTATACTTTTTGCTCTTGTACAAGACACTTGGCAGACTGACTAATAGCTACAACTCTGGAAATAACTGTATAGGCTTACCACCTGACTCTGTGACAAATCTAGGTCGCCTCAGAAAACTGACAAACCTTCTCTCTGCTTCAGCTTCTTTTCTGTACAAACTGGAAAATAATTATACCAACCTCATAGGTTTCTTGTGAGAAGTAAATAAAATAAATACAGATAAAGTCCCTACAACAGCATTGGCCAATAATAAGTGTTTAAAACATTTGCTACGATTATGCCCGTTGTTAGGGAAAATCATTTAAAAATTACAAAATCCACTGCTTTCTATTATACTTGATGTGGCTAAAGTCTTAGGGAAAGAGCCAAACATCATCATACCTGTGTATCCAGTTTTGCAAACACAGCTGAAGCTTCCCGGAACATTCTGGCAGACAGCACCGTTCTTGCACGGACCCGACAGGCACTCGTTGATATCTCTCTCACAGGCCCTGCCAGTGAAGCCACCTGGGCAGCCGCAGGAAAATCCTCCTACTAAATTGTGACAGGTCCCACCATTGTGGCAAGGCGATGGAAGGCATTCGTCTATATCTACTTCACACCAGCTACCAGCGTAACCTGGCAGACACTTGCATAAGAAGGGCTGCAGAGGTTCATTTGCCACAATGATGACAGGAAGACTCTCGTGGCTCTTTAATACAGAGCTCACAGCCAGTCTTCTTACACAGCTCCCTCCGTTCTGGCATGGGCCATGAATACATGCGTCATGATCCACGGATTCTACCTTTACTCCACTCTGCCGGAGAAGGATCTCTTTGATGCTTTCAAAGAAGGTGGCTACACCGCTGGGATTCACATACTGATTATTGTTCCGCTTCACGGCTGCTAAGAGAAACGTTTTATTGTTCTCCTCATATGCACCATAAAGTTGCACAGCAGTCCCTAGGCCTGTCAGTTGGGAGCCGGCAATGCGTAGAAAATGAAGGTAGTGGTTAGTCAAGAAGTCTTTTACTGTTGGAACACTGAGACGCAGTAGGATGCTGTTATCCACTGTAGAATTGGAAAATCCAGCAAAGAAAACTCGAATATTGCTTGTGACTGTGCTGTGAACTCCATCATTGCTAAGGACAGTGAGATCGAACGTGCCATCTGTTGACCTCGGCTGTGAATTTAGATCACAAGTACCCCTTGGAATACTGAACAGGCTTGTAACTCCCGAAGTAAGGGAGCAGTGGAAGGTGTCTAACACATCTGGATCCTGTGGCTTCACAGAACCTAAAATCCCACCAGGAAACAAATTGCCGTAATAATTAACAAATATCTCCACGGTCCGAGACTGGGAAGGATTATCATTTTGGTCTATAACGGTGATATGCACGGTTCCTGTGGAAGACATTTGGGGAACACCAGAATCCCTAGTAATCACAGACAGATAGAAGTCTGCAATCTGTTCTCTGTCGATCTCTCTGGTTGTGCTCAGAACTCCAGCAGTGTTCAGACTAAAATAATTGGTGGCAGGACCTGTGCTCAGTAAGTAATAGGTAAAGGGGCCTTGATTTGGAGGGAGATCGGGATCAGTGGACTGAAGGGTCATCACCAGAGTTCCCGGCCGTCTGTTTTCCATAACTTCACCTTCGCTGATGGTCAACATAGGTCCATTATCATTTATATCTTCAAGGGTAACTAACAGGGAGGCGCTTCCTGTAGCTGAGGGGGTCCCTGAATCAACAGCCAAAACCGTGAGATTATAGATAGGTAGCGTTTCTCTATCCAATTCCGCAGTGACAGTGATCTGTCCTGTCTGTGGATTGATGGAAAAGGCACCGTTTTCATTCCCTGATCCAATGAAGTAAGAGAACCTGCTCCAGCTGGGGACAGAGTCTGAGTCAAAGGCACTGACAAATGTCACATGAGTCCCAGTGGGGACCCCTTCACTGATCTGAACGCTGTAGATATTTAAACTAAAAATGGGTGGGTCATTGGCATCAAGCACAGTGATGTTTACAGTGACCTCATCGATATCTGCACCCCTGATGCTGCCGAAATTCTTGGCCAACACCTTCAAAGATACCCTTTCTTCCCTTTCCCTGTCGAGAAGCCCAGAAACATAAATTTGCCCAGTCTTCTTATTGATCTGGAAGCCCTTCTTCCGGCTGTTACCGAAAATCAAATAGTGTACCTCCCCATCAGTGCCCAAATCACGGTCACTGGCAAACACTTCTCCAACAATAGTACCTTTAGGAGCTGCTTCTGAGATTTCAAAATAGTAAAGTTTGGAAACAAAGCGAGGCACGTATTCATTCGTCCCTTTTAGTTGTATATTAACAGTGGCAAAACTGCACCTTTCCTCATCGGGGACATTGAAGGCTTTCACAGTAAGGTGGTAGCTCTGCTTGGTTTCAAAATCCAAGAAGCCTTGAGTGGTGATGACTCCTGTGTTAGGGTCAATGACAAAGAGGTCACTGTCAGATGACTGTACGGTGTATGCAATCACAGCATTGGTTCCAGAGTCAGCATCTGTTGCATTTAGGTGGATGACTGTTGTTCCACTTGGGGCATTTTCCAAAACAGTAGGGGAATATTCATCAAGGAAGAATACTGGAGAATTGTCATTCACATCAATCACATCTACGGTCACACTGCAGTAACCCGTTCTTGCAACCCATCCTCCATCTGTCGCACTAACAGTCATTTCATGTTTCTGGCATAACTCATAATCAAGAGCTTTGGCTAGTGTTAATACACCTGTGGAGGAATTGATGGCAAAAATGCCTTCTTCATTTCCTGAAGAAATAGCGTACCTAATCAAGCCATTCATGGCTGCATCTCTGTCTCTTGCAGAAACAGTTCTGACGATGGCCCCAATACTGTGGCTTTCGGGGATGGTTGCGCTCATGTGACTTTGAGAGAATTCAGGTGTATGGTAGTTTTCCTCGGTGACAATTATTTGAACAGTGGCTTGGGATGAAAGTGGAGGGTTTCCTTTATCTCTTGCAGTGACAGTGATCAGAAAGTTTTGATTCAAATCAGATATCAGTGAAGATGCCACCGAAATCCACCCTGTACCATTGTCCAACTTAAATTTTCCAAAATGATTTCCATTAGAAATCAAATATTCCACCTCAGAATTCAGACCAAAATCTCTGTCATCTACTGCAGTAACTTTGATTAACCTAGTACCAACTTTAACATTTTTGGTGACTGGAGTAAAATATTTAGGTTTAAGAAATTGTGGTGCATTGTCATTACTGTCCACTGTGTTGATGGTAACTGTTGTCTCACTAAGTAATGAAGGATTACCTCGATCTGAAGATGTCACTATAAAACTATGTCTGTTGATGTTCACATTACTGAAGCCACTGACGTTCTGGTATTTTAAGACCTGTTTATTGAAAATCTCTCCCGTGGTGGCATTAATCCTAAAATACTCTGACTGAGATTTTATAAAATAAAACACTTGTCCATTTGATCCCTCATCAGGATCTGTTGCGGATACCTGAGTCACTTTGGAGCCAATTTCAGGAAGTTCAGGGCAATCTAAGTAGTAGGAGGGTCTGCTAAATCTTGGAGCGTTGTCATTGACGTCCGTCACAAATATTGTGACATCTGTACTTACGGTCCACCCAGAATCGTGTGCAGAAACTCGGATTCTGTAACGGTCCGTATCTTCTCTATTTAAAGGTCTACTAATTACAATATCTCCTGTGCTGGGATTAATTGTAAATGGAAGACTTGTGTCTGTTATAGAATATCTACTAATGGCATTTATACCAATGTCTTCATCAGAAGTTGTGACACGTGTAACTGTGTATCCTAAAGGGGAATTTTCAGGAACATAGGCACTGAATATCTGAGAAAACCTAGGGGCGTTATCATTTTCATCCAAGATATTAATGATGACTTTTACTGAGGTACTCTGAGAAGGGGAGCCTTTGTCCGAAGACTTTATGGTAAGCACATACTGCGATATTTTTTCCCTGTCTAATGGCCGAACGCTTCTAATTTCACCAGTGGCATGATTAATAGTGAAACTATGTTCTTTGTTGCCATTAACAATTTCATAATCTAACTGTCCATTGGGTCCACTGTCCTTATCCGTTGCCGAAACAGTAAGTATTTTGCGAGGAGAAAGATTTTCCAATATTTCAGATACAAATGGATCTTCCTTAAAAACCGGGGAATTATCATTGACATCTAAGACTGTTAAGTCAAGTTTCTCATAAGAGGATAAAGGAGGGAAGCCTCCATCCCTGGCCTCTATCCATATGACATATTTTTGTATCTTTTCAAAATCCAGAGGTTGACTAATGGACACCTGCCCTGTTAATTGATCGATTTGGAATGTATTGCCAAGGTTCCCACTTGCAATATAATAGGACAAAGGTTCTCCTCTCAAGGAGGACCCCGTAATGGTGGTGACAAGAGTGCCGACTGGCTGGTTTTCAGGAAACATGAAAGTCTGTTCTTTGGCTCTGACTTTAGGGAAATCTGCCTTGTTCACAAATCTAACAGTCACTGTTGTAGAATCTGTCTTTGGAAATGAGCCACCATCTTTTACATGTACAGAAAATGTCACTTCTGAAGCCCCAGTTAGTGGTCCAGCTGCCATAATAGCTCCTCTCAGTGGGTCAATGTGAAATTTTTCAGAGTTTCTACCCGAAAGAGAATAATGCAGTTCAGAATTGGGTCCAATATCAGCATCTGTGACTGTAACCGCAAAGACGAAGGAACCTATGAAAAGAGGGAGTGTGCAGTTACAATCACACAAAACCCAAATAAAACATTTGCTAGGAGATTAACGTATACAAAATATTATATCATTCCCTAATATCACTTTACTTTCTTGTGATTACTGGGGGAGAACAGTAACTCCTGTATTACCTCTGAAGTTCCCAAGTCAAATCTACTTAATGGTAGTCTTCAGGGACTGACCTGCCATTTTCTAACTAAAACCCATATGGTCTACTGGATTTAATATTTTTCAGTATGCCTTTGAGAGAAGCACAGGGAAGAGCAATGGCTAATCATCCAGAATTATAGTTCCTAGGAGGAAAATCTGTACATAACACAACTTCCAACAAACATGATACTACAGGAGCTCTGCTAAGAGCTCTGTTTCTACCCAATGAGAAAAGATAATCGCTCTGTTATGTCTTAAAACATCTTTGAATTGCCGTATAGTTAATCATGTCAACAAAATTTTTAATTTGTTTTAAAAAATTATTTTGATTCTTTATAGCCACTGTTTCTTAGCAGCATTCTTTTATCTGTGAGCTATTATCACATGGAGATAAAATACATACATATATATTTATATATAAAACCATAAATCAATTAGAACAATTATAAAGTAGGACAAAATAAGAACTGAGGAAGAATGGACTCAATTTGGATTCCAAAAGTTAGTGCTTGGGATGAATGCCAAAGGAACAGATTGTAGCAGGAATATGCAGAAAAACTGCCATAAGGACATGTTTTTGATATACTCATTCAGAAACCTCTTCCAAACCTGCACTCATACCCCTACAGTAAAGTTTGTGACAAAAGTGAAAAGTCTTTTATTAAGGCCAGTGATTGTGATTAATTATAATAAGTCTAATGAGGAAAATATGCTTCAGCATTACATACTCACTTTTTATAGGGGATGCTACATTGAATCACCACACATTGGATGTAATTAGAATCATGCCTACCAGCATCATTTCAGCTAAAGGCCTTCATCAGGGATTTATGACTTTGATATTGACATTTCCTTTTGATAAAAAATTGGCACAAAAATTTATGCATTTCATACTTTGAATTGGTATCAATTTGACATTCTCAAGTGAATATAAGATCAAAGATCACTGAGAGGAGAAATCCTGGATCCATTTATTTTTCCTTTTATTTATTTTTTTTCCTTTTTTTTTTATTTGACAGAGAGAGAGAGCGATCACAAGTAGGCAGAGGGGCAGGCAGAGAGAGGGGGAAGCAGGCTCCCTGATGAGCAGAGAGCCCGATGCGGGGCTCGATCCCAGGACCCTGAGATCATGACCCGAGCCGAAAGCAGAGGCTTTAACCCACTGAGCCACCCAGGCGCCCCTATTTTTCCTTTTAATTAAAAATATTTTAAAGCAAGGCAGATTGAATTAATTTTGGCCTATATTTGTATATTTTCCTGTTTGGAAATGCATCTCAAAAATTGCAAATGGCAGATTATTTGTGCAGTTCTTAAGAGAGCTTGCCATTCTTTACAAACAAGCAAATAAAACTAAATTGAATATAAATGAAGAAAGAGAAATGCATATTGTCATTTGAAAGTGGTCATTAACATCTTCATAAACTTACTAACAGAAAACCTTCATCTACCAAAACTAGAATAAAATAGTAATAAGAAAAATTCATTAGAAGTATTCATTCATTAAATACTTTCAAAAACCTATCTATGAAGGATTGAAGTAAAATATTTATTTTCTATCAACAAATACAGTTGAATGCTTACTACTTCCCAGATGTTTCAGGTGCTAGGATATAGCAAAAAAAAAAAAAAGAAAAGAAAAGGAAACAGTGTCCCTCCTTTCAGGAAATTTACAAAAAAATATATCTCAGGGCAGAATTCTTCTTGACTATGAAGTGGCTATTTTAATCATTTGAAAATGTTCAAGTAATATTAAAAAATAAGTACCAGGAAAGATGTAGCAATTATAAAATCTTAAGCACAACTGTTGTAGGATAAAAGAATTATTTTGAGATTCAACGTTCCTTCAATTTCATTAGTCAAAACAAGCTGGATTTTAGAGGATTTGTAAACCTAAGCTATATCAGAAATACTCATGTAAAAGTAACAGAAATACATTTATAGAAAATGCCCATTGTATATAGTTTGCGTTTATCCATGAGACCTCAGAGTTCATTACCTGGAGGAGTAGGAGACGGGATGTGTGTAACATATGGATGATGTTGAAATCTTGGTGGATTGTCATTGACATCAGTCACAGTGACGAGCACACTGGTAGAACTGGAAAGAGGTTCTGGGGATCCAGCGTCACTGGAGACCACAACTAAAGTATAATTCTCTTTTGTTTCCCTGTCTAGCAATGCGCTTGTGATGATTTGTCCCGTGGATGGATTGATGGTGAACTGAGAGTTTCCACCAATGATCCTATAACTAAATAGAGCAGAGATGGGCAGATTTTTTCTGGTTATCATGTTGTAGCATCTATTCAGTAAAATTTAAAAACTGAGACAGAAATGTAAAAAAAAAAAATCACTAGAAGTACGATCACACAACAGTTAAAGAATATGGCTAAAAGATAAATATTTCAAATTTTATGTGAGCATCTAATGGGCAATCTTTACTGTGAAATGTCTAGTGAGCTAAGCAGGTCCTCACAAGTTCTGTGGATTTCTTGGATCATGCAAGGCCCCAAAATATACCCAGAAGACAATTGTGTTATAAATAAGTGAACCCAAAAGCATAAATCAGGACCTTGCTCTAATACTGTGGTTAGTGGCCAGGATCACAAATGAACATCTGTTAAATAAATCTAAAAATTATTTTTCTGCTGCGTATAATAATAAACCAGAGATTAGTGGAGAATCTTATTTTTAAAGACAAAACACTGTATTTGACATCCATTGACTACCCAGAACAACTAAAGAACAGATTATTTATACGAAGACATTCCTACTTACTAATTCTCTCATTTGTCATTCCTCATATGGCTATGCTTTTCTTTCTTGTTGTCAGGAAAGGTATGACATTTTCATGGATATTCTGATGCTAACCAGATTGGTTAATAGGCAGGAGTTTCCACTGAGAATAGCTTCCCTCTTCGTAAAGAAGGGGGAAGCTATCTGTATATTCCTGAGATCAGCTTGAAAAGAAGTAGCTAAGCTTGAAGGTTCAGAAACTGGCTGTGGTCCATTGTTTTTAAGGTTGGAGAGTGGCAAGGAAATAGATGTCTTTAAAAGTTTTCTCCTTGATGCCAACAAAGAAATGCCCTTGTTGGAATTGACTGCATGTTTCTACAGTTTGGTTTGTGCCCATGAAAACATAGCAACAGTAAGTATCTACCAAAGAGAGTAAAAAAAGGCCTACTATATTGCAGCAAGTAGAGTGTACATTCCTTCCATTAAGCTCACAGTTTAAAACAAACATTTCAGCATTTTCATCCTTTTTTAGAGAAATAATGAACTGTTGGGGAGCTGATATTTTTAAAAAATAGAAGTCCTATAAAATGATAGAAAAATGGAAAAAAAAA
>CM052899.1:84487234-84591731 GCA_028534135.1 Potos flavus
TATATTATATATTATATATAAATATAATATATAATATAATATAAAATATATAATGCTCATATACATTATGGAGTATACGATTATTTGTTTAAAAGTAATTAACATCTTTACTATTTTTGAACATTAAATAATAAATTGCCATGTTAAAATGCAATTTTTTTCTAGACTTTACCTGATTCTGAAGTATATCAAAAGTCGATTTTAAATATGAAGCGTTCCATAATGTTTCATAATATCTATAATACCAGTTTCATGCAATTTATACTTATAAGTTAAAACACACCCACACACATGCACACACACACACAGATAGAAGGGACACAATGGATAGATGGCCAAAATAAATCCCCAGGTTTGCCTTCCTTCTATCACTTCAGTCTTGGTTTGGTTCTCATCCCTCCATGGAGATCTTTCCTTCTTCTCTGGTCCACATTAATTTCTTCTAAGGGCATAAACTCTATTAGATTGGGTTTTGTGCTGTCTTTTTAACATCTAAGCATCTATGCTGGTCTTTAAAGATTTGAAGCATCTTACCGTGTTCTTAGTGTGTACTGAGCACACTATAAGGCATTTTATATATGCTCTCATGTAACTTCAAAACAATCCTGACACTTTGGTTTTGTTTTGGATTTTTTATGGATGAGGTATCTGAGTCTAAGAAAGATTCATGTAGTTGCCCAACAAAAGCATACCGCCTAAAAATGGTAAATCTAGAGTCGGAACTTCCGTCTTTATGACTTCAATACGCACCTGCTCCATTAGACCACAGTATAATAAAGGTAAAAGCAGCCTGAGCAGATCCAGTGGAGACAAGAAATGCTGTACTGCTCGCAAAGGCCAAAGGAGACTCTTTTTGTTTAAGGGATGTCAATGTAGCATTGGTTTACATTGATTTGGTTCAATGAAAATCAATAAATGCCTTACTTACCTACTGATTCAAGAATAAGAAATGATTTTTTCAAATTATTGGCGTAAGCTGACATCATTATTATCTAAAATCTAAATCAATCATTTTTGCACTTGTAAAGCTAAAATACCCCAATTTGAATCTTTTAACTTTTTTTTGCCTCTTCCTGAGATCTACGAGGATCATAAAACACTGTGCAGCATGTTACTAGAATACGATAATTTAGTAATAAAGAGACTGTACTTAGAAACACAATTCACCTGGGCATGAATTTTTACCTCACTCACAACACTTCAATTCATTAAATTGCTTAACCTTTCTAAGCCTTTTCTTTCCACCTGTAAAGTGTGGATCACATATGTATTCCTTTCACTTTGTAGTCTTGAATATTAAATGTAATTTCATGTGAAATGCATTTGGAATTGGAATTGGTACATGCCGAGAATTAAAAGTCTGGGATTACACACATAACAGAGCATATATACATATATAGTTATAATTTAATAATCTATCATATATAATCTATTATAATCCATCTATATACTTAGTTAAATGGATAGGCAGACTAACAGACACATGGCTTTGAAGGTAAAAATCCTGCCCTCAAGCTTACATCCTAAATGGAAGAAAGAGAGAAAAAGAAATAAGTACAAAACCAGGCAGTATATTTGAGTGTTATGAAACTATCCAGAAGCACTTGTCTAGGTATCCAAAAGCCAAAGAGACTTCTTTCGAGTGGAATGATTAAAAGAAAGGCTTCCTTGAGAAAGGCTAAATTGAAGCTGGCTTTTAAAGGGGCTACCCATCTTACGATAGTAGTGAAAAGGGAGAAAGCTGCTCCAGGTCAGGAGTCAGTAGATTTTTTTCTGTAAAAGGCCAGTGTTAGTACATATGGCTTTGGAGGCCAGAAGAGCTCTGCTATAATACTCAATTCGCCACTGAAGTACAAAAGCAGCCGTGGACACTACGTAAACGAGTGGGCATGGCTTTATTCCAATACGACTTTATTTACAAATGCAGGCACTGGGCCAAATCTAGCCTGCAGACTGCAGTTCGCAGAACCTTGATCTAGGACACAGAAGAACTTGAACAAGACCACAAGGCTTGGGAAAGCACTGATCCTTTTCCCAGGAGCAGAAAGTGATCCAGTGAGCCTGCGAGTTAGGCCTGTGTTGAGGACTGGGGCAGAATAAGCTGGGGCTGTTTATGGAGTGACTGGAATATGGAGACTGGGCATTATGCCACAGGCAAAGTGGAAGTTGAAAGATTTTGAGGAAGGGAGTATCACTGTTAAAGCTGAGCCACTGGATGCCCAAGCTGGTTCAGATTACTGCCATTGCTCTTTCATTCACTGACCCAGGCTTGGCTTCCTCCAGATCACTTCCTACAACACCGAGAGATAAATCATCATAAAATGTAAACTAGGGGTGTTATGGCCCAGTTTAAACACTTCAGTCGTTTCTCCCGTTAGATACAGACAGGAGTATGAATTTTTCACGTGGTATACAAGGCCCATTCCTCACCCGCACCAACCATGCCAAACAGCTTTGCTTCCCTTACACTATGCTTCTGCAGTGTTCCTTGCCCTTATGCCCATTATTGTCCTTGCCTAGAAGGTCTTTCATCTCTTATTTGTTGATAAGCTACTTCTCGGCCTTTCCAAAAATCATTAATTGTCCGAAGCTTCTACTGATTTCTTCCGATAGCGTTCTTTCCACCCCTTCTGTGCTTAAACTATATACTTGTCGCAGAGTACTATAATTACAAGACTACAAAATTCTCTCCTCTACTGAACTGTTCTCTTTGTGGTAGCTAGAGGGCCCAAGTCCTCAGGATTTAGAGTGCCTGGGACAGTGAGGGCTCCAAAATTATACGGTACGGTGTGGTGTATAGATTGGAGGGATTAGAAACCAGAGTCAGGGAAGAAAGTTAATTTTTATTATAATAGTCCAGGCATGATGTAATTGTGGGCTGAACTAGGATCTTGGCAAGAAGGTTGCACAGAAAAGAATGGTGCCAGAGGCATTAGTAAAGAAGAAACATGAGAACTTGTCCATTGACTGAGTATAGAGGGAGAGGATGACCCTTGGCTAGCAAACGGGGATGAAGAAAGCAAGGCAACACCATTAAAAGAAAGCAGAATGCCAAAAGGAGAAACAGGAAAACTTAAGAGTTTCTGAATGTTGTGCTTCTGATGCCAACAGAACCTCCAGGTAGGAGGGCCACTACAGAGTTAGAAATATCGTCAGGGATCTCAGGGATGGAGTCAGAATGGGTAGCACAGATTTAGAGTTTTCTGCATAGTTTTCTGGGTGGTTGCAGCTGTGAAAATGAATTATTCTCTCTCTCTCTTGCACTCTTATTCTCTTGTCCACACACACACACACACACACACACACACACACAAAGAAAGGGGAAAAAAGGACTGAGAAAAAATATTTGGGGAATATCCAAATTATTTTGGAGAAAGGAAATCAGAAAGTAAATTAGAAAGTGTGGTCAGAGATGCAGAGTGAGAAATAAGAGATAACATTACATAGACATTGAGGAGGGGAAAAAATGCCAAGAGAAAGGATGACCTGTAGTGCAAATATTGCAAAAGCTAAAGAAAAATACTCAGAAAAATCACTGGACTTGATAACTTTCAGCAGAAACTTTGGATAGATTATCTTTTCAATAAAACAATGGAGGAGAAAATCAGAATGAAAGATTTTCAGGAATAAATGTTTGGAGAAAACTGTGAGGAAGTGACCCACTCTCTCAAAAATGTGGTGTAAAAAGAGTGAGTACAAACAACAGCTCTAAGAATACTGGAATCATTCATTCAGTGCATTTATTTGTCAGTCACTACTATGTTGCAGACATCGTGCAAGGAAGAATATGTTAGGAGTAAAATAGATATAGGAAGAATAAAAAGAAAAAAACTAACTTCAGTTTAGTGACTTTTGTGTCCTGATAATTGTATTAAAGACATTTATGCATCTTAAAAAATTACATATATGTTACTTGGCACATAGTAGTGATCAATATATATATAACTCTCACAAATTGTAAAGTAACAATTCCTAGCTCCACTTTTACTGATGAATATACTGAGCCTTAGAGACAGAAACATAACTTTACTAAGTCATGGTAGGTAAATAAAGGAACCAGCATTCAATAGCAGATATTCTGAGCATTTCCATAGAAATCAATGCATGATCCAGGGAACAGGGATGCTTTGAAGATCTAGGAGAGAAATGCAAAAACTGTTGAATTAAAGATTTGGAGGACAATAAATGGGTGGGATTAAGAACACAGACTAAGGGATCTGTCTTATAGTCAATATAGTTTTGTGAGTTTCTCCAGGGCTGTGACATGAAAGTTAGAAGTGAAGTTTAAATGGAGATTTGGTCCATTCGAGAGAAAAAGGGATACACATCCTTCAAAGCTAACTGCTGGAATGGATGTCTGTCTGGGAAGCAGATACATAAAGTCAGTAAAGACTATGAATTAATACAGATAAGTTTACTAGAGGGGAAAATACTATAAGTGAAATAAAGTATATAACTCAAAGTGTACCATCCATAAAAATGTATAGCTTGTGCAAATGGGTAGAAACAAAAATATAAATAAATATTTGTTAGGTGACTGCTGTGTACAAGATTATGGTAGACCATAAGGGAAAATTAACAAATTATATGACACATAATGGGTGGTGCTCTTAGAGAGCCCATAAGTAGTTGGGTAAATGACTTACATATGTAATACTTAAATAAGCAATATAAAATTAATATAAAATAGCTCTGTTAACCAGGAGAATGGGTTTCTCTCAACTCCATGATTAACAAGGCATGATTCACACCTAATATAAAAGTGTATAATATTCCATTAAAAAGATAACAGGCCAGAGTTAATAAGGTTTAGGCTGGCATAACTGCTTATTTCATCTATGAAAGTATTTTAAATCTAGGCTGTAATAATTGTCTGTCCTAAGAAAACTGAATTTAATTATTTTTACAAGATAAAAACAGCTTCAATTTCTAAATTATCTCACTATATGACAGTCAATGTGTCATTTAAAGATTTTTGCAGATGTATTTTATAGATCTCAGTGAATGTAAAAGTATAAAGTTAATTTTCTGATATTAAAGGAAGAAGAAAATTCAACCAGTCAATCTAACAACCAAACTATGTACTATCAAATCAAAACAATCATTTCAAAGCTACCAGTACAACTGTGTAAAACATTCTGGAAATACAGACAGGATTTTCTAGACCAACTTTACATTGATCAGCATTGTTCACAAAAGTAGGGTCACATTTAGCAGTGCAACTCTGACATACTCTAGAAGAAAACAGTATATCCTCATAGCATTTTATTCTAGTACTTGTATTGATTTTATAAGCACGCGGCTTCACAATTGTTTCAGAAATTGAAACATCTCAGACAAGGATACTGTTCTGCCTCTGATTGGTGACAGTCTACATAACATCTTTAGAGAAAGACTCCTTGGCACGCGGATAAAGATTTATTAGACTACAACACTACAATGGATAAATTGTTTATCTACCCCAAAAAGAATGCAGGCTCGAAGAAAGTGGAAATGCTGCCTTGTTACTCATTCTAGCAACTCAATGCATATTTATTAAATGAAAAATAACTTGAGGCCTTCTACATAACAGTCATTTCTACCAGCAGGAAGAGACTAATGCCAGTTTCCCAAAGTAATTTTGTAAATAGAAAATTAGTAACAAACAAAATAAATCCCTAACCAAATTATCACAATAGCAACATGCACAGGCCACCCTTGACTGATAACTCCTCTGAACTCTCAAATTCTCTCTTGGACCATTACTTTCATAGCCATCTGACCCACTCTCATTTAGCCAGTATCAGCCTATAGAAGGTGGAGGTGATGTGTGGGTA
Source organism: Potos flavus (assembly GCA_028534135.1). Taxonomy (NCBI): domain Eukaryota; kingdom Metazoa; phylum Chordata; class Mammalia; order Carnivora; family Procyonidae; genus Potos; species Potos flavus. Next base: position 84,493,051 of record CM052899.1, read on the forward strand.
AGAAATATTTATGTCTTCGAGACTTTTCTCTGGAAAATTTGGAGATCTTCATTTATTAAAGTTTAGAATGGGCCTGAAGAACGTGACCCAGCTAGATCCATCAAATGTTACAACCCAACTGCTTTCACATGCTCTCTGAACAAGGTACTGTATTGTTTTCTCCATTTTGAATAGATGTAAATAGAATTAAATAAACTTTTTAAACTTTAAAAATATAAATATTCTTATCAGGACTAGTGGTTGGGTTAAAAATGGCCAAAATTCTTTGATACTCCTCCCATCCACTGGTGATGTGCATTTGTCCTGCCAGTCAATCTGAGCAGCTCATGGCTGCTTCAATAAATAGAGTATTATGGAAGTGATGCTGTGCCATTTCCAGCCTTATCCTTAAGAGGACAGGCAGTTTTCACCTGAAGTTCTTGAAGCCCAGAGCTACCATGTAGCCCATTTTAGCTACCTACTAAAGAACCACACTGAGAAGCCCTGAGACCACAAGATCAGAGACAGGGATCCAGCTGAGCCATCCCTCCCAAGGCACCAGGCTTTGAGTGAAGACATCTTCAACCCTCCAGACCACCCAGTGACCAGGTAAATACCACTAAGTGATATCAGTCAATCACATGAAGCAAAAGAATCTCCCAGTGAACTCTGTAACAAATTACATGAACTACAAAATCATGAGATATAAAAATATAAATAAAATTAATTAATTAAAATTTTAGAACAATAGATAAAATTATTATTGTTTGAATCCTCATTTTAGGCATAGTTGGTTGGTCAACAGTAGGTAGCCACAGTAAGGATATGTGTTAATATCACAGAATTTCTAGCAAAATTAAGCATTATATTCATTTAGTCCAAGATTAATGTTTGATGAGAAAAACAATCAAAATTTACAAAGGGAAATGTACTGACCTGATAACTGCATTTGTTGAAGCATCAGCATCTGAGGCATTTACCAATAAAACATCTGTTCCGGTTGGTGCATCTTCAGGAATTGTGGTGAAATACATTTTACTGGCAAAAGTGGGGACATTGTCATTGACGTCATCTACTATGACATTGATTGTTCCAGTTCCAGTCAGGGCAGGGGATCCTAAAAGGAAAAGAAAATCAAGTTTTTAATGTTCATAAATAACAAAGATAATAGCAAATTTAACAATAATTGGTTGTAGACAGCACTACTGAAGAGACTTTAGAAACAAACTGAAGGTTGCTGGAGGAGAGAGGTGTGGAAGAGATGGGGTAGCTGGGTTATGGACATTAGGGAGGGTATGTGCTATGGTGAGCACTGTGAATTGTGTTAAGACTGATGAATCACAGACCTGTACACCTGAAACAAATAATACATTAATGTTAATTAAAAAAATAAATTAAATAAACTTACAACCTTTAAAAAAAAAGAAAACATCTCAAAGTGAAATTTCTAAATGCTACAAGCGATGGAGTGATTTTTAATTTTGTTACAAGAAAAGTATCAAAAACTAATTATGTACTATATGTTGGCTAATTGAACATAAAAAATGATTAAGATGATTTTAAAAAAGAAAGAAAAGTATTTTCATTTACAAACTAGTATTTCAAATCTTTTCTGGCGATACTGCACAAAAAGAGTATGTCGACCTCTTATTCTATTTTAAAGGTGCCGATTCGGCAATGTAGAACACAACAATATCATTTAAACACCACAAAAGAGGCACTGCTGGTTTCTCTGAAATTCCATTAAAATAGCTCAGTCCAGATTTGGAGAATACCCATGGGCATTGAATAGCTGGGCAACTGACAAGGCAAGAAAACGAAATTCCTATTCGTGACTATCAATGTTAATATCAAAAATTTGTGTTTCTAAGTCTTTAGATCCCCTTTTTTGTACTAATCTTGGTTTGTAAGGAGAAAAGATAAAGCTTCAAGTTATGTCTCAAAACCACAATCTTCCACTTGCTGGAAATAACATTATGTCAATGAGCTGACTTAGAATTACTTTTGTTACATTTACTTAGTGTTTAATATAAATGTGAAACAATTCTTTTTTATTTCTTGTTCCAGTTCTGTTATCAGCATATAATGAAAAGCCAACATTTAACAAAACCTTGGCGTACGTTGTCTGTACTACGCAAAATTAACAGACTCTTTGTGGTGAAGATCAGATGCTGTATTTGGTTAGATTCTGTGGGTTGTCCCACAACTTAAAGTCAAATCAACTGCCTTTAGATGAATTTTCAAAATCATTTTTTAAATTTTAATTTCTCTAAATAGAAACAATAGAGCTCTGTTTAACTGTGTTTATCTAAAATAAAGCTCTGAATACTCTTTTTCTGTTTAAAATACTAAAACTTTTTCCCCATAAATTTATTTCTCCTTATATGAAGTTTAAATTCTAATTATTTCTAGCACTCAACACTTTTTTTTAAAAGCCATCCATTCATTCACTCGTTCATTTCTCTGTAAAATGTCTATGGTGTGACCTTTTACTCTCACAGAATGGTATTGCGATTCACAACCTTCTGTATTATTTTTTCTAGTAATCTTGTGATTTGCTGATATTTCCTATCCTACTATTTAAACTTTTTCTGTGTTCTTAGATTGTAAGTACTAATGGCCCGATACGAAGCAGGTTTCATGCTCAAATGTATAGGTACCAAAATCAGCAGACTAGAAAATTATGGATCCCAGTGGGTTTGGTGATCTGTTATTTTTGTGCTCTATACAAGGAAGCTCAGACTCTTTGTTAGACGAAAATCTGCAAGACCAGTTGATCTGGGCACTGTAATGAAGCATGATCACTCCCAGAAACCTGTGCAATTAAATTTAGGCTACGTGGTGATAACCATCATTATATATATCTTTTGCAGTAAGATATTTTATATTAAGCATTCCATTTACATAAACATATTTTTAAATTCATGACTGCCAATGTCTTATCTTTTATTTCATTTTATTATTTTTTTTAAGAGAGAGAGAGATAGAGTGCACATGTGGTGAGGGAGGGGCCAAGGAAGAGGAAGAGAGAATCTTAATCAGGCTCCCCACAGAGCACAGAGCCCAGTGCAGGGCTTGATCTCATGACCCCAAGATCATGACCTGGGCCAAAATCAAGAGTCAGAAACTAATTCATCCAGGTGTCATAAATCTTACTTTTTAGATGTTTGATTTTATATTAAAGGAAAGAAAATTAGTCTTCACTCTTGTTTATATGTATAATTAATTACAAAATTACTAAAACAGTATAATTGCTTTTTCACTAGTCACTTAATGTAAATAATGGTAAAATGGTGTCATGAATATTTCACACACAAAATAGTTTTGGAGGATTATAAACACTGGAGAAGCATATCAAAATAAGACTTCTTTAAAAAATCTCACTCAACACATTAGTAATGATTATATCAAATGCTTATTGAGTCCTTAAGTATGCAAGTACTGGTTTAAGGAGTTTACATAGATTATCTTGTCTAATCCTCATCAGTTAGTACTTCTGCTATCTCTGTTTTACGTTTAAATAAGCTGGCGATTGGGTTAAGTGACTTTTTCAAGACCATAGATATAGTGAGGAAGCTGGGATTTGATCCACGTGACTTGGATGTGAAGTTGTTTGCCACTGCAAAAAGCTGGAAGGTGTTGCTAGAAGCTGGACAGGTGTCACTCAGTGAGATGTGCTGGGACTTTGGACAGTGTGGGCCCAGAGAACAACACAAGACATGAGTTGGAGGAAAGGGCCCATCTGTGAGGGACCTTAGTTATTTGCCAGTTGACATTTGTGGGGCATTTGGAGAGAACAGTCTTGTCGGAGATTTTGAATTTCTCACAAGGGTCATGCTAAAGCTAACTAAATATCTTCAGAAGTATTATTGATGGCCAGTGTTTGGCCTAAATCTCTTATATGTATTTAATTATATATAATTTGGTGAAATGGAACTTAAATATCTGCATCATGTTAGTATCTCTTCCACTGGTTACATTGAAAAAAATGTAACTAGAGGATATCTGTGCTCTTATGTAGGTGAAAGAAGTTGTCACGGGAAGGTGAGTGTGTATACTATGAAGAATTGAGAGAGGGAATAACTAAATCAAGGTCCTAGAAGCAAAGGATAGGAGGAGATGGAGGGCTCTTTCATATATTTTACTGACATTGAACCCTACTCTCTAAATTTCAGTCTCCTTATCTGTAAAATGGGAATAATAAGTATAGAACCTACCCCAAAGAAGTATTGAGGGAAATGTAATATGCTTAGCATATTGACTGGCACATGGTTAAAATATATTCTTTATTACTCCTTATTCTTGTACTTGCTTTAGAAATAGGAAAAATGAAAAACTGACTTATAGAAGGTTCATTTTTAAATCTTACAGATTTCAATATCATAATTCTCAGGATTTTTGTTCCCCAACAAAACTTCTGAGTCAGTTCTATAATAATATTATTTAGGAAAACAAATTTAAGTCATCCTTTCCTCTTAATGATTCCTTTGTAGTATAACAATATGAGACACTTAGCTCTCAAAACTTTCAGTTTTGCACAGGACATGTTGCTTGGAAACTTAAAAATAAAAAATTTGATTTTTTACAGTGAGAGTTTAAAGAAGACCTACATATTTCTGGTATACACATTGCTCTTTAATCAACAATAAATACTTAAACTTGTTAAGAAATAACCCAGTAACTGCCAACCAAAGGTTTTATCTTTGGTATTCTAAAGTGTCTGATGACACACATATGGAAAACCACATAAAATGATGACTAACTCATTTGGTCAGGGACATGTGGTTTCTTCTTTTGTCTAAAAACTGCATAAATATTGTTGCTGATGTGTTTTCTGAATTAGTAAGCAAAAAGAGAAAAACATTGTTTACACAGGAAAAAAAATTCAGCAAGTTCAATCTCACTGTCTTCATACAAGAGAAGGTCTAATTTTCCAGAAGATTTTAAAAGCACAGCAGCGACAACAGATGGTTCTGGCTTGAAAGCAGCCCCATAGGTGGTTAAATTTGGTTAGATTCTGTGGGTTGTCCCACAACTAAAAGTCAAATCAACTGCCTTTAGGTGCATTTTCAAAATCATTTTTCAAATTTTATTTTCTCTAAATAGAAACAATAGGGATCATATCAACATGGGGACTCTTCTCAAGCAAAGAATGATCCCCGGATTCCCCTTTTCTCCCCTTAGTAGCTGCCACAACCCACTTTATAAGTACATAGGGCTCTCCTTCTATTTTCTTCATGAATTGAGAGCATGAACCACAGTTTCTCCAGTGGTCTCCCTTTCTTGTTGCCCCAGAGGATGTGCATGCAGGTCTTATCTATTTTTTTCAATTTTACAAGGAAACCTTAATAACACACTGTTCTAAATTTCTAAGTCTTTTACTGAGATTTAACTAACCCTAAATTTGAATTCTGCCTCCAATATATTTTACTCTTGTTCTTGGGAATGGGGCCTACCACCATACACCCGGATCCTGACTCATTCTTATCTACTGACAGTGTGAGCTCTGGAAGTCCCCGCCTCTCAACTTTAAGCAGGAAGATGAAATCAAGAGAGAAATATGGAATCCCCTCTGATTCCAAATAAGTTTCATTTCTACATCACTCATCTCAGATGAAAGACACAAATTCCCTAGTCATTGGCTCACACAAATCTTAGCACGTCCTCTTATCTGCTAATTGAATGATAAAGTCATGTTTTCATTGTTGCTTTTCTGCATTTGCTTGTTTTCATACTCTACCTCTTAACTGTGTGAAGAAGTGGTCTAGGGTCCTTATGGTCCTGTTTCCTAACATCTTTTTGTTATATCCCTTGGGAAGTGCTGCACAATGTTTACTATTACTTTATCTTTAGTCCAACTTTCTACTGACTCCCTGCTAACACATGCAACTGACTACCTGTTGTTTCCTTTGCAAGTTGCCAAAAAAAACTTCAACATTAGTATATCAAAAACTGAAATATCAATTATTCTGTGTAAATTAGCTCTATTTTTATCTATAAATGTAAATGTAAATGTATATATACATATATTTGTATATAGATATTTTCGAACACTTACTTGAAATCAGATATATATGGATCTTTCATATGTATTATTCATTTAATATACAGATTCCATGAAGTAGATATTGTTTAAATTTTTTATGAAAAATTAGACTCAAACAATTTAAGCAATTTATTTACATTCAGCCAAAGTGGAAAGAGAAAGCCAATTTGAACTCTTTTTTTTTTTTTTTTTTGCCAATTTGAACTCTTAAAAAAATCTTTTTTTAGTTCATTGGGCTCAGATAAAACTATGCCATTCTTATTTACGATGTTTTACTCTATTTTATTATTACTATCGATGTACTTCTGCCACATCCTCTATTAAGTTATAAGCTAATTGAGAGCAGGAATAATTTTATTTAATCCATCTTTATATAAACCCATAATGCATCCATTAGGCCGTGTCCTCGTTCTGTAGTCTTTCCCTTGATTCTTCATATGAAAATCTGATCTAGTGACTGGCTGAAAGTTCAAAGACCTGAAAACTTGTAGAAATGTACATTTGGGAATATAGGCCTTAGCCTAAGGCTGGGGTTAGAGAACAAGACTGCAGACAAAGGTCAAGGTTTTGGAGATAGTCTACTACTTATAAACAGAGGGTCCCAATTAATCCTGAGTCCCGGGAGAAGAATCAGAATACCAGGGCCCAATGTTTAGTTTGAATAGATCTGATAATGATGAATTATACAGGCAGTGGCAAATAGGGCAAGATTTTTCAATTTCATCTGGGATTGATTTATGAAAAACAGATGCAATCAAAAAGAAGAGGCAGCATGTAATGACACAGACTCCTGGTAGCTGATGGGGGGGGCCAATGAAAAGGGTTGGAGATACGAATGAAATAAAAAGTTAAGGTCTCAGAAATTTATAACTATAGAGGCTAGGAGATGCAGTGGGCATTTGAAATATAATTATAAGTTGGAAGATAAAGGAAACTTTAAATTTCATTTTGTAAAATTTTATGTATATTGTATAGATACACATTCATCTGTATCCATATGTATATATGTACATACATTTATGTATAAATGTAAACATGAATAATTTGATAGAAACCTGGAATTTTTAGAGCAAATAGCAAACAATGCACATGATTCTGAAAAGCATTTTTAAAAGCATGTGAAAATAAATCACACACACGGAGAAAAAATGTTCATAGCTTAATCTTCTGATAACCCATGCTATTGTAGATAGTTCCATGCTTTGTCTGAGTCATATTCTCTATTTTTGAATTTGGGAAATTATTAAGTAAATTAAGTAAGTTTTAAGCCTTTTAACACTGGTGGCTTAATAAGCTCAAATATATCAAGATAAAGCTCAAGGTAATTTATAATAAGATTTTAAAAAGAAAAAAGTTTCAGGCAACTGCTCTATCAGAAAATACATCTTTAGTATGAATCTAAATGAGCAATTAAGTTCAAACTGCAGGCAGATTACGTTTTTTATGTTAGCCCTTATAAATTAAACATTCTTTTGTGAAACATAAAAAACTATTCTGCAGAAATAAAATTTTTGCCTAACTGAAATCTGTTGCTTTGCAACAAAGCCTATTTCATTCTTGACATCAAACATTAGGTAAATAGGTCCTCTGACTGGATGTGTGTTTGTTGTAGTAAAGTATTAGCTTTTTTTTTCTTTCCCATGAAGTAAACACAGTTTTCTCACAGTTCGTAAGCCATCCACTGAAAATTTACTGAATTTCAGCCATTCTTTATTAACATTGGAACTTGCGTGGTTAGATTTAAATTTGAACTCAGCAAATATATAAAGCAAATAAGTATGGAACATTTAAACATAACTGGAAGTTTAATATTTTAGAAATTACATTTTATAATGTAATTTATTACTGCTAATTAGTTCTACAAATATATTTATATCAATTAGGTATATATATATTTAGATAACACCTGATTTTTAAATTATCTCTGCAGAAATCTTTATCAAAAACACCGTATTTCCTTGATAAATTCTTATACTAAATAGAGGTGACAAGTAAAACTAAAGCAACTATTTAATAATAATATGAAAATGACATGGAAAAATTGTACAACCATGTGAATATACTTAATGCTGCTGAAATGTACACTTAAAAATAATTAAAATGGTAATTATGTTATATATATTTTGCCACAATTTAAAAATTTTATAAAGTAATAAATAACGTTAATAAGATATTTTGTCCTGCACAAAAAGTAGGTTTTGAGGAATTACTTTTTAGAGGATATTAAAAAAAATCCTCAAAAAAAAGTCAACACCTGTTGCAACTCTGAAACACCAAAGGCTGCCTTCCACTGCTAAACACAACCTTCCTTCTGCTACTTATTGAAAATATTGAATTATATATTTATGAAATAATTATCAAAATAGGCTACAAAATGATTATGTTTTAACAGGATAAAATTAAAGGACTTTTGAAAAGAAAAGAAAAACTAACAATTAGATCAAGTTAGTTTTTATGATACTTAATGTTTATCTTTAAAGTTATATAAACATTTTTCTTAATATTGCAAATAATTTATTTCCATTTCAACACTGGATCCTTTGTCTACTTATATTTATAGCTTACATGAGTAAATAAAGCGTAGACTGAAATTATTTTATCAAATTTTAATTCTATGCAACATAATGACAATTCTAGCTCTTACTTAACAGAATTTTGGAGGTTAAATCATCTGGTTTTGTATTTGTGTCTTATGAATATATCAATGAAATTCTACGTAGGAAGAATTTTTCCTATTAAAGAGTAGATGATTTAAAGAAAAGTATGTAAATAAATAATTTATAATAATACTTATGTCACTAACAGATTAGATACAGTCTTACTAGAAATAAGAGGAAGTAAAATAGCCATCAATTATCAACCTTGGAAGTAAAATTCTCACCTAGGACAAATATTTTGTTAAAGTGACCTTATTTGGCCCAGGGTGGAGTCATTCATGCTAAGCCTTCCATCACCAAACCAGAACTTAACTAAGTTTCTGTTTGGGGGTTCTCCCAGGAAACAGAGGCCTAGGTCAACCAACCAGCACTTGCCTCTTCAGCACAAATTACCTCAACTGACTCCACGTCTTCCTTATGCTCCATATAGGGAAAGTAATGTTGCTTTAATCAGTCAGCAAATGCCCAGTATAATGTCCTTGCTCCTGCTCACCTAGTCTATATGAATCTCTTCCCTTGTACATCTCTGTGAAGGTTCTTTCTATTAGCCTGGGTACTGTTTGATTCATAAATTGCTGAATAAAAGCTTACTAGATCAGTAAACTGTGGAAAGATTTCCTTTCAACAACTCTGGTGGAAATAACCAAAATTGCCTTAGACTCAAATATAGAAGCAAGTTAAATGTAATTAATTTTTAGTAATTGAAGATAATCCTAGCTCTATCTGATTTATGGAATCACTGGTGCCTTATGGAAAGTTTTCAAGCAATTTTCATTATTAAAAATGTTCATTGTAACAGACAAGGCAAACTCTTCTTTAACATTTTCCCACAAATAATGCTGACAAAATGCCATCTTTCTGGAACACTTACAAAACAACTATCTTCAGATGTAATATGTCATATTCCACATTTCTGACCTCTCTTTTGATTATAGAGCCATTTGTAATGCAATGACTGTCTCAACTAAACCCGTGACAGATAGCATTAATTCAAATGTCATCGTATCTTCACCAAGAAAATAAAGCATGGTGATTAGCCCTTTTAGCTTTCAGAATCGACTTTTGCAAAAGCATCATGTTTCCCCTCCATTAAAAAGTAATTTTCTATCCCTGCATAAGAATGAAGTTTAGTCCTTCTTTCAGTCAGATGATAAATGCCCTTAATTAGAAATGCTAATAACCGAACTTTTCCCCTCAGACCTATTAGTTATGCTGACACATAGATGCTTCATACTAAACTTTTTGGCCAAATCTATATCCAGAATATCTCTATATCTCTTTTATATATTAGACTAAGAACAGATAAAGAATAATGTATTTAATTTGTGCACTGATTAATTTCCCACCCCCAAATTAAATGCAAACATGCTCACACAGCCCAACTGACTCATTGTATGTATATGTATGTGTATATCATACATATTGTATATTCTTAGTAAAATATATAACATTTGTTTTGCACTTTATAAAACCTTTAGATACACATTTCCTGATTTGACGAGAATATCAAACCTTTGATTTTAAATTTATGAATATTCTTATTTTGCAAGCAGTTTTAATGGCTGAAAGCCACAAGTTTTTTATCAATGAATTTTTTTAATATAAAAATAACATTTAATTCAAAGAGAAGAAATTCTCATGAACATGGTCTATACAAAACATATAACAAGTAAACAAGCTAATATGTGGGAAGCAATGAATAATGGCCAAAAAATGTTCTCCCTGCCCAGGTTTACCAGTTTTGAATGCTGTTTTGACTAAAAAACAGCTGCATGCTTAAGCCAAGTTGCTTACCTTCTCTGATACTTAGAGCTTTTGTTTTTCTTTTAATTCATAAAATGGGAATAAAAGTATCTAATTTACAGGGCTGTTAAAAGATTAAATGAGATGATATAGTACAAATTCTGGCACATACAAGCACTCAGTATGCACAGAATGGATAGTATCTAAAGGCTATGACCTTCCATGTTGTCTTTACCCCAGTGTTTCCCTGAGAACTAAACCTCTAAATCTATCTACCTGACATCTCTACTGTTTATCTCATATCAAAAATATACTATATCCAAAAAACAGTTCTTGATAATTTATCCCAAAGTTCTTCTCTCTACCAATCTCCAAATTTCCAAGGCAAATATTCTAGGACTCCTGTTGGACTCATCTCTTTTCCTAACTTCCCACACCTCCAATCTTATTATCAAGTCCCACTGGCTCAATTTTTTTTAAGATTTTGTTTATTTATTTGACAGAGAAAGACACAGAAAGAGAGGGAACGCAAGCAGGGGGAGTGGGAGAGGAAGAAGGAGGCTCCCCGCTGAGCAGGGAGCCCGACACCACGGGGCTGGATCCCAGGACCCTGGGATCATGACTTGAGCCAAAGGTAGACACTTAATGACTGAGCCACCCAGGCACCCTCCCAGTGGCTCAATCTTTAAAATGGATAAGATATTTCCTTCCTTCACCCCACCTCCACACTGTCACCTAATTTCAAACACTATTATCTCTTCAGGGATTGCTGTCATGGTCTTTTAAACACTGTCTCTACTTCTGCTCTTGTTCTTCACCACAACACTACCACAAACCCAGATCTCTTCTCCACAAAGCCAGATCTTTCCAAAGCCCCCCATCACTCCCTGCCCAAAACCCTAACAAGGCTTCACCTCTCTCTTTGAACAAAATTAAAGTTCTTTACCCTGCCCTAAAATGTTTATGTGATCTAGCTTCTACCCACCTCATCCTCCAAGATTTTCTCTTTTTCACTCTAGTCCAGCCATCCAGGACCTTCTGCTGTTCCTTGGGTGTGGTCAGTTTGATCTCTGTCTCAGGGCTAGTTCATCTGCAAGCAACATTATTTACCTAGATCTTCCATTTCACTTTCCTGACTATACAATCAAAAATAGTACCTCCAGTTCCTCACTCTCTTGCCACTAAACTTGCTCTATTTAACTTCATAGCACCTCGTATCACTCCAGGTCTATGTATTATATTTTGGTTTTTTGTCTATCTTTGAGAACAGAAATCTTCGCTTTTCACCATTGTATTTCCAGTACCTAGAAGTGCTAGAAGAGACTGCTGCACAAATATTTTCTGACAAAACAATATCAAGATACTTGTTACAGATTAATGTAGTCCATAACAGCATAAGTGTCTCATTGACTGTACTCAGAATTCACTTATAAGGTCTATTAAATCAGCCTCATGGTTTGATTTTAATAAATGCAAAATGACAACTGGCAGGGATAATTGGTAATATTATCATCTTCTGCCTGGAAAGCCTAATGAATTTTTTTTGTATCTTCTCCTACGTAGCAATTTAATTTGAACAATGGCTAAATTTAAGCCTGTTTTCAAAAGATCAATATTGAAATTACTGATTCTAATTAGTCTGACTTCATTTAAACATATTTTGAAACATTAATCTATTTGGAAAAAAATAACAGTTGAACGTTTTATTCATTAGGAGGATACAATGAATAGCATATAAGAAGAGAAGCTTTCTTAAAATAGTTTTTGGAAATCTATGTTATGCAGAGAGTCAGCAGATCCTGCTTTATATATACAGTAGACGTGAGCAAGACCTCAGTTGAAAGACAGAAATCCTTGATATTGTTCCTGACTCTGTCACTCTTGGTCTTCAAGTTCTGGCAAACTGCCTATTTTTCCAGGCCTCAATTTTCTTATCTTAAATATAAAGAAAATGGACTGGCTCATCTCCAGGAAGTCTTCTGGTTATAAAATTATCATCTTAGGTCAGATTTCTCTAATTTGGAAGTTTTTCATAGACACTTCTCTTTCAGAATCCTTCCGTATCACACACTGAATTATAACTAACATCCACTTGTTGTCATATCACCTTGTTTTACTGCTTTCTCACACACTAATACAGTTCTCTGAAAGAGTAGTGGCAGACATTAATGATTGACAGATTCTAAATTTACTGATGAAGGCAGAAGATCATCTCGAATTTAAAATATATATATATTTTATATATAAATACAAAAAATATATATACTTATATATGATATATATTTTTATATATTTATAAATATATTTTTATAAATTATATGTATATGTTTATAAATATAAATATAATATATTCATATTATATGTTTATATTTATTTATATTTATATTATATTCATTTTCTATATTTAAATATTAATATTAATATATAAATATGTATAAATATATAATGTATTTTTATATTTATATATATATCTCTAAGAGACCTGGGAAAATTACCTGTATAGATGTATATCTATTGGGATGGTTTATCTGAATACCAACATTTCCATAACAAAACTCAAAACAAGTGAACCTTTTCATATTACATTTATATGAAGAGTCATAGGCCTTTATTATTAAGCTATGTGAAGCTGAATATCATCTGTGTGATATAGTTTTTGTAGCTAAAAAGTTGCTTTGGGTAAAAGAATTGCCAAATGGTAACACTTTAAAAGCACATGGTTTCTTCTTACTCAGATTTCGAATTAATGAATCAAATTAAGAAAAGGCAGGTGGCATAGCGCAGGGTAGGACAAGTCCTACCTAGAAACATCTGACAGATAACAGAATTGAATAAGATCCAGAAGGTTCAGTGGAAAGTCATGAGAACATAGCTCAAACAGTATTTTAAGTATTTGAAACTGAATTAAAGCCATAAAATGCTTCAGTGGGTCCTTACATATGACTGCAATTTATCACACTAAACACTCCAGAGCCTTAAACACTTGTGCTGTTTTTCAAAGAGGTCAATTCGAATGACCACAACCAATGTAGCAAAAACTTCTGGAATTTCAGCCATGAGTTTAAAAAGATTAGCACTTTTCCTTTTGGTAGGTCCTTTGAAAAATCTTCACGCGATAAATAAACAACAATAAACTAAAAGTATGGTAAATAAGTATGAAATAATAGTTGCATATTAAAATAAAGGATGGTTATTAATTTTTCACTAATTATCATCATTTTTCACTCATTAAATTAGTTTTTCATTCAACAAATTTTGTTCAGTACCTGTTATGTCACAGGGTCTGTTCTGGGTGGTTCTGGCAATTCACTTCTTAACAAGACTTAGGAAATTTCCATTCTACTGGAAGAAGGATAACTATTGATGTGGTAAACGAAATGCATGTACTCATGTATCATTTATAAGCAGATAGTTTCAGACAATAATTAATGTTAAGACAAAATCACAACTAGGTAAAGTGATAGAGAGGGACACTGAAGAGAGGGAATTACATTAGATTGGTGGTCAGATAAATTGTTTCTGAGAAATTGATATCTCGCCTAGATATAACAACAAAATGACCAAGATATGAATGTGTCTGACCTTAAAAAAAAAAAAAAAAAAAAGAGCTCGCTTAGAGTAGAACACTCCTGATAAAGGGAAGTACATGTGCACAGGGGAAAATGCAGGAGGTTGCTATTTTTAAATTAAAAGGGGCCAAATTAACCGGCATTAAATTCGCGATAAAAGTTTGACAAGTACTCTCCAGAAGCAAGTCACCAGATTGGTAGCATTTGCTGATTTCTGTGTGGCAAATACTTCCCCACTGGCAGATTTCAACCCATTAGCATGATGACACTGAATGCAGAGCTGGGAGGTGACCATGGCTGAGCCTGCCCAGAGCTGCGCGCCTGATGAAGGCGGCAGTGAGTGGGGAGAGATGAGGTCAGATAGGTGGACAGAGGCCAGGTCATTTAATGCCATGTGTCAATGGTGAGAAATTCAGGCTTTATTCTTAGAAACCACTGAAGGGTTTTAAAGCAAGCGATGGGGCATGATGATCTAATTTACAGTGTCAAAGTTCATGAGCTGCTTGTTAGGGAATGCATTTTGGGGAGGAAAGTTAGGCAGTTAGTAAGGGAGCTATTATATTAGCCCTGGCTTAGACCAAAGTGGTGGTCGTGGAAAGGAAGAAAAGTGGATAAATTTAGGACATTTTTGGATATTCTTTTTAAGGCAGAGTCTGCTTGTCAATGGACTTGTTCAATGTGGGGTAGAGAGAAAGAGGAACAAGGAATGATAACGACGACTGGGAAACTGTGGACACAGAGCAATTTATGGAGGGTAGGGAGGTGGTTTGAGTCAAAAAGCTTTATTTGGCTTTACTGAGCTTGCGATGTCCAGCAAACATGCTGACTAATAGTAAACACTAAAGTAAGTCGTTCTCTTATTTATTTCTGCCAATAAGCTTTTCATGTAGAAATTAGTATATTCATTTTATAAGTAGGAAAATGAAGGTAAACTTATGCAAGGTTAACGTAGCTAGGAAATGGCAGAGGTAAGATTTGAACCTCAGTTTAACTACAAAGCTATGTATTTACCTCAGGATATACTTTCATTTTGCAAATTAATTATCTGACTTAATATTTTAAGTATTTGCTCTAGGTTCCCTGATAATTCTGTGCAACTTACTATATTAAAATCATATTATTTTATTTATTGCACATATAAGAAGGAAAACTCTTCTAAGGAAGGCTACTTGGGAATAGAATGCCAAACCAGGTGAAGGGCACTAACTGCTTTAGGGCCAGCTGCCCTCTTAGAAGGAACCCACATGGTGATAGGTTCTCTGCAGGACTTTCATTACTGTGCCAAGTTGAAACTTTAGCTTCGAAAAGTTTGTACTTGAGAGGCACCTGGTTAAGCATTAGGCAATTGGATAAGCATCTATCTTCAGCTCAGGTCATGATCTCAGGGTCCTGGGATGAAGCTGCACATCGGGCTCCCTGCTCAGCAGGGCGTCAGCTTCTCCCTCTGCCTCAGCCTCTCCCCTCTGCTCATACTCTCTCTCTCTCTCTCTCTCAAACATATAAATAAAATCTATTTAAAAAAATTTAAAAAATTTAAAATTTAAAAAATTTAAAAAAATTTAATTTTTTTTACTGTAAATTTAAATTTAAAATTTAATTTTTTTTACAGTTAAAAATTTAAAATTTAAAAAAATTTAAAAAAATTGTACTTGGTACAGTACATATTTCTGGAAAAAGTAACAGCAAGGAAGACAGAAGGAAGGGGGATATTTATATTTTTAATTATAGTTAAATACAATATTATTTTTAATTGAGTTATAGTCTTAACCCATTCAACTACCATTTAATAATTTAATCCTATAGGAAAAAATGAGGTAAAATTATTACACTCTGTTCTGGTTTTGTTATTTATCAATGTAACCTTCAGCCCCACATACATGTGATAGTGTGGTTGTAGCTCATTTTAAACAGTAGACAGGAGTAGTTAGAGAGTTTCCAGATGTGCTACTTTATAACTGTGCTGTCGGTAAATAAAAATATAATGAGAGTGGAATGCTAATATTTTCTCCAAAAAAAATATTCAAAGATTTAAAGGTTTGCTGATAAAAATAAATAAATAAAAATGAATAAATAAACCCTGCTGATTCAATTATTGCCATATTGCCAAAGTTGACCCATCTTTGGGTTGCCATCAGGTAAGAATTTTTAAAAAGCAAAGGAAAAGTAATTTGTGAC
Organism: Potos flavus; assembly: GCA_028534135.1. Taxonomy (NCBI): domain Eukaryota; kingdom Metazoa; phylum Chordata; class Mammalia; order Carnivora; family Procyonidae; genus Potos; species Potos flavus. The sequence continues at coordinate 84,509,220 of CM052899.1, forward strand.
CTAGAATAAAACTGTCAAACTTTTTTTCTTATTTAGAATACTTTGATATTTTCCTGGTCCTTAGAACGCTGCAAATTTGAGAATAACATGGCATCTGGGATCTAAAAGCTGCCATATTTTTCTGCATTTTCTCATGTCACCTACCAATTTGACTTTTAAATCAAAGCAGTGAATCTGTATTTTAAATCCTGTGTCAGAAACTTCATTGTTGAAATACAGGATTAAATGGCAGATTCTGAAGCCTGGTGTCTCAAACTCACATTCTCCCATAAAAATGGTTTATTTGTGATACTCAAAATAAGAAAATGAATTGAACATAAAATCATAGTCACATATGAGTTTTAATGACTTTAAAATAATTTAGTCCTTTCCACACAATTTCTGATTGTTTTCTACATGATCTATATTAAATGATCTTCAGACACCTAACTGAACACTTCTCCATTAGCCTCAGACACATCAGTCCATTTCAGGGCAACTCAAAAAATTTAAAAAACAAAACAAAACAAAAAAACAAAAACCACTCTCATAAAAAAACCTGTGCTTTGGGACAAAGTTCAATCAATTCTCTAATTTCCAGGGCTGCCAAAAAGGCTGAATCTCATTTGTGGCATGAATCCCATCATGCTCCCTAACACCATATTTAAGGCTCTGAATGAAAAACTTCCAAATACCTTAATTTTACTGATAGTCTGAATTTCCATAACTCATAACTCTCTTATCTCAGTATTGGACAGAATCAATGCACACCTGGTCTTAGCATTTCTCTTTTAATGGCAATAATCCTTCATAGAAATTAGAGTTACACTTCTATTATTGGTCCTTACATTAAGAATCCTAGGTCCCTAACTTTCCTCCGGCTCGATGCTCCTGGCACCAGGAACTCACATAGTCTGGCTCCCTGGAACCAGCTTGGTTCCTGCACAGTCTGCACATTTAGAACAATGTTCTATTGCGTCTCCTCCTCATGAAAGTTCCTCCTAACAGGGTCATTCGCCCATGTCCATGAGAAGAAAACACTTTTAGCTCTATCATTCCAGGTTTTCTTTTTCTTTTTTTTTCCCCCTAATAAAATGTTTCTTCCATATCGTCATTTTGATGGACAAACAGCCTTACAAGTTGTGGTTAAGTTTGCTGGTCAGTCCACAAAATCCTCCTTGACTATGATTTGGCTGAACTACAGTTTTAAAAATCTGTGGTCCTCTTGAATGGTGAAACACTTACTATATAATACATTCTTTGGAAGTTTGAAAAGAAGTTTCCACTACAAATAAAAGACTTTCTAAAGTAGTGAAGTATAAAATGTAACTTAATGTGAACTGCAATTTCTAAAAAATGTTTTTTAAACCAATGCATCTATACATCTTTTAATGAGAATACTTATGTAATAAGGGACAAGGCAAATATTTTTAAGTACTTTAAAGTATTTAAAGTTTTTTAATTACAATTCTTATTAAAATCATCATATACACACTGTGATAGGTATATTTAGTAATTTAATATATGTTGTATCGATCAAACCTTATAGTCAACTACTTTACAGTTAATTTTACCCATGTTACTGAAGAAGACACTGACACTGAGAAGGACAATACATCTTACCTGAATCACAAAGAAAATTATGTCAGAACCCAAATTCAAATAGAGATAAATTCAAATTAAAAGCTTTTATCATTATATCATATAGATCATTACTGGGCTTGCTTTGCAAATAAAATAATTTTGGAAATCAATATTACTTTTTCAAATTTTACTTTACCTACACACTAAAAACACAGTATACTCTGAACTTGACAGTCAGTTACACAGACTGAGGTCTGAACCATACTTTGCCACGAAGCTGTGTAATCCTGAGAAAATTATTTTGTTTAAGATTTTATTTATTTATTTGTCAGGGAGAGAGAGGCAGGCTCCCTGCTGAGCAAGGAGCCCGATGTGGGACTCCATCCCAAGACCCTGGGATCACGACCTAAGCTGGAGGCAGATGTTTAACCGACTGACCACCTAGGTGTCCCCTGAACAAATTAGTTAACCACTCTGAGTTTGAGTTTACTCTAAATAACTCAAAATAACACATTAAGTCTTTAAGATGATAAAGAAAACTGATGTGTAGAAACGAGTTAATGTCCATAAAACCTGGTATACTGAATGACACAGATGGCCATATATCAAAATCAAAAAAACAAAAACAAAAAACAACATTCTTTTCCTCTTCACAATGTCTTCCACCCCTTGACTACATAGACACACAAAAATAATTTAAATTTTCAGAATTATGTGGTTGAAAACAGGCACTCTTGTCTACATGATTACATTCCTTCTCTGCCATGCCTTTTGACTTAGAATGTTCCAAAGTACAAATCCTCTCATGGAGAACTTGTGGGATGTGCCTGCCCATCCCAAGTCACCCTGCACTGCACCCCTAACTCTCACAATCACATCCTCCTTTCCACCTGGGCATGACCTCCTTGTAACACACCTTCTGTGCAGCAATTTTTATAGTGACTGATGCTTTAGCCAACTAGATTTCTGGTCCTGATTTCTCCTCCCCTATTTCACCTCCACAAAAGCTATGTTTTCATGCATGCCTAGAATTGACCACACATTTTCAGTACTAACTGGAGAGGGAAGCTAAGACAAGGATGTTTTAGTAATAAAACCTTGGTTCTAAATATCTGAATACTAGTTTCTACTCAGTTTTATCCTCTCTTCTTTCCAGGCAACTTTTGAAATACTGGATTGATATGAACAATGTGGTAGTGGCTGCATTTTTTTATATGCGGATGCTTACCCTTTGCACCTACTAACCATGAAGCATAATACTGACTACACACATAATAAAACATGTTTTAGATCAACTTGGTTTAAGCTTTATGTGGTTACCACACCATATTCTATTCATCATTCCTCAGAATTTTATAGTTTACATAAAATGTAACATGGTCATTCACACATACAAAAAAAAATACAGAGAATATTGTTCTCTCTGTAGGTCTCAGATAACTACACTCCCAGAAGCAAATAGCAAATAATATATAAAAGCCCCCTCAATTAATAATTAGTAGCACTATCATTTGAATACTGAACATGAATCTATCATTATTTGTAATCTCAAAATCTCCTGCTCTTTCATAAGTGGTGGCATGAAACAATATATTGTATACTTCAGAACTTGTCATATATAACAAAAATATTATTAAGTTATATTCATCAAAAGCATTTCAACAACAGTAAAAACAGCTCATTTGCAAACTCACAATTGTTTTTCTGTATAAGTATCCACACATCTACATATCTTTATAAATACATATCATATTCATGAATACATATATATAAACACACACACACAGTTGTATATAATTTTAGGCATTTTAAGGTTCCAACAAATGTGCCTTGGCTTAAAACAATTTCAACAAATTTTTAACCTATGTCAATATTATCAAATTCTTTTGATTACTTAAATAATAAGTTGTGACTATATTTTTAAAAGATTTATATATTTATTTTAGGGGGGGAGCAGAGAGAGAGAGGGAGAGAGAAACCCAAGCAGACTCCACATGAGCATGGAGCCTGATGTGGGGCTTGATCTCATGACCCCAAAACCAAGAGTTGGACACTTAACCGACTGTATTATTCAATTGCCCCAAGTTGTGACTATTCCTTGTAAATGAATGTTACATAGGACAATGTTTCATAATTCATTAATACTCCTGGAAATCAATGATTAATTAATTTATCCAATCATTTATTCAACAAATAATTAAGCAATACATACTTTCTTCAAGGCCCAAAGTTTCTTGGACAAATTTTTAATTATTTCAATTTTGAATTAGAAGTTTCAATATTTATAGAGTCAATATATGCAAAACAAAATAATGGTAAATCTTTTTTTAATAGATTATATTTTGTACTACCTACTATACAGCTTTGCGTAATTACTACTTCCAGACACTAAAAGCTAACTGACGTATATTGTTTTTCATTATTTCTATTTTAGTCCATTACACTGCTAACTCAATGAGAATGTTGGGCTCTCACTGATACTCTTTTATGGAGCTTTGTGGGTCTTCATCAATTGCGTATTACAGCTACTTACAACACCTAGAGGACTAATGATGTAAAATTCCAGACCTACTCTATTATCTCCATGAACAGTTAGAACCATCTGGATGTTTTCAAAGCTTAAAATATTTGAAATGCCTCATAGTTCAAGTGGTAGGGTATCAGGTCATCCTCAAAGGTATTCATATGGCTTGCCCAGCAAGGATGTCTTACAGGAATACAGCTCTGTACTCAAGCCCTTACCACTTACTTACTTATACACAAATTTCACAAAGTGATGTATGTGCTATAAATCATATAGATATAATCAGAATTCCAAGGAATAGCACAATTTAACAATTATTTAATTTCATGGTAGACAAACATACTTTCATTATATTGTGAAGAGATTCTTCACAACCAGACATGATTTACCTGAATCCATAGCTGTGATCATCAAGACAAAGTGTTTCTTTGTTTCGCGGTCCAAACTCTGTATTACTCGAAGTTCTCCACTAGCTGAGAGAGTAAAAGCATTGTCTTCATTACCACCAAATAGAACATATGAAAGTTTGCTATTAGAACCTTGATCGTCATCCCTTGCCACTACCTATAAGAGAGAACAAGACACGCCAGGAATGTGAGTAAAACTAACACAAGGTCTACCACAAAGTAAAATGTACCATTAAAAATAATGAGGTTGAGCCCTAAAAACGTTCCAAAGACACTCTTTTAAGTTTCAAGTAAGAAATAAAAATGGTACAGGGTAAATATGTATTATTTGTGTAAAAATATGAATAAAATCATAGTATTTTTGAAAGGTTTCACAAAAATTTTTGACAGCAGTTTCATCTAGGTAGTTGGATTTGTAAAAAGGGAAGTGAGAACAATGTTTGTAACAAAGTTTTCAAACTTTTACATCATTTTATTTTCTCACTATGTTTAGATATTACGGTCATACTGAAACAAAATTCAAGATACGCAAATATGTAAAGTGTGCAATATGAGTACACACAGAAGAACATAACTGAAATACAACTTTTTAAACTATGAGGAAATCAGTAGGTTCTTAAGTATAATTCTCATAAACCTTTTCTTTTCAAAATTTGCTGTATCTGTAGTTAAGCATTTATGAAGAGAATGAAGAAGAGGTGGGTGTAGAAGAGGATAGACTTTTAAATTAGATGTCGTATAGTGAACACAATATTTGTTTAATTGAAATATACTGACCTGAAGAATTGTTCTGGGCAGTGTCCCTAAATTCTCAGGGACATTTATAGAATATGGAGATAGCTCAAACATGGGAACAAAATCATTAATATCCAGTAGAACAATGCTGACAGTGGAGGTGTCAGTTCTGGGGGTACTGCCCCGATCTGCTGCCTGAACAGTTAAAGAGTAAGTGGGAGCTTTTTCTCTATCCAAAGGCTTAGCCACAGTGATGGCACCTGTGACAGAGTCGATCCGAAATTCCTGATTGGCATTACCATCAACAATGCCATAGCGAACCTGTCCATTTGTACCTTCATCTCCATCTGCTGCATACACTTGTATTATATCTGTTCCAGTAAGTGTGTTCTCATTAATCTCCACTTTATACAAGGCCTGCACAAAAACAGGGTTGTTATCATTGATGTCAAGTACCATAACTACAACCTCTGTAGACGAAGAGAGAGCTGGTTGACCTTTGTCTGTAGCCACCACTGTCAGAGTATAATTAGAAACCTCTTCTCTATCCAGTTCTCCAGTGAGCCTCACTTCACCATCAATGGTCCCAATACTGAATTTGTTTCCCAAAGGGTTGAGCAGGGTGTATTCAATATAGCTGTTTGGGCCACTGTCTGGGTCCGTTGCTTGAGCTTTGAAAACAATAGTATCAATAGGTGTGTTTTCCGGAATGTATGTCAATTTAGGGGAAAGAAATGCTGGTGGGTTATCATTTACATCCAACAAAATAATGGAGACGTGGGCAGTGCTTGTGAATCTGGAGGCCGGAAGCTGTGGCAGATCATGCACCTGAACAACCAGGTTGTAGAAGGACTGACTTTCCCGATCCAAACTCTTAAGGATTTTCAGTACACCATTCTTGTCAACTGTAAACTGACCGAGGCTATCACCTGAAGCAATGCTATAAGCCAGTTGGGAGTTGATGCCTGAAATGGAAGGGGAAAAGATTAAATTTTCTTGAATGTATGCTGATTACAGATTAAGTTGTACCAAAAATTCTGACATAAAACTTTGCATACTTGATTTATGATGCCCCAAATACACCTTATGGATGATGTAGCTGGTGTTAATTTTTTTGTAAGTCATACATACACATAATTCCTTGCCTGCTAACTTTTGATGTGAAAAGATATTTACAATCGGTGAACGAATGATCTATATACTGCTTGCTATTTACTACAATGTTGAAATGTTAAATTACAAAATAAAGAGGAGAAAAATATTCCAGGGAGTGGATATTTTTCTATACATTTCCTGATTTCTGTCACATAGTTCCTGAGGGTTCAACATTAATAACAGTGCCACACTCCATACTGTTAAAAACATTTAGAACTTCAATAATTTATTGAGGCTGACACCAATTTTAAGAGAAGGGTAATAAAATTTTCTGATGTATGGCATTAGTCATGGATATTTTAAGTCTACTTTTACATTTCTTGTCAGAACCAATAAATACTTTTTAATTCTTATTAAGCATCTGGCTAATGGCCTTTGTGAAAATAATTCTCTCTCAAATTTTATTATGTACATTTAATGTGTTTTAAAAATATTCTTTGAGGGAAATGTTAGCAGTAACATTATACATAAAAGGCTGCAAATATAAATGCTCACACTTTTATTGAGCTATATTTAGATACTATTTTATCTATTTTTCCTAGAAATATGTGCCACTTTTTAATTGTAAAAGAAGTAATATATAATATCTCATTTCAAAAAACGAGTGCAGAGAATATTCTAAAAAAAATGAGTGGAGAGTGGATTGGCCAATTGTTTTTACTAAATAATTTAAAAGTCAATAACAGATAAGCAGTGAAAACAGAAAGAAAACTGATTTCTTGTCCCAGAATAGTGTTTTCTTCACTCGTGCATAATGCTATGTACATTTTTATATCTTATCCTAAAGATGTTAGGACACTGTAGGATATTATAAGTGTTGCTAAGAAATATATTGTGCCTCTAGGTAATTCATTCTTAATAAAGATTTTATACTGTGAGATTTTATGCTAGGGAAAATCTGTTGAGTTACATTAATTGCTTACAAATAGCTCCTGTATTACTGAAGTTAATTTAAACTATTCAGGCATCAAGGATTCCTGGCTGGCTCAGTCGGTAGAGCATGCAACTCTTGCTCTCGGGGTGGTGAGTTTGAGCCCAATTCTGGGTATAATGATTACTTAAAAATAAAATCTTTAAAAAAATTTTTTTAGGTAAATTATTTAGGTGTCAGAAATGATGTCTACTCTGTGCCAAGAGTTTTCTAGAACAATTTAATCACTCTTTTTCTCTTTTTTTCTTGCAAAATACCCTTTCTCAGGATTCTATGACTACTTGAGTTAGCTTTTACCTTTTCTTGAAACTTGTCAGGTTCCTTACAAAGGCAAGTTTGATTAGAGTAATGGCATTTTCTTTTTTAGTGGGTAAGGCTTGCCTGTTCATTTAAAAAATGCTAGAATTACTCTTTTCCTATGATTTTATGGTCTCCATCTAATATTCATTGTCTATATGTTGATATAGAGAAGAAATATTTATGAAAATAGCTTTCAGACACTGGTTTGTTCATAAAAACTTCTAAGATAAACAAGAATTGAGTAGATCTTTGAAAAGGTTGGATTTTCCCCCTCGTTGTGAGTTGTGGCTTTTAATCCTTATAGTTTATTTTAAACTATTCACAAGTGAACAAAGCAGTGTGAAGTTCAGAATAATTAGGACTCTGGAGATCAGGAAAAATATGAATAAATAAAGCTAATGGAGGCCACAGGTCAATTTACCAGCAGGAGATAAAGAGGATTTTAAGATCTGGATTGAACAAGGTCAATAGCCTACTTCAACCCTTGACTTAAAATTCCACAGGAATGAGGGAAGAAAAAATTCCATCATCTGGGGCAAAGGAAAGTTCCATCAATTAGTGCAATTAATGGAAATTTTATGTAGATGACATATAGGGATATATATTTTCCTAGAAAGAAATTTAATTTAAATTTATACTTTTTATACATTTTTAAGTCAAATTACTAAGGAAATTTTCTGCATTTTTTTATGGCTAAGTCCATCAGAAAATATTGAATTCCTATTCTTGGAGGCACAAGTTCAGATCTAATTAGTACTGAGAAAAAGTTATGAAAACATCTGGATAAAATAATACCAGCAAGAAGAGATAAAATTTAGTTCTGTGAAAGCGTATAAAATCTTTCATGCCCAAGATCAAAAGAAATTAGAAAAACTGACAAAATTGCACATGGTTACAAAGTGATAGCCTAGCATTTCTACATAAATCACTGGGAATGCAAGCAATTAAAGCAAGGATCTGAACACCCTTGGTCCACAGTGTTTGCTACTTCCTGAGTAAACAAGTAAATTTCAGAGGCAAAAAGAGAACATGATACCAAGACTTTATAGCCTTCTTGTAAACAGCAGAGCAGCCTCTTTTTTAAGGGAAAAAGTTTGGTAGGGTAGGTGGGAGGAATAAGTAATAAGTATTAAACTTTAACAAGAATTAGGAAAAAAGAAAAATTTGATTTCACATTCAAATCCAAATTGGCAGATATAGATATTAGATACCATTACAATGAACTTGAGATAACAATCATCTTTGAGAAAATAAACATAAAAATATAACAACTCTTGCACAAAATACTGCCACACCATCGAAGAAACAGCTCTCATTTCAGGAACTTCATGAATCCTTACTGTTATAATTACAGGCCACAAAAGCCACCTATATTTACTTTACTGTAAAGAAAAGGACTCTTCATTTCTGACAAATCTAAGTGACTTTGGGCATGTACTCTCCAGGGAAAAAAGAGATGTGGAGAGATAGAAACTCAAAATTCTCCCTAAACATTTGTAGTATCTGAAAAAATAGAGATGTCAGACCATTTGTTTTTCTCTGCTATTTGCATCAAATATTCGCATCAAGAAACAGTACATACATTATTTTAAAATTCTGTAATCTACCCATAAGCATTGGGATTTGAGTTTAGTGGTGTTTTATAGCCCACCAGGTCTTTAAACTTAAAACTGTTCATACTTCTAACCATTTGTGTTCAATGTCCTGAAAGTGGTTTAGTCACATGATTCCTTCTGGCAGTTTTATTGTGTGTGTGGCTGTGTTGTTTTTTTTTTTAAATTTCAGTCTCAGGAATAATTTAGTTCCAGGAAATACAGCACATAACTATAGGTATATAGCTCTGTTATGAAATGTGTGTATTTATTCACAGTCTGTAAACGTTGTCTAATTATGCTACGATGAGCTAGCATTTGTCGACTTATCACACAGCTGGAACCCATGGAACTGCTCCAGGCAGCATTTATCTTTATGAAGCAGTTCCACCAAGGTCATCAAGTCACTGGAATATGAAACTCCTTTCATTTGAATGACCTGCAATTGTACCAAGCATGGACAGGTGAACTTATTCAGCATCATTGCCATTGCATTATTCTCAGAAGACTCTATGATTCCCCGTATTCTGAAGAGCATATGAATTTATTTCTAGGATAATAACATAATAATTATCAAAGCCAGAATATTTCCATGAAGTTCAGTTTATAATAGTTTGCCTCACTATAATATTTTTTATACTGTGTACAGGAAAGCCTCGAGATTAATACATAATTTATCTTGTGAAAATAGTTAAGATATTTGACCTATTCTTATTAAAAGATTCTGTAACCTCAGATTTGATGTTGAACTCTGAAAGAATCTAGATATAGGAAACAGAAAACAGTAACTTTATTTTTATATAAAATTTCTTCAGATGGTAATTTTCCCTCAGCAGGAAACTTTTGATCAGAGATTTAGATGAATTTGCTATTTAAAAAAATGTCTAAATAATACTGTTTGTAAAATACTTTGTGAACTATTCAGTGTGACCAAGTTGGCAATTTTAAACAAACAAAGTTACCCTTGTACAGTCTTATCATTATCCTTGAAATTCAGAAAGAATAGGAACCGTGTCCTATATTTTAGGTCAAGGTACAGGAAATTACACTGATAAAAGTATTCAAAACTAAAACAATGGAAAAATGTAGCTTGACACTTTTTACCCAAGACAAACACAATTAAAGGGAAAAAAATGCATGAAAAGTAAGTAGAAGTCAATGGTTAATGTATGTCTGTGCATATGTGTGTGTGGAATATTCCAGCAGGCTTTCACAAAGAAAGTTTCTTATTTGCTATTTTTCAGTTCCCGATAATTGAAGGTATGAGGATAAATAAACTTTGGTCCAGAGGAGCACACAATCCTACAAAACAATTGTCTCTCTCTAATGCATAATAAATAAATTACAAAGAAACATGGCAGAAAATTCTTCACTACAGAAAAGTCAGGACAGTCACAAGGACAAATAAGATATACATATCCAGGGAGCAGATAAACTAATTAAGATTATAATAGAGAAATCAACTCCCAAAATAGAGATTAAGCTCAACTGTATACAAAGTCTAATTGACCTGAGCTGGGCTGATGTACATGAAACAGGGTGAGCAATGTTCTTAGGCCAAGACTGGTTACATACTAAATGTGCCACAAATTTAGCAACGGTAGTAGTACAAGTATTACAGATACTTCTATTTTTGATATATTCCTGTGACCAGTATTAACTACCTCAACATGAAAGAGGAAAACTTCAAAATGCACTTAATGAATTCTGAAGAAAGTATTTCCAATTTTGTGAACTGAAACATGTGTAAAATACTGTGCTTTTTGCCTCTCGTATCTTTCTCAAGGACACTTGTAGACAATCCTGAGAGGAAACTAAGTATAGAGGAGAATGTTGAGATAGGATGGTATTCCAAAATTACTTTAATCTTTCTTCCAAGTCAGTAAGAATCAGGAAATTCTAAGTTAAGGTTGATATGCCTATGTCACTAGGCATATCCTCAGGCTAGAAATCTATTTCCTCTTTAAAGTTCTGTCCCTTGTTTTCTCAAGTGATAGGACATTTAACTCATCCAATAAAAGGGGAAACAAGGTATTAATTTTCCAAACAGTTCAGTTAAAGACTGATAATCGCACAATGTTATCTCCAGTGCTGTATTATCCAATATGCATATTTACAAATACATCTTAGAAGAAAGGCCAGGAAAGTTATATTTTATTTTATTTTATTTTTTGAGAGTTATATTTTAAAAGAAAGTTTGTCAAATGCTTTTGCAATAAATAAAATCAAACACATGTGAAGTCTAGATTTAAGTAAAAATCTCAACTTGATTATACAGCATAAATTAAAGAGATCTGAGACTGTCTTTGAATCAAAGTATGAAGGCTTGCTAGAATATTATTAGAACTTTTCAGTCAGAAATATAAAATTAATTATGCATTCTTAAGTATTTTTTGAGATGTTTTTCCTTTTGCTTCCAAATGTTATCCTTTTTATGTTAAAATAATATATATATAAACAAATATTTTTATTAATCTGACAAAAAAAACTAGTAAAAAGCTGTTTTATGACTTCTACATTATTAAGCTGTAAAAGAGGAAGATAAAGTTTATAGAATGATAACAGTGCCTGCTGTGTAAGTATTACAAACAAGAATTTAACTGAGAAAGCACTTGATTTTAATCCTCTATAGTTAAGTCATATATCTGTCCTCCTTTGTGACAACTGAACACAGTAAATAAATATACCATAAATATGAAAACATTTTTAATAAATTTTTAAGTGTATAAAATAAAGTACATACCATCATCTGCATCGGTAACATTAAACACAAGAACAGTAGATCCTAGAGGTAGATTCTCCATTAAAGATGTGCTATATGAGTTTAAGCTGAAAATAGGTGGGTTATCATTTACATCTAGTACATTAAAATAAACCCTAATGGTAGTAAATTGTCCGCCACCATCTTCAGCTCGAACAGTGAGGATATAATATTGCTGTGCTTCATAATCTAATACTCGAGTCAAATTAAAGACTCCAGTAACTGGATTCAGGAAAAATATGCCATCTTCATCATCTTCATTCACAATATATGTAATTTCTCCATTCACACCAGAGTCATCATCTGTAGCTAAAATAGCTGCTACCAAAGAACCTATCAAAAGATAAATTAATAGTCTAAAATTAATGGGATAAAGGTATTACTAAGAGAATATATACAGACCCCAACAAATTTTATTTGTACAGTAAAATATTTTAACTAGATAATCACTATGAAAATATAGTGAACACAACATTCTGCAGATTTCTATATTAACACTGATACCAATCTTCCCAAATATTAACAAAACATATAGCATATTATATACTCAGTAAGTTTTATGTTGCAGTGTAAATGTTTGAGAGAAATAATACTTCTGACACTATTTTTCTGCCTGGCACTAGCAATTCGTGAACATATTGGTGATTGCAATGAACATATATTGGGGCCCATTGCTAGTATCAGAAACTAGGGGTCCCCAGCAATAGTTCAGACTTGTGCTCAGGGGATATCACTCGATAGCTCATGTGGTCATTGCTATAATTAAGGCAGAAATAAATGTGATGATAATTTCATGAAGGACTTGCACAACTCCTGTTGAGGAGTGAAGGGAAAACTGCAGTGAGAAGTAGTCTATAAATATTTAATTTCTTTGTCAAATGAGTTTCCATAACATATGTCTTATTACACAGAATCATTCCAAATGTAATTCGGAATAAAATTTCAATTTTAGATAAGAATTTCCAATAATGGAAATGAAGCATACACACACCAGAAATATGGATAGTCAGTACTCAAACTCAACAATCACAACATAGTATGTTCAAAGAGGCAAGCTGACAATTCAGGACTGAGATTCTACTAACACTTACTGAGTACATGCTAATTCCTAAGCCCCATGTTAGCTACGGTATATATGATGTATTCTCTAAATTAACCTTCACCTTAATTCTAACAGGAATTATTTGTTTCCATTTTACAGAAGGTAAAATTGAAGCTAAGAATAATGAATTAATTTGCCCTGGGCCACACAGGTTCTAAGTATTAGATCTAGTATGCACAGATTTTCATGCGCCTTTCTTTCTGCTTTGTCTACATAGCACTATAATCATATTAGACATTTTTATAAAATCCGTTTATTTTAATTTTTGTAACCAATTAAAATATGTTAAAAATAAAGATGCAGTCCTGTCTTGCAAATGCATTTCTGAAGTACATTGATTCAGAATAGATGCAGAGGTAGCAAAGTACAACATTTTATATGACCAGTTTTTTAGAAGTCAGCATTTAGAAATGATATTAATACATAAAATGTTTAAATGGGCTGTAAAATGTCACAGAGTATAAAATGGAAAAACAGTATCAAAACTGTTGTTGCCAGAAAAATTAACAACTCATCCCCAATACTTTCAGAAACAGAAATATTTATAATTGGTAATCAGATGAATTGCTAACCTCATTTGCTCTCAGAAGTCTAGCAATTCGTTTGGGAACTGTATCTAAGATGGCTAATTAGTAGACTAAAATACCTAGCACATGTATTTTTATACCTAGTAGCATATGTTCTATGTAAAAACTAGTCACTAATTAAGAGTAGGCAAAACAGGGGCGCCTGGGTGGCTCAGTGGGTTAAGCCTCTGCCTTCGGCTCAGGTCATGATCTCAGGGTCCTGGGATTAAGCCCTGCGTCAGGCTCTCTGCTCAGCGGGGAGTCTGCTTCCCCTTCTCCCTCTGCCTGCCTCTCTGCCTACTTGTGATCTCTTTCTCTCTGTCAAATAGATAAATAAAATCTTTAAAAAAAAAAAGAGCAGGCAAAACATAGTCCATAATTGTAGTCAAAGTGATCTTTGTGACATATACGTAAGGGTGTGCCACCTACCTGGGGTTGTGTCTTCAGGGATGTCAAAAGAGTACACAGGTCTGGAGAATTTGGGTGTGTGGTCATTCACATCACTGACAGTGATATTAATTCTCATATCTGAGGACTGAAGACCATCATCTGCCCGAACCAGCAAAGAATATTTGGAACGGCGTTCCCTGTCCAACCGCTTGGTCGCTATCAGATCTCCAGATTCAGGGTCAATGCGGAAACTGTCATCAGCTCCACTAATGATAGTGTACGTGACCAGAGCATTTGCACCCTGAGAAAAAAACCCATATCTGAATTGTTAGAAGTAGAACAGTTAAGGGCACCATTCCTTATGCTGAGTATGTATTTGACAAAGTGAGGCTTTTGGCTTTACTTTATAAGATATTAAAAGATTTCAAAAGATAACAAAACAAAGTAGTATACCACATAATCTTTCACCACTCATCCATTAAATAACACAGAAAATCTCAGCCATCAGTATTAGCTTTATGTATTTTTTAATTCATAAAATGTACACGTAGAAAGGATTCAAGTTGTCACTACAGAAAATATAAATGACACTACTACTATTAACCACATAACCAGATTTGCTAAAAGGTGGCTCTGTGCCAGGCACCATGTATGACATCGGTGACAGTCCCATGTATGCATCCTCTCATTTCAATTCACAACTTCATGAGGTGCCATTTCGCAAATGAAGACACGGGGTTCCGAGATGCTAGTTAACTTCCACACAGTCACACTGCAAGTGTTAGAGTGGATTTCAAACCCAAGTCTGCCTGACTGAGCTCATGGTCCTTCTGATTCAGCATGAGAAGGTAATTAAATGAGGCAAGTGCTAAATGGAGGAGGCTTGCAATAAGCGCTATAAGAACCAAAAAAAGAGATGGATTGTGGATTGTTTTGAGTTGATTTCTTTTTTTTTTTTTGAGTTGATTTCTTTAGGGAAGATAATAAAGGAGAGTGTATATGGAGCTGAACCAGGGTTTGTAGATTTTTTTTGTTTTTTATAAGCACAGACTAAAGAAACATTTCAGTTTAAGCAAAAACGCAGAGGGAAGGAGAATATGTCTGGCTTACTCACTGTTAAACAGTTTTTTAGAGTGGGGAGCTTAAAAGAAGAATAGAAGAAAGTCAAACTAAAATGTTAGTTATGGGTATATTTTTGAGAATCTCAACTGCAACACAATCTGCCTTGAATTTTATGGCCAAGAAAATACGGTTTTGTCTTAATTGGAAGCAATCCCTCAAGGCTCTTGATAACATAGAAAGAACTAGAGTGGGGAGAGGCCAGAGAAGAGAGAGAGTGAGTAGAGTTTGGCCCCAAGAGGCTGGGGCTTCAGTTCCTCAAGGTGAAACTTTCTACAATCGGTATTCTTCGTAGGTTCCAAGTCCGTGTTCTGTAAAATGAAAGCAGGGGTGATTTCTTATGCTCTCTTAGATCTTTGAGCTGTGGCCCTCAAAACTTTGAAATCTAAAGTAGCAAGTTGGCAGAGGACACAGAAAGGTTGAGAAAAACAGAACATTCTTTAAGTATTTACTAAGTGCCCAACACTGTCTAAGCACATCACTTCATGGGCACTAATTGAGGTTAAAGGGAAGGTTTCAAGAAAGAGTAGATCTTAGCAAAGCCAAAAAAAAGAAAAAGAAAAAGAAATTTAGAAGAATTAAAAGTAAAGAACCCATCTGCATTTGATGATGGGGAATGCTAACCTCATAGTATTTTAAAATACATTATATATATTTTTTTATTTTAAAATATATTTGCTAATGTGGTATTTTAAAATATATATTAAATATATTATAAACTTGACAGTCTAGTGTTGAAATTACAAGCAGTTTGATTTAGATATTTCTTAATTATGTATATTATAATTAAAATATTGAGTTAGATATTATACACTTCACTGGCCCAGATCTGATGCTTTTGGGGTTGAATCTCTGCTGCACCACTTGTTAATTGTGTGTCCTTGGACCTTATACTTAGCCTCTATGAGCTGATATTTCTTTATCGGAGCAATCAGTACAATAACATTACCTGCCACATAGAGCTGTTGTGAAGATTAAATGAGTTCATACACATAGAAAACCTAGAGTGATCCTTCAGAAAATATATGATAATGTTAGCTGCTATTTTTATTCCTGTTTTTATATAACGGGTTAAGTGTATTTGATGATAGATGCTTGTAAATGAATACTTTAAATCAATCAGAATACAACTGAATTGCTATATATCCCAGGAAAAATATGTTTTCTGATTTCCTATTGTATGTACTTGTTGCATTTTGGCACTGGTGTATAATTAATGTTGGAATAGTTGACTTCCAAAAATTTTTGATTTAAATATACTTACATAAAACAAGTATGTTTTTTACGATTATTAACCCCTAGAAATTTATTTATCAAAATATCCAGGCTAAGAACTCTCAAGAAAGATACTGGGAAGAACATAAATTTAGGATGTGTAGGACTATAAGGCTGGTATGCCAGGAAATTATGGCACCCACGGTTTCCATACTTTTCCTTCACAGATTAGATATGTTTTATCCTTCATGGTCAAATACATAAGGGTATGATTGCTAACAGACAAAGGAAAAAATACTCTTTCAAAATATGTGTTTAGTGGCATTTGCTATATTTTTGTACTGCATTCTCCGAGCCAATCTTAAAATTTAGTAAAGTGAATGCCTCAAAGCACCTTTAATTTAGTAAGGGAATAGCTGAGTTTAACACAATACCACATGTACCTTGTATATTCAGGTGTACATGGAGTAGCTAACATATTTATTGTAATGGTATGGTTTAACAAAAACATTCAGTAAGAATTTTAGACTCCTAATCTGACCACATTCTATACTATTTATTCTGTTTCACTAAGAGTTCCATTATTCTAGTAAAGCAGTCCAGGTATGAAAACAGCTACATTCAATTTTGACCTATTAAAATGGCAAGTATTTGGAAATTACTGGGAGGCAAAGAAACAAAAAACATATTTAAAGTTACTATACAAATGGTTTGAAATTTAGAGTTGTCCTGTCTACAAAATAACTGTCATAATTAATGCTCCTAAAGTTATGATAATTCTTCTGAACAGAAGCAAAGGCATCAAATTATGTTGATAAAACAATCTTTTTACATTCAAAATCAGCTGATGCAGTGAATTAATAGTTCTAGTGAATGTCTGAAAATGTCTGGCCAAGAGTAATGATTTAATTAGGTCTTTTGAAAAGTCTATTTATTTAATATCCAAAATATGCAGTATCAGCAATACCACAAGAAACAAATATTGTATTTCAGCTGCAGTGTGGTGGAAATAATGCTGGTTAAAAATAATTCTACTCTCCTGAGGAACCACAGAGACAAAAGCACGTGGAAGGAATTCTAAAAGTAAATAGCTATAAATTGCAAATGCATTTTATAACCTTAAGTAGTATTTTCAAAAACAAGTATGGTACCAGGAAACAAAGCTTGAGTATCCTGGCCCATTACAAGCATAATAATTCTGTTTATAAAAGGAAACAAGAGACTGACAAAGTCATGTGCATCTGAAAGATGTGTCTCTTGATCCAACATATGTTTCAAATGATATTTAAATTAAGTTCAGCATGAACATGTTGCTTCCTAAAACTGATTCCATTACCCAGGCATTATTCTCCAGTGCCTTACTAGAATTTCTCTAACATACTAATATTTTTATGTTTGATTTAGTAATTGAGGAAAAGCGTATAAATAATAAAGAATGTATTGATGCATAGTTTGCTAATGACCCACATATTTATTAGTGTTTTAAATAATTCTATTAATCTTTTAAAACCAGTCCACTGGATAGTCCTGGAAAAATTTAATGCTGACTACAAAGTAAAAGAAAACCCTTGCATTCAATATTGAGTCTTATTCAAACTAGATGAAGAAAGAAAACAGCCATTACTTGGTAAGACAGAAAACATTTCAAAACATTCAAATGCATATATATATATATATGTATATATATATATATATATGAGCCACCTGGGTGGCTCAGTCCGTTGAGCATCTGCCTCTTGATTTAGGTTAAGGTCATGATCTCAGGGTCATGAGATCAAGCCCCGCATTGGATTTGGCCTGGATATGGAGCCTGTTTGAGATTCTCTCCTTCTCCTTCTGCCCCTCCCCCACTTCTCTCTCTTAAAAAGAAATCAACTAAAAGGTAAAAAGCTGAGGACAGAGTAGAAAATAAGATGAAGATTTATCTAAAAGCATTAATATTAATTCATTACAAGCTACTCAAAAAAGGAAACAGCTAATGATTCTGAATGCCATAGAAAGCTGAGATATCCATTCCTTTGGGCATAGGGCCAAAGAAATGTTGATTCCTCACATCATGAGTTGAAATAGTGATCATTTAAAAGCTACTAAAATTTTTAAGAGATAATATATTCAAGAAGGACAGCAACCTCATGAACTTAATCTTTAAAAAATAATAATTCAAAAGTAGTTTTACAAAAAAGTCCTCCTTTCTTTTAAAGTTGTAGATAAACCTACTTCCTCCCTCCCATCCTCTCCTGCCTTTCCCTCCGCCCACCAAAGGGTCTGATCAGAAAGCACTTGGTAATTTTTATGCCTTCAGGCAGTCACACTTTGTAGAAATAGTTGGCATCCCTACCTCCACCTGAATTTCAAACAACCTTTCCTCCATTTCCCTGTTCTATTTCTTCCATACAACCTTACACTTTCCTTCCCCTTTAACTCCACACCTTGTCTCACTCCAAATGCACTTCTTGCATATCCTAGATACCATCATCTTACATTTCAGTAGTTTTTATACTAGGGTGTCTAAGCCATAAGACCTGCATGGTTACTTAAACATTTTAAAACTAAAAAAATGAAGCTCAATAGAAATAAAACAAAATGCACTGAAACAATGTTGATATAAATACCTAGACACAAGGATCTTCCCAGCCTTCCTCAGATCTCACTGTAAATATAAATATATCTCAAAAGATAAACTTGAAGGCAATGCAATTATGTGCACACATACACACAAACACACACAAGAAAGATAGAGAAACATAAACATGCAGGCAGCACTGTATTTGTAGTAACCCTTATTTGTCATAACTTGAAAAAAATCGAGAGGGATATAAAATTATAACAGTGTCAACATAGTATTGGCATCTCTTTCTAATCAGTTCTTAATATATATTTATTATAATAAACATGATTATTGCTTCACTCTTTGAATAAACCACTTAAAAGGGAGGTTTATTTGTTCTATTCCTACAGAAAGTATAACCAATGAGAGTCACTACAGTTAAAATTCTTTAATGTGAATTGTCTTATATCAATTGAATGGGTGCTTTTTTTTTTTACTGTTTTTCCTTTTTTTTCCTCTTCACATTTATTTGTTGTTTTTTTTTTTCTTTTGGTTTTTATTTAAATTCCAGTTAGTTAACATACAGTGTAATGTTAGTTTCAGGTGTACAATTTAGTGATTTGACACTTCTATACATTGCCCAGCGCTCATCACAAGTGTGCTTCTTAATCCCCATCACCTATTTCACCCATCCCACTTACTCCCTCCTCTCTGGTAACCTTCAGTTTGTTCTCTAAAGATAAGAGCTGTTTCTTGGTTTTCCTTTCTCTTTCTTTCCCTTATGACCTTTTATTTGATTTCTAAAATTCCATATATGAGTGGAAATCATATAGTATTTGTCTTTCTCTGACTGACTTATTTTGTTTAGCATAATATTCTCTAGCTCTATCCATGTCATTACAAATGGAAAGACTTCATTTTTTATGGCTGAATAATATTCTATTATATATATAGATATATAATATACCACAACTTCTTTATCCATTCATCAGTCAATGGATATTTGAGCTCTTTCCATAGTTTGGCTATTGTTGATAATGCTGCTATAAACATTGGGATGCATGTGCCCTTCAAATTAGTATTTTTGTATTCTTTTGGCAAATACTTAGTAGAGCAATTGCTGGATCATAGGTTTACTACTTCTCTAAATGAGAGTTAATCAGAGTTTGTGAATTGGGCTATCCAAATGAGCTTTAAGAAAATGAAGTATTTCCTAAATAGCTGATGACATCTCTTATCAATAATAAGTAGTCACATAACTTTTAATAGTAGCTAGAATTTGGAAAAATTTTTTCTCAATTGTTAAAAAGGAGATAGCAGGCCCAAAATAGAGTCCCTTGTGCTAAGCCCCATGTGAACAAACCAAGACTTAATACCTAATTTAATTACAATTTGAACTCTGAGGAATGTAACTTTTAACCAGTCAACATAGAATTTCTTGGTCAATATTAGTGAGATAATCTACTCAATAGACCTTTTCTGTTCCCCTCAGGAAGGTGACCTTACCCAAAAAATACATTTTGCTAATAATTTCATTTTCCACCCTCTTTTAGCCTTTAAAAACCTTTTCTTTTCTACAGATTGGCAGAGCTTCTTTCTATTGCTGGATGGGATGCTGCCTGATTCATGAATTGTTGAATAAAGCCAATTTTTAAATTTACCCAGTTGAATTTGTGTTGTTTAACAGATTCGATGGCAGTGGCAAGACTAAAAAAGACGTCCAATAGCTTCGGAGACAAGAAACACGGGTGCAGGACCCTAGGAACTCTTGAGTTCACTGTCTTTCTAACTATTTCTGGGGACGGTGGGTAAGTTACTCTTGGTTTTGAGCACTGCTCTCTTTGTGTTGAGCTCCCAACCTAATTGGCTTTCCACTCCAAGACTTATTGAGTCAGCTTGAGCTAAGCAGATGCTTCCATCCAAAACCTCAGTCCCTAGCTCTTTGTTTAGTCTGCAATCCCCCAGTAGACTGGAATCCCTTTTCCTACCTACAATCTGCAGTGCCCACTTACTGGAGTTTGCTGGTTTAGTCCTTTCCCCAGTTCCAGTCCACAGTCCCCATTTGCTGGAGTCTGTTGCTTTAATCTACACTGGAAAATGGTGGTGGTGCACACAGCCTTCTCTTGGCCAGTCTGCAACAACATCTTCTGGTTGCTGCTGGCATGTTAAGAGGCACATGTTTGTCTTGTTTTATGTAGATAAAGACTATTGCTAACCGAGATCTCAGAGGCCAAAAAGCTGCAAAAATTGGTGGGCATCGGTCAAGCACTTAGAAGCTATTGTGATGCTCACCACCTAAATCAAAGACTCTTGTAATAGAGTAAGTTGGTCATGGGTATGAGTGAAATTGGCACTGGGTCACCTGCTAATCTCAAGCAAATTTCCATGCAGTGAGGTACCCTGTGAAACATTGTCCAATCACCAACCTGAAGGCACATCCCTTTTAGATATTAGTTTGGTTCTAAGAGACCCAAAGGCTTAGCTGAAAAAGTAATTATAATAAAAATAGGATGCTTAAAATCTAAAGAATTTCTGCTACCTTCCTACATGCCTGGTTATTTTATGTCTAAGAATTATGGTCCTGGAAGAAATAAATATTTACAAAAATAACAAAATCTTCCTAAGCTTGTTTTGTGTCCTGAGAACTTGGTTTGGTAACTGTCAGTTTGGGAGCCCCAAAATATGGCTGGGCAGATAAGTGAGTCACATTCAATTAGCAGGTAGATATGGCTGGACAGAAAAGTGGGTTAAACCTCATTTGCAGCTAGGGTCCTACCAAACTGCTGCTAACCTTCAAAGTAATTATAACCTAGAATTACAGTGGCCATTATGAGGAACGTTCCAATTAGGTAAGATTATGTAAGAAGTGCAATTAAAAGCAACGACTCTCAAATCAAAGAAACAGAATGGAATTCCTATTTTAACTGGCATACGAAGACCTCTGAAACTCTTCAGAATTCCAAAATACCTTCATTAAAAGATTTGTTGCAAAAGGCTAATGAAAAACTCAAGGTATAAAAGGCACTTATAAACAAACAAATGAAAAAAACCATAAGGTTGAGATAAGTCTTACTGCTTCCTTCTATCCCCTGTTTGAGTACTCATTTTAGTAATCCTCTGTCTGAATTCCCTTTATATGACCATAAGCAAAAAGTCTGCCAAATTAATGACCTTACAGACACTACATGTCTACTCTTGAAGGAGGGTCCATTGGTAATGGGGATCTCCTAAAGTTGATGGGACTCTGAGGGATTTTCTGGTAAACTGCTGTTATTCTCTGAAACGACCAAGGGAAGAGTAAAGTTAAAAATAATGAAAAACCTAGCCAAATTCTGGTAAATACCAGAGCTACAGATGGGATCCTGAAAAAACTGGTGGAGCCAGCTAAGTGAGAATTCTTGCCAGAGTCAGCTCTCCCAGATCTCTGTCTATAGTGCCCACTAGAAAGAGGAAAACAAAATATTTTATGCATCCTCTTTGGGGACACCTCTTCAGTCCAAGGGGTTATTCAATACTGCCAGAAATATTTACTATTTGTCCCAGCTAAAACTACAAAGTAGCTCTGTGGTCAGAAATTGGCCAAATTGCAGATCCTAAAAGAATTTTTTTTAAGCTGTCTCCCCTAAGTTAAAATAAAACTATGAATCCAGAAGGAAAGAAAAACCTTCTAAAGCCCTTGTAAAAGGATTTATGGTTGAATCAACCTATGATGTCATTTAAGTTGCAACCCAATTCTTTGAGGAATTGAGAGCAACTGTCCTTATCTTACAAATCTTTGGAAAACTAAAACTCCAGCTACAGAGCAGTTGAAATTTCACTTACTCTTTTTCACCAATCCCAAAGCATCTCCTATTTATCTTAAAAAGTTTAAAACTTGTATTCTTCACTGTGCCTTTGAGATGTAAGTGTTAATGTATGAACTTTGGGGGGGGTAATCCTTATCAGAAAAAAAAAGGGGAAGAAGGTCATTTAGAATTTGAACTAATGGGAAATCTTAAGTATATAGAAGCTATAATGTCTCTCTTCTTTTTAAGATTTTATTTATTTATTTATTTATTTATTTATTTATTTATTTATTTTAGAGAGAGAGCAAGGCAAGGGAGAAAGTGAGGGAGAGCAAGGGGGAAAGAATCTCAAGCGGACTGTACACTGAGCATGGAGCCTGACACAGGGCTCAGTCTCACGACCCTGAGATAATGACCTGAGCTGAAACCAAGAGTTGGTCGCTAAACCGACGGAGCCACCCAGGTGTCCCAATGTCTCTCTTGTCTCTCTCTCTACATGTTTATGTGAGTGTGTATATATATATATAGCTATATATATATATAGTATATAATATGTATTAAAATTAATTTTAATAATACCATCTGGCAGTAGAGAATTCTACCACGTCTACCACCAGATGGTATTACTAAAATTAACTTGTGAAAGAGCTATATTTAATTGGCTTAAATAAATATGAATTTACGTAAATTTAATATACATAAAAATTCTCAAAAATATAATGTAAACTAACCCAAATGCTTTTTGGGTTCATGTAACCTGGGAAAATGTTCAATATTAAAGCTAATTCAAGTTTTTTGTCTTAATTAAAATATACATGTCCTTAGAGTTTTCAGCATTGAATATAATGCAGTCATACAACATTTATTTTACCTGGATTTATTAATCAAATAAAGATTATTCTATCTCTGTTGTAAAATTATCAGCAATAAAAATAACTTGTCATGATGAAATTTTCGTAAGTAATCCAAATATAAATTGTTAACTGCAAGTAAATAAATATGAGTGGTATAAGAAGTTTTAGGTAAACTCTTTTTTTCCCCAAATCTTTTTGGTAAACTGAAACCTTAAAGTTTTGCTAGGTTAAGTTAAGTGATGAGTCAAGTTATATCCACTGAATATCCATGTCATTTCTAAATAAAATGAAATACTGAAACATGTTATTGAACATAAGCTTATCCACGTTTAGCTTCCTTTTACAGAGAAACTAAAGATAGTCCATTAGTAAACATGTTTAATGCCATGTCGAGAAATTTTCTGAGAAAGGACATGTTTCTAAAAATTATAAAAAAGTTTTTATAAGTCTACCAATCCACAGAATGCTAAAATAAAAGACAGTTTATAATTGCTTACTTCTTACTTTTCGTTAGAAATCAAAGGCTTCTAAGGGTGAAAAATTCTAATATATGTAACTAAAAGTACTAAAAATAATGAGGGAAAGGAATTTTATGTGTTATCAACCCTGGTTAAGATCAGAATGAATTTAATTAAGAAAATGAGTTCTAATATCAAAAGTAAGCTGGTGCAAAATCAGAATTTGGTTTTCTGTCTGTGAAAAGGACAAAATTTTCTTGGCCCGTTGGTCTGCTCTCGCTGGAGATTATAAAAGGATTTCCTTACCTTTCAAAGCAATATACCTAAAAAACAAGAATTCTGTGTTTCATCAAAATAATTTCCTGTGCCGTTTTTTTTTTAAAGATTTTATTTATTTATTTGACAGAGAGATCACAAGTAGGCAGAGAGAGGGGGGAAGCAGGCTCCCTGCTGAGCAGAGAGCAGAGAGCCTGATGCAGGCTCGAGCCCAGGACCCTGGGATCATGACCTGAGCTGAAGGCAGAGGCTTTAACCCACTGAGCCACCCAGGTGCCCCTCCTGTGTTGTTTTTATCAAGTCTTTGATTACTGAAGCCTAGGACTCTCAATATTAAAAGAATTAAGTTTTACTCAGAACCATGGAGTCTTCTATATTTGCCTATGAAGTCTTTAATTGTCATTTTGGTTAAATAGGTAACTGAATATTGTTTCATAGTGACTTATGGTCTTAAATGCCCATAGTGACTTATGATCTTAAAACCTTTTGATATTTTTTGACAACTATCCTAAAAACCAAATTCTAAATGTAGTTTTTTTGACTTGAATTAACTTTGGGATTTTAAGAGGGTCCCTGAAACATCTCAAAAGATTTAGTCTCTCTCCTTATAAAAAGATATTAAGTCATTAAAGGTAATTAAGTTTATTTGATATGTTAAATTATGTGGGAAACATTGTCAAATAAGAAATAATACTAAGGCATTTTTATGTTGTATAGGTATAAATTATAAGTGTTCCAGAAATAATGTAAAATTCCTGGAAATCTGATATGTGTTGGCACGATGTTTTCAGTCATAATTCAAGTTATTATCTTAAAATGATATGTAACATTTTACACACATTTCCTTGTGAATTGTAGTGAACTCTCATCATATTTTTAATCATGGCTATTTTAAGTCTTTTGTCATTTATAGACAGTTATTTTATTTTGATACTTTGGCAAAAATGCTTCATCTTCAAGAAGACTCATGGAAAGTACTCCAAAATACAGGTTTCTGATAACTTTAAAATAAAAACAAAACAAGGGACACCTGAGTGGCTCTGTCCATTAAGCGGCTGCCTTTGACTCAGGTCATGATCCCAGGGTCCTGGGATTGAGTCCTGCATTGGGATCCCTGCTCAGTGGAGAGCCTGCTTCTCACTCTCCCTCTGCTGGCTGCTCCCTCTGCTTGTGCTCTCTCTCTCTATGTCAAATAAATAAAAATCTTTAAACAAAACAAAACAAAATTGAAAAGAGTAAGAATTTCCAGAGCTAATGAAAAAAATGGATTCAAGTAAAACAAGTATTAATTACATAGAACTAAATGAACTAAGGAGGATGATTATAATTTTGTATAACTTTTGTTTAAAACACTGCTGGTTTTTAATGTTTTGTTTTACCAGATGTAAGAAACTTTCTTTTTTCTTTTCTTTTCTACTTTTTTTTTCTTTTTGCTATGACCTATAGAAGATTGGTAAAGTATACCTTTGTAAACAAAGATAAAGCATTTGCTTTTTCTCCCTACCTAATCCCTCCAGAATTCAAAAACTATTTTTTCTGGCAATATAGTTGTTTCATGGCAATATAGTTATTTGCACAAATTCAGTGAGAATCCATTCTACTTTAACAGGACACAATTGGAAATACTGGTTATATTACCAAGACTTGATTGAAATGTCATATTTGAGAAAAATGTGTGTAGATTCACATATAATCAAACAATTTTAAGGAACTAAGGTTGACTTTATGCAGTCAAAAAAGCTCCTTGGAAAAATTGGCCTGAAACCTTGTTTCTAAGTATTCAGCAAAGTTCTTAAAAACCTTAGTTAGTCACTATTTTTGTTGCACTTACATAAGTAATCGTAAATAATGACTTTTTTTTTTTTTTAAGATTTTATTTATTTATTTGACAGAGAGAGAGAGAAAGCAAGAGCAGGAACACAAGCAGGGGAAGTGGGAGAGGGAAAGCAAGCTTCCCACCAAGCAGGGAGCCTGATGTGGGGCTCGATCCCAGGACCCTGGGATCATGACCTGAGCCGAAGGCAGACACTTAACAACTGAGCCACCCAGGTGCCCCAAATAATGACTTTTGTAAATAATGCAAACAAATTAGTTTTACTACAATTATCTTTTTAAAATGGGAGTAATTATAGAAAGAAAAATTATGTTTGTATCTTTAGATATTAGATTCTAAACCCATTAATTGTCTTTGAGGTTTTGTTACATACCTGTAAATTGGACTAGATCCTGAATTCTAGCTTCCTCCAATATCTGACTAAAACTCACCAAAGTAACATTTCCGATTTTCTCTCATCCTTCTGATTTGGAATTGCTAAGAACAAAGACGTTCCTTCAATTTCCTTGGAAAGGACTGTACCAGGTCCTTCTCACTACTCAGATGGCAGCCAAACTCCAGGAACTTGTGGATAAACATCTTACAGTTAAAGAAAATTCCACTTGACATCTGTTCTTCTACAAACACTGGAAACCTCCAAGTCAAATTGACTAGAAAGAGAAGTAGTCGACATCAAGGTAGATAGCTTCTTCCTAAGGTGCCAGATCAAGACTTCACACTCTAACTAAACATAAAACCCTCTCTTCATTTCTTTCTTCCCTTTACTCTGGCATTGGCCTGGAAAGATAATGCCATCATCGGTATCTCCCACACCATTTTTAAGGGAAGGAGCCTTTGCCTCTCAGACTGCTGGATTCGTCATTAAAACTCCTATTTGTCCATTAATGGTGCCACCTTACCAAGAATGCCCCTACAGGGTTGTATTTTTGTTGGTTTTTTTTTTTTTTTTTTTCCTGTGTTGGTTATCATTGTCCTTGGACCTTTGAATGCCTACATAGCTGGTGCATAGCCAGGCAATGCCTCTTAGGTTATCTAACTATGTCCCTAACTTTCCACTGGTTGATTCCCCTAGTTTTACACTGTGGAGTTAGAAAGGAATTACCAGAAGGAATTAGTGATTCAGGATTCACTTCCTTTGGCAGGACCTTACTTCTCTGGTTGGGAATAAATGTAAATGAGGCTATGATTAGAAACCTCTCCTTAACTCTTATAAGTACTGCCCAATCTGCAAAAACAATAGCCACCCAACAAAAATCCTTAGACTCACTAGACAAAGTTGGTCCCTTGAATATTTTTTAGCTGAGTGATGAGGTACCTGTGCTGGGGACCACATCATCTGCTGCACCTGGATTAACACTTTTGTGGAAACAGAAACTCAGTTTAACGGGATCACTGAGCAAACCGCTTGGGTTAAAAAGGTGACCCCTTCAGCAGGGTCTTTCTTTGGCTTACTTAATTTTGATTGATTTGTTTTTGGTGACCAGGCTATATAGTACATCCCAAACATTGGGAATTATCCTGCTTATAATGAACAAAGTTATCTCCCTGGAACACTGTATTCTTTAAAAGGTTATAAATGCATGTTTGTTGCTTCTAATCACCAAGCAAATGATCTAAGACTGGAACATCAGAAAAGAAATGAAGAGAAGACCAACTTAAAAACTATAAACCTGAAGTTGTGGGCTAGGAATATCACAGAGATTAAGAAAAAAATAAAATGTCATGATCTATGAATGCCACACAGAGGATGGCAAAAGCTGTACAAATGACTGAGTAGTAGCTGTGAGTGGTGCTAATGCATTAAATATTTATCATATTTCGCAGTTAAACTGAGAGTCCAATCAAAGGGGGGAATTGGTAAAAAGGAGACAGCAGTCCCAAAATGGAGTCACTTACGCTAAATCTCATGTCAACTAACCAAGACGTAATGCTTATTTAATTGCAATTTCAACCTCCCCCCCGCCCATACACACACACACACACACACACACACACACACACACACACGTGCACAGAAATGTAATCTTTAACCAGTCAACATGGAATTACCTGGTCAGCATTAGTGAGATAATCCACCCAAAAACTCCTCTGTTCCCCCTTAGGAAGGTGACTTTGCCTAAAACAATGCATTCTTTGCTAATAATTTCTTTCCCCATCCCCTTTAACCTTTAAAAAAAACTTCTTTTCTAGAGGTCGATGGAGCTCGTCTCTATTGCTAGATGAGACGCTGCTTGATTCATGAATCATCGAATAAAGCCAATTTAATTTTTAGTTTTTCTTAGTTGAGTATTTTTTAACACTTTATAAATTTGAGTAGAAGACACTAAACTTAAAACACCAAATCTTTTTTAATAGAAAACTACAAATACCTAAATATCCATGCTTTATTTTGTTTACTTTTCCTTAGGTTTTGTCAAAATTTATAAATAAGTTATTACGTTTATGTGTGAGCTGTTAAAATTCATCTGTTTTTTATTTATTTACCTTTTAAAGTTAAAGAAATAAATTCGTGAAGATCTTACTCATAGACCAAACCCTTTCAGATACTTCTGAAATTTAACTGAGGGCAAAAAATTAAATCCTCTGATGTGTGTTGGGCTTAGCTTAAGGTGAAAGGAGATACTAGTGTCAAGGAAAGTTATCCTTCTTTCTATAATTCCATAACATTAATTAATTCCTTTACCTAGCAAGAAGGAGAAAACAGGCAATGGGTTTTTTTCACAGAAAAAATATAAAGTGCAAATTATATAAATTGTTAGTCATTTAGAGCACTGTGATTAAATAGCTAAATTTGAAATATAAATGTAGAGTATAGTAATCTAAATTGTGCCCCCAAATTTTACATTCACCACTAGACAAGAAATTTCTGTCTCCTTTTTTTAAGATGTATTTATTCATCTGAGGTGAGGGAAGGAGGGAGGAGCAGAGGGGAAGGGAGAGAGAATCTCAAGCAGACTCTGCACCAAGCATGGACCCCAATGTGGGGCTTTATCTCATGACCCTGAGATCATGACCTGGGCCAAAACAGAGTCAGATACTTAACTGACTGAGCCACCCAGGTGCCCCAAGAAATTTCTGTTTATTAACAGATTTGAAAAATTATTAGCTTGCTGGATAATTCCCTTAAAATGTATAAGACTGTTATTAACCATTTGTTTTGTTTTACAGATATATGCAAATTAAGTGAAAAACTATAGGATAGGCTTAAAAATGTTTTAATTTTAAATAATCTGCTTTTTCCAAATACAAATAAAAAATCAATCTTTCGCTGCTATGATAGTAAATTGGAATGACAAAGGCATAAAAATATGGTTATATCTGTAGATATTTTTTATTTTTTGAGAAATTAAAATAATTTGACTAAGAAATCTAAAATGCAACCAGCAATTAACTGAATAAATTACCGATCAAAAGAAAATTACCTCTTGATATCAGTCTCTATCTTAGCCTTCTTATATCACATTTCAGCAATTAACATTCTTTGGAAAAGAGCATATAATGCTTAACCTTAATTATTGGGTACTGAAAGTGGTCAACGTATAGTAGAAATTTGACTGATCACTGGAATGTTAGGTTTCAAAAGAAATTCAGGCTCTGAGTTACCTCATCAGCATCCATCGCTGTCAGTTGCATAATCTTAGAGCCATCTCCAATGTTCTCCTCCACGGTAAGATCCAGCATGTCTGTTGGAAATACTGGTGGATTGTCATTGATATCCTGAAGTGTTATTTCAACCTACAAGGAGAGAAAGAAACAACACAGGAATGTCCCACATGTCTGCAAGGTACCAGTTAAAACGTATACCAGGAGTCCACTGGCTAGCTAGGCCTTCCAAAAAGAACCAGAACCTTTATATAACATCCAAATAACAGAAAATATCCTAAAGGAAGCTGTGAAATCTTTATAAAAAATATAAAATCCAAGTAAAAATCATTTGACTTGTTGATAGTAACTGACTTTACAGGGTCGCCTTAGAATTTATACAAGAAAAGGACCACTGATCAACTCTTGATTTTATCCCCAGATTTGTGCGCACTGAAGAACTGCCCAGACTTAGGACCATCTGCCATTCAACCATTAAATGTCACCAGACACACAAATGAGGTGGTGTAGAATTTCTTCCTGAAATGTTTATATATTAGCAATGTCTGAGAGAAATAAAGAAGTTCACATTTCATTTTAAGAAACTCTCAGCATTTTCCCCTTTAAAATCAACCCCCAACCCATGGGGGAAAATACAAGCATCTTCCTTTCTTTCTATTTCCCTTCCTATCAGCACTTCTTAATGTGACTAAAGCTAAACAATTATTCCTTTCAAATGTACTGTTTATATAGATTGCAAATATTAACAGTTTTGTTTGAAAGATCGTAGTCAGAGTTATTTGCTTCTCTGCCTAAGAAAAATTGTTTAGAAGGAAGGGTTTGTGAAGTCTACATAAGAACTTCAAATCATGTGTTCTCTTTTGAGCTAGGTGCTAAAAGCTGTGTATCTGATCAGAAAAGGGAAGACAGCTGCTAATAAAACTGCAAGTTTTCCCAGTTGGGTCACAAAATTAAGTCATGGAGAAAAATCCACCCAGCCATTTAGCTAGCATATAACCAAGACATTTTTCTCATGGGATGAAATGTCATATTTTATAGTTAAACTGTAAAAACTCCATCAGATCTAAGAGCAATGCAGACAAATATGAGGAAAGAGAAGAGAGTAAAAGAATTCTGATTTCTTCTTTTCCGGGAGGAGGTGGAGATGGGGTGGAGAGGGAAGCAAGAGGTAGGATTGTCATTATTCTCTGACAGGGAATGAATGGGAAAAATAACAGAGCTAGACTAATAAATGAATGAGCAAATGATAAAAAGAAAAACCCAGAAAACAGTATATAAAATTAAATACTAAAGAATTATGATACTTTAATTCCACCTTTTAATAGGAGGGAAGTGTTTGATAAAAAGTTAATCTTGGTTTTGAAGTTGTGAGCACAGACCTAGGAGTTCCTTAGAGCTAGGGAGAGACTTTGAGAAAAGGATTTAATAAATCAGGATTCCAGGTCCTACAACCCAAAGTCAAAATTATGATTTACTGTTCATATCTGGAACATATTGAATATATATGAAGTTTTCATGTAGGAAGAGCTTTAACATACATACATACACATATATATATTTCAAAAGCTTGAAAAATATGGATTTATGAATCAATGACCTGATGGTTATCCAAAAATATAACCATTAATGTTCTTTAGAAATTAATAATTATCTTCATATTATAGATGTCTGAATTTTCATATATGTGTGCCCAATCCTTAAAATACAGTAGAAAAATAAATGAAGAATAAGAGATAACTGATGGAAATACCTCATTACTCAACTTTGACATTTTAGCTTAATTTTTTTTTTCAATTCTAAATTGAATGAATGGGTCTAATTGGAAACCAACATGCCAACCTTGTGTATGCTTGTGTCTGTGTGTGTATGTGTGTGAAAGAAAGAGAGAGTAAGATATTTTATAAGTGTATTTGTGAGACGATGTGTATATATGAGTGTGTGTGTTTGTCAAAGTGTATATGAGTGCGTGTGCATGTGCGTGTGCTGAAGAAAGAACACTAATTGAGAATAAGGGTAATCTGTCTTGGCATCAATTAAATATGACATCAAAGATGCATCAGGAATGGGGCGCCTGGGTGGCTCAGTGGGTTAAAGCCTCTGCCTTCAGCTCAGCTCATGATCTCAGGGTCCTGGGATCGAGCCCCATATCAGGCTCTCTGCTCAGCAGGGAGCCTGCTTCCCCCTCTCTCTCTGCCTGTCTCTCTGCCTACTTGTGATCTCTCTTTCTGTCAAAATAAATTTTAAAAATCTTAAAAAAAAATTAAAAAAAAAAGCAGCATCAGGAAACAGTACATGCACTAGAAACATGCTGGGCATTCCAGAAAGTTACCTCACTAAAAACGGTGAGTGCATGAATTGAACAAGCCCCTTCTATATCTTAATACTTATAGTAAAATAATTAATACACTAAATGCTAGACATAGTTTTAGGTTACATGTGTGTGTACACACATACATATACATACACACACACACACACTTTAAAAAGTCTTCTAAAGAGCCCTATGAGGAAAATACTATTATGTTCCCTTAGAGAAATTAGTTAACAAAAGTAAAGAGGTTAAGTAATTGCCCAATGACACAGAGCTAAAAAGTTAAGTTTTCTCTACTGCCATGCAAACCTGTCTTTCTCATGTGTAATTGTGTATGTTCAGAAAACACAATGAATCATATTTGAAAAGTTATGTCACAACCAAATGTGCATATTATTTCTGTCTGGAATCTGAATCACTTACATATGAACTAACTAGCCATATAATCTTGGGTCAGTCAATAAGTCTCTGTCAGAATTTAAGAAAAAGTAAAGACTATTCTATTGATCCTGATATACAGCTCTAAAAGTCTTTGATCATGTATGCGCTATGAGATTTTGGCCAATTTCATCATTTCAGGTATATAAATAGCTTTCCTGTTTTATTTTATTTTATTTTATTTAAAGATTTTATTTATTTATTTGAGACAGTGAGAGAGAGCATGAGCTGGGGGAGAGGCAGATGGAGAGGGAGGGGCAGACTCCCCACTGAGCAGGGAGCCTGACATGCGCTTGATTCCAGGACCCTGGGATCACGACCCGAGCCAAAGGCAGACGCTTAACTGACTGAGCCACCCAGGTGCCCCTGAGCTTTCTTATTTTATTAGAAAGAATAAATTTAGTTTAATATTAATAAGTCCAAAACGAAACATTTCTGAATGTATCTATAGTCAACCAATTATAAAAACAGATTTAGAACATTTCATCCTTGCAGCTGATATATGCAAAGGTTATTTTTTGGACACCCCATGTCATTCATTTAATGTCAGGCTATCCTTTTTCCTAAAATCAGTGTCAGCTTACCAATTAAAAAGTTAAGAACTTCCTATTCCTTTCTTGGGGGGCAGAAATATGGATACTTCTCTTAATTGTCCTGTGTCTCTTTTCTATTCCACTATTCCTCATATATCATTAAAAAGTTTTTAGCATGGCTTTTCTCAGTTCTCCTAATAGCATGGGGTAATGAATTATGTAGAAAAGGAGATATGAACTCCTTAGCATAGGTAGACATCATCCTGCAATCCCTTCACTTCTCCTGATCCCCTGTGCCATGTTTCTACCTACCAAGAATTTCAGGACTATGGACCCGTTTGTGATGAGGTTGTCACTGATACCAGTATTTATTCATTCAATATTCCAGTATTTACTCATTCAATTATTCACTCAACAATAGGCATATGTTAGTCACTAAAACTACAGAAGAAAACAAGACAGGTCTCATCCCTTGCAGGAAAGATATGGAGTTTGGTAATAGAAATATTGTTGGCATCTTGATCCCAAAAAGTTTATCTCCCACACCATGGATAATTCTTTGAACTGCCTTACATCTTGCCCTTGTCAGTTACCACCCTCCCAATGAGTCCAGACCCTAACATGTGCTTGGCTCACTCTTGGATCTGCCACTAACCTAAAAGTCTTATTCCATTACCATGCCTTCTTCAGACTAAGATTTGATGTGAATTGTTTTGAAATGTTAAATAAAACCCAGGAATCCAACATTAAAAGTTTAGAAAGGATATCTGGAAACAAGAATTAAGACAATAATTTTTAAAGACTTCTTTCTGTACAAATGAGATCACCTTCATAATACAGACAATGGCCATTAGTAGTTTATTTTAAAATTCCAAGATTTTAAAATAGTTACAATATTGTTCCTAAGCTAAAAAAAAGTGTATGTTGAAAAATACACTCCATTCTCTAAAAAGACAAACCAAAAATTACTGCACAGCTAAGTTTTTAGTCCCAGCGTTGCCACTCAGTGTTTTATGTTTATCTTTACAATTGTTTAGACCTGAAATAAAATAATTGCATTTAAATATTCATTTTTCAAAATAAAAGTGAAAATAAAAATCACATTTTGTACTCAGAAATTTTCCTTCACGAGTGGCTATATTTAAAATAAAAACAAAACAGAAACTGCCAACGGCTTCTATAATTTAAGTCCAGGGGGCATTTTCAAGGTATCTATTCTGAAAGCTTGTGAAAATTTACTCTTAAAGATTAAAGAAACATTACACCATGAAGATAAGGCACTTGCATATTTATGCCACCTATCAAATATTGACCTTTGTGCTTAGGTAGTTGATGCTTCAGAAACATATGTGGTTTCACCTGCTACAATTACAAGGGCAGTTGGTAACTTTGTGGTTGACTTACTCATTACAAAACATTAGCTGCAGCTAATGGTTGAGCCATAGGTATTGTCCACTGCCACCACCTCTGTCACCATTTAAAGACCTGCGGAATAATGACTTTCTTAGCTAAGACACCTGATCCCTAGGCATTGAAACCCTGCTAAATGAATGATTATATTTAGGAACAAAAGCATGATTGAGACTAAGGGGGCTAATGACTAGTTAACTTAAAAACAGGCTGTCTTTTGGTGGTTTGATAAAAGTAAAAGTTAAATAAAAAATATGACTTTAAGTATTGTCACCAAACTTTTTTATGCTGAAGGAAGAGTCCTTGATATTCAGGCTGCTTAATTGTTAAATAGATAATTAAAAAGAAAAAATTTCACTATTTATAAACTGTGTAAATAATTGCTATGAAAGGAGTACAAAGCTTTTCTCTTAATTTTTTCCCGTAATATGCAGTCTATCATTTTATTCTGCAGTGCATCATGAATGATATATCTTGGGGGTTAATTTTTAATTTTTAAGTGAATAAATCAGCATACTCAATAAATAATCATTAATTAGCAATATCAATTATCAAATCATTCATACATGTAACTCTAACTATAAAACATGCATACCGCTGATTTAAATTGATATTACAAAGATAGTATGTTATAGTCAAGGTTAAGGAATTGACTAAAATATCAAGGTCTATTATGAACTGATTCCCCAGTTAATAAATCAGTAATTTCATTGTGGTCACTAGATCAACCACAATTAAAAGCATATTCTTAAATTCATAACCTCTCTGCAAGCTAAATAAAGCAGTTCTTAGTGAATAAGGATGAACACATATCTAAAACATATTTTTTAATTCAAAACCCTCCTACGAACTACATAAAATGGTTCTTAATAAATAAGAATGAAAAACAATCTATTTTTTTTTCCTTTTGGGAGCTGTAGAGTTTATAAAACACTAAAAGCTCAGAAGTCCATTTATTTGCAAGTATATGTATTAAAATTTTAGGAAGAATATTAAATATCATCAAGTCCATCTCCTTTATTTTACAAAGAATCAAAATTAAGGCATTGAAATGTCAAGTGATTTATCTAAGAAAAGCAATGGTCAGCCTCCTAACTCGAGTCCAGTGATTTTTCCAGAGACCTGTGTGTGGGAAGAGACAGAGCCAGAGTGCAAGCTGAATATCTTAGACCAAAGCTCCTAATCTCTGCATGAAGACAATGAGCTTTCAAACAAAATGTGCATTTGATATTTGATAAGAAAATGACTTTGAAGAAATTAAGATTTAATGTCTACTCTTCAAATACTATTTTATCTACCTTTTTTTTCATTTTTAAGTTTCTTCATATTTACAATAAGGGAAAATAATCTGTGAAGGTTTGCTTTATCAATGCCACTGAAAACTATTAATCATTGAGCGGGAAGGTGGTAGATATATATAACAAGTAAGGAAACTAGATAAATTCTCTATAGATGTCAATAAAAGTTACTGCTTTTAAAATGTCTACAAAGAATTTGTTTCTTTTTCCTAAAAGATGCAATCACAAATATTCATTTTCAGAAGTGACTAAAATCTAAATAGTTAGTGAGATAGACATGAAGTACATGAAACTCTGAAATAGTAAAAGAGGCATCAAGACACATAGTACTTGATTAGTTGCTTTTTTAGTGGCAAAAATACTTATATTATTGTCTTTTTATTTTTGTGGAACTGACACCCCAAAATTAAGTTCCTCAAGTAATATTATTACCTAGACCATGTAAACTGTGATAGAGCATTACACCAAAAATCATGCTTAGAGTTCACACACATATGGCTTCCAAAGATACGATAATGCCGTAAAGATTGCATTTCAATACACCTCCTATTTAACTAACAGTTCTGCCAAAAAATATTTATTTCAATAACAGTATTTAATTGCTCTGATTTCTTCAATAAATGTGTATATTACATTATATAAATGTGTATATTTATATACAATAAATGTGTATATTGGTCAGTGAGAATCTCTTCATGTTACCAAAGATCATTTATACTGCTCAGTAAATTAGTGCCTTTTAAACTCCGAGATTTCGAGAGCAAGAATTGTCTTGTTCATTTTTCCATTCTTACAACTTATGCATGCCTAGCATATACTTTTTACCCTAGAGATATTTCTGTTTTAAAAAGCAAACCCAGGTTATTTTTGCATTTTTATCAGAGTCATAAGTTTACCAAATTTAATACAGTAGGTATGTTACTAGTATATGAGTACATTGATCGTGTGTGGTGATGAGCACTGGGTGTTGTACGTAACTAATGAATTGTTGAACACTACATCAAAAACTATTGATGTATTACATGTTGGATAAGTGAACATAATAGAAAAAAAAGAAAAGAAAATCTGCTAATCAGTTCATTTCACCTTAATTCCCTTTGCATATTAGTCCTTTTTCATGATAATACTCCTTAATGGAAAATGAAAATTCATAGAGCCGGCAACAAGAGCAATTGGTTTGGAGGGCGACATCGTTTCTTGGTGTATAATTCCAAAATAAATAAAGGAAACCCAAGCAATAGAGAAGGCCAAAAAAAAAAAAAAAAAAGAGTACATTGATTAAAGTTGCCCTATATCACAACGATATTTAGAATCAATCCAAATCCTATTGATTTCCTAGCTCTTGTTTGCCTCTCATGCCATCATGTGTAAATTTTATGACATGAAATCCTATTGGATGGTAATTCAATAACTTCATACTCAGAATGATAACTTAAAAGAGCTTCAGACAAACATGCATGTTTTGTTCAGAATATCTCCCACTTGGAAGACTGAAATGTAAGATTTAATGAACACCCAACACTACTTCAGAAACAGCCACACTAAACACCACACAAATCATGAGTAAACTTGAAGAAAAAACTAAGCATTCAAATGTGCATTACCCTTAATAGGTCATTATGATGTCACTCAAATAGCACTCCACTAAATGATGCCCTGTTTTATACTGTGTGGGTGCTACTGAAATTCACTGGGGGAAAAAGTCTAATCTTACACTCAAAACAACTTTTATTCATCAGAGTGAAACAAGATGCTGAGACCCACCACTTTATTTTCTGTATGCACGCTCAAGTGAGGACTTGAAGTTGAAAGCAAATTAACCAAGCTGAAATCCCCACTCTGATCAGTACAGCCATCATGCCTGGCCTGTCACTTCCTTTGACCCTGAAAAGGAAAACCCCACCTTTCCTGCCTGAGAGGAGACTGTGTGCGGAGTAGCAGTGTGCCCTCAGTGCAGTGAGAGGCTCGGTGCGGGGGGACAGCTTGCTATCACCACATCAGGGTGGTGTGTAAAAAGGAATATTCTGGGACTTGATATGAAACTTGAGACTCAAGCACAACATTCATTAAAGAAAAACATCAGGAGAAAAATATCAAAACCATGGCTCAAGTAAATAATCAAATTTATATTTTAAATATTTGGCGATAGTTTCACATGGTCACTGTTCAGTTCAAGGCAACTACTACAGGATTCATTTAATTCAATGAGATTGACACATTTCGCGTGCTATATAGGCTTCCAATAACAACGTTTTATTTAGTAAATTTATGCCAATGCCTATATATACTAAGATTACACGGCAGAAGTTCTAATTAAATTTCAGCAGAAAGTTTGACATTCTATGTTCGTTTTCTTATTGAACTAACCACATAATTTCATTTGATAGAACACATATATACTTTTTTTCAAAATTTCAAGTTGAGAGCTAAATTCAGTCATTAGGAAAGAGAAAGTTCAGCATGTACTATCATTTATGGGTTTAAACTCTTAAGTGCTTTCATTTCTTAACGACAATAAAACGCTGTATTGCCGTGAAAGAATGGTGCCAGGGTTTGCATAGTTCCTTTAATTTTGTTCTTGATTTCTTTCGCTATGTTGGGTGACCACTGGGAATTCTGCTGCCATGAGTCTGGGCAAAATGTTTCACTACACCCAGAACACTTCATCATGTTGCCGAGCCAAACTCTATTACGGTTTGCGACTGACTCATATTTTAGTTATGAGAAGGCCTTAGCAAAGAACGGTTTACATTTAAAAGTCCTAAACGTCAGGAATGTAATGTTTGGCTTATGTAGGTAAGCAAGATCTAATCATATTCCCTGAATAATGTTTTTAGGTAGTTACTTATTTATAAAGTATAACCGACCTAATTCAAAAGAGTATGTGGTAGCTGTGTGAATAGTATACTCTCTTATCCTGGTGGTGTTTCTGAACTTTTGAAACGGAAATCTTCAAAGAAAAGGGAGAAATCAGACTTTGGAAAAAGACCTATGAACCCATGCTATGAAAGATGGGCAGAGGCTAGGTGGGACTTATTAGGGAAAATCGACAGAGCCACCACCACTGTATATGTGTAAGTGAACCAGAAACTCTTGAGGACACAGGTCTGTTGCAGGCTCAAACTCTACTGAAGTTTCAGAGATCATCAGAAATTAAGTCTATGTATTTAGGTATAGTTTTTCTTTAGAATGACCAAAAAGCTGGAAAATTACTGCATTTTACTAGAAGATGAGCACTAATATGCTATATATAAACTAAATTCTGTTTTACTCTATTGTTTTACAGAAAACAATCTAGTAAAACAAACATGATGTAATGATAATATTTGAGGAAATGACACTTAATTTGAGAATTATAATACTCCTCTTTTTGGAATTTTAGGCTAGCAAATATTTTGTCACTTTAAACTTTATACTTAACTTTAAATTATGTGTATATCTAGATACCTGTGCATTTATTTCACACAAACTTGTACTGTTTCTATTCCAAATGTTCTGGAATATGAGGAAAGAAGGAAGCATGCATATTTCAGATTCTTTTTAGTTTAATTTTAAAAGCAAAGTAAAAATAAACATAATGAGGTTTAAAACAAAACATATTTCTCATATAAGCTACATGTATGTAACTGTGACCAATTATATTTCTCGAACAAAAGCAATTACATTAATCTCTCATCACTAAAAGTCTTCTAGCAGTCAGCAGCATATTCCCGGGATTTCGATGCATTTCTAACTAGGAAAGAAATCTGTATGAGTAACAGGCAGGCTTGGAGAGTAGCCAGAAATGACAAGAATGGCTAGAAGTGCGGACAAGACATAGTTAACTCCATTCTTGAAAAAAATGCTTTCCGTAACTTGCTAAATGTGTGGTGACATAATAGAAAGCTAGTTTTGTTGTGCTTTCAATATTGTTCAAATTAGAACCAAATAAGGATTTCTTTTAAGGCAGAGGCAATCATGTGTAACCACTTCAACTTTTCCTGAAATCAATACTGCATAATTTCAGACTTTTAACAGATTCTTAAAGACGCCCAAAAGTAAATGCAGAATAAAAGATCAAGTTAAAATATGTGTGGTTGCATACGAAACTTATGGAAATTTTTATACTATTCTTCAAAACAAACACCCTGCAAAA
This sequence comes from Potos flavus, assembly GCA_028534135.1. NCBI lineage: Eukaryota > Metazoa > Chordata > Mammalia > Carnivora > Procyonidae > Potos > Potos flavus. The sequence continues at coordinate 84,549,063 of CM052899.1, forward strand.
GCATCCTGTAGTACACTTTTGAATAGGTGTTAATCTGAATGCGGTAGACATATATCAAAATGCAAACATACTATAAAACAAACAAATAAAAGTATTCCACCCTTTTATTTCTTCACTTTTCACATTTGTTTTTGCCCCATAGATATGGGATTTTATAAAGTATATAAGACTTCTGCTCAGACTGCTGAAAAATAGAAAAGTAGTTTGATTTATATTAAAGTTATAAGTTATGGCAGACTGAATCACTGACCCTGATTCTTCACCCCTCTCTATAAGCAACTTTATAGTTCCTCACTAAAGGTGGGCTTTCTCTCTTTACCCCTTGACTTTGGACTCATCCAGGATGACCAACTGTTTTGGTCAATGGGATATTTACAACTACAACACAAGTGGGCACTTGAAATATGCTTGCTCTCTTATATATCTGTCATGGTCACTAGAACAATATGTCCCTCCTAGTCCACTAGTATCAGGATGAAAACAACAGGTATTGAGTTGACAAGTCTCAGCTGAGAGACTTGTAGAGTTTGAAGCAGAGCCTCCCAGTTGAACCCAGCCTAGATCAGCCAAAATGTAGCCTACCTGCAGGTGCACAAGAGAGACGTGTATTCCTGTAGGCCTTTGAGACTTTTGTGGCTTGTTATTATGCAACATTATTGTGTCAACAGTTAACGAATACACAGTTCTAGACAATGGATCCATTAACTGAATATTTTACTTAATCTTCATTTGTAAATAACAGATTACTATTTTATTTAAAAGGCAAAAAAAGATAAAATATATATACTAACATCCGTGATCTGTGATATACCTTATAATGTGTGATAAGTTTTATTACTATGAATCTATTAATAAATTTTCCTAACCTGTATAACTTCCCATTCTCACTTCACATGCCATACCCCTATCTTTTAGAAGGGCAACTCAAAACAAGATGTGACCTTCAAGTCTTCCCCCACCAAACCAAAGATTGGAGGAGGAAAGTAGGACTACTTGACCCAAGAGGAGCAAATTATCACTGGGTCGAGTCGATCAGATTGCCTTTCTTAAGAGTAGAAAATTATAAAAAAATGGGAACTCTATAAGAGAACAAAAATGGCAGAACTAAGAGAATGCAGTCCCCATGAATATATACACTCCATCTTTAGTGGCTTTCTAGTACACATATTAGACTTCACTGCACTCTTTTTTTATGGGCATTAAAGAGGGCACGTGATGTGAAGAACATTGGGTGTTATACACCACTAATGAATCATCAAACACTACATCGAAAACTAATGATGACTATGTTGGCTAATTGAATTTAAATAAAAAAATACAATCTTTTTTTAAATGGAATTACTGCAGTGTCAAAATAATCCCTCTGCTCAATTTCATCTTTGCACATTAGTCTTCACTGTGGAAGAAATTTATATTACTTGACATAAATGACACAAAGTTTTGACTTACAGCCAATCTATTTTATTTTAGTTGTTTAATATATTAGTATATCTGTTATACTTCCTTACAGATTTTAAACAACTATCTCAAACTATAAGATTAAAACCCCATTTTAGAGGGCTGCCTGGGTGGTTCAGATGGTTGGGAGCCTGCCTTTGGCTCAGGTCATGATCTTCAGGTCCTGGGATCAAGGCCCACATCCAGCTCCCTGCTCAGTGGGGAGCCTGCTTCCCCCTCTCCCTCTGCCTCTCCCCTGTTCATACCCTCTCTGTCTCTCTTTCTCTTAAATAAATAAATTAAATTAAAAAAGAAAACATTTTAGAGTTGTGTGGGGTTATTTTTTTACTCCAAAACTATAACAATTTTAATTTATTTGAAACAGCATTAGCTCATCAATACGTAAGTATTAATATAGTTATTGTTTAATGGGAAATATATATCTTCTGAAAATCTTGAACTCACTGTCAAAACAAATTTTTTTTACAGCACACTGTGCTTTAATTAAATTTAGAAATCCTTTGAATGAACTCAGAAATACTGCTTCTCTTCTAAGCTTTGATGTCAATGTTTAGTTTCCACCATAGTGTCTGTTATACAGGAGGCACTTAATATATGTTTATGCAGTGACTTAAAAGCCAATATGCTCATTACCCAGATACAAAAACCAGATAAAGACTCCAGTAGAAAAGAGAACTACAGGCCAATATCCCTAAGAATGTAGATGCAAAAATCCTCAACCAAATCCAACAATATATTAAAAAAAATCACTCGCCATGATCAAGTGGGATTTATTCCTGGGCTGCAATGGTGATTCAATATTCGCAAATAAGTCAATGTTATAGATCACATCAATAAGAGAAAGGATAAGAACCACAAGATTATTTCAATAGATGCAGAAAAACCCTGAACAGAGTAGGTTTAGAGAGAATAAATTTCAACATAATATAGGCTATATATGAAAAACCCACAGCTAACATCATCCTTAATGGGGAAATACTGAGAGCTTTTCCCCTAACATCAGAAACAAGACAGGGATGTGCACTCTCTTCACTTTTATTCAACATAGTCCTGGAAGTCCTAGCCACAGCTATCAGACAACAAAAAGAAATAAAAAGGATCCAAATCAGTAAGGAAGAAGTAAAACTTTCACTATTTGCAGATGATATGATACTATATATAGAAAACCCAAAAGACTTGACAAGAAAACTACTAGAACTGATAAACAAATTCATTTAAGTCACCAGGACAAAATCAAGATACAGAAATTTGTTGCATTTCTCTACACCAATAATGAAGCAGCAGAAAGAGAAATTAAGAAAACAATACAATTTACAATTGCACCCAAAATAGTAAGATACCTAGGAATAAACATAATCAAAAAGGTGGAAGACCTATACTCTGAAGACTGTAAAACACTGATGAAAGAAATTCAAGATGACACAAAGAAATGTAAAGGCATTCTATGCTCATGGACTACAAGAACAAATATTGTTAAAATGTCTATACTACCCAAAGCAATCTACATATTTAATGCCATCCCTATCAAAATACCAACAGCATTTTTCACAGAACTAGAACAAACAATCCTAAAATTTGTATAAACCACAAAAGACCTCAAACATCCAAGCAATCTTGAAAAAGAAAAGCAAACCTGGAGGCATCACAATTCTGAACTTCAAGTTATATTACAATGCTATAGCAATCAAAACAGTATGGTACTGGCACAAAATAGACACAAAGGTCATTAGAACAGAAAACTAAGAAATAAATACACAACTATATAGTAAATTAATTTTCATGGGAAAAAGACAGTCTCTTCAACAAATAGTTTTGGAAAAAGTGGACAGCAACATGCAAAAGAAAGAAACCAGACCACTTTCTTACACCATACGCAAAAATAAATTCAAAATGGATTAAAGACTCATGAAACCATAAAAATCTTAGAAAAGAACACAAGCAGTAACTTCTTTGACATCAGCAGTAGCAACTTTTTTCTAGATAGGACCCCTGAGGCAAGGGAAACAAAAGCAAAAATAAACTATTGGCACGACATCAAAATTAAAGCTTCTGCGCAATGACGGAAATAAAACTAAAAGGCAACCTATTGAATGGGAGAAGATATTTACAAATGATATATCCAATAAAGAATAGTATCTAAAATATATAAAGAACTTATATATTCAACATCCAAAAAGCACCCCAATTAAAAAATGGATAGAAGGCATGACCAGACATTTCTCCAGAGAAGACATACATATGGCCAACAGACACTTGAAAAGAATTTCATCATTACTTACCATTGGGGAAATGCAAATCAAAAACTACAGTGAGATATCATCTTGCATGTATCAGAATGGCTAAAACCAGCAACACAAGAAACCATAACTGTTGGCAAGGATTGGAGAAAAAGGAACCCTCGTGCACTGTTGGTGGGAATGTAAACTGGTGTAGCCCCTGTGGAAAACAGTATGAAGGTTCCTCAAAAAGTTAAAAATAGAACTACCCTATGATCTGGCAATTGCAGTACTAGGTATTTACCCAAAGAATACAAAAATACTAATTCAAAGGGATACAAGCACCTCTATGTTTATAGTCGCATTATTTACAATAGCCAAGATATGGAAGCAGTGCAAGTGCTCATTGATTGATGAATGGACAGAGAAGATGTGAGATATATGTCTCACATCTTCTCTATCTTATCTCACATCTTCTCTATCCATATATATATATATACATATATATATATATAATCTTAAATATATATCTTCTCTATATATATCTTCTCTCCCTCTAGCACTCTCTCTCTCTCTCTCTCTCTCTATATATATATATATATATACACACACATACATTCAGTGGAATATTATTCAGCCATAAAAAGGATGAAATCTTGCCATTTGCAATCACATGGATGGAACTAGAGAGTATAATGCTAAGCAAAATAAGCCAGTCATAGCAAGACAAAAAACACTATTTCATTCATATGTGGAATTTAAGAAACAAAACAAAAAATTATAGGGAAGAAAGAGAGAAAGAAATTAAGAAAAGGATTCTTAATTATAGAGAACAAACTGGTGGTTACCAGAGGGGAGGGGCTGGGAAGATGGATTAAATAGGTGATGAGGCTTAAGGAGTGCACTTGTTGTGATGAACACAGGGTAATGTTATGTAAGTGTAGAATCACTACACTGTATAACTGAAACTGATATAATAGTGTATGTTAACTAACTGAAATTTAAATAAAAACTTTAAAAAATATGAAATTAAAAAAATAAGTCCATATGGTCATTGCAGAAGTACATTTTGTTGTTACATACACACAAATGAAGAGAACGGTGTTTTATTTTCTTTTTAAGATTTTATTTATTTATTTGACACAGAGAGAGAGGGGAGAGTGGGGGGAGTGGCAAGCAGAGGGAGAGGGAGAAGCAGGCTCCCTGCCGAGCAAAGAGCTCAATGTGGGGGCTCAATCCCAGGACCTTGGGATCATGACCTGAGCCACAGGCAGACAGCTAACCCACTGAGCCACCCCAGTGTCCCGAAAATGGTATTTATATGAAAAATTAAGAGCAGGGATGAACCATCAACTATTATAATAATATCAATTAATGAAAACCTAAGAATGATCTCCTGATGACTATGAAAATAATAACTAATTAACTGAAGGGAAATTAGTAAATTTCAAGAATAAAGAAATAAATGACACATTACATTAAAAAGATGTTTCAGTACAGAAGGCCATTTGTCTTCTATTTTTCATTGTCAGAGCCAAGTTACCAAAGATTTTTAACAAAACAGCAATATCAAAAGAAACTCAGTAAACTACAAACTACTTCACTTTCAAGAACTCTTTAAATTGCTACAGAAATGTATTCTCCCAATAGAATGCAAAATCGTGCAAAATACAAGGAAATGTCTGTATACTTATGCAAGATATAAGACTTAAGAGTCATGAAAAAGACATGCCAATTATGAATATGTACTGACTACAACTAACGATCTCCATGAAATATGGTTTAAGTATTTTGTCACTACACTCTCACTCCTCAATTCATGACGATACAACTCTGAGTAGTATGGTATCCATAGGTGCTTTGATTTTATTTTTCAAACCAAAGCATATTCTCTTCACTGGAAACTATATATATATATATTTTGTGTAACCTCCTACTTAGTAATTAGTTTTCTCTGCACTCTTATTTAAGAAACTAATCACTTTGTCGAAGATTAGTTGACCATATAGTTGTGAGTCCATTTCTGGGTTTTCTATTCTGTTCCATTGATTTATGTGTCTGTTTTTGTACCAGCACCATGCTGTCTTCATGATTACAGCTTTGAATTCAAATGAAAACTTGAAACGTTAAAAAAAAGAGAGAGAGAGAAGAGAGGGGCACCTGGGCAGCACAGTGGGTTGCACATCGGACTCTCGATTTCCTTTTGGGTCAGGGTCCTGGGATGGAGTCCTAAATCAGGCCCTGCCCTCGATGTGGAGTCTGCTTGAGATTCTCTCTCCCTCTCTCTTTGCCCTTCTCACTCCTGCAATCTGTCTCTCTCTTTTGCTCTCTAAAATAAGTAAATCATTAAAAAAAAAAAAGGAAAAAAGAAACGAAGCACCTGGTAAGTATGCAAAAATTAAACTATATCTGAGTAGGGGATTCATGGAAACCCAGTAGTACAGAATTGCAAGCACTTCAGATCTGTCAAAATAAGGAAGGCAAAAGAAATATTGCAGTTCTCTTGTCTAGACTAATAGAATTCTCACAGTCTGCATATGTTAATAAAAGTTACAGGAAATCTATCCCTTTTCTCTAGTGATTGTATTTCTATATTAGAGCCTGTGATTATTTGGTCAGTTAATCAGAGGATAGTTTCTAATAAGAGAATAGGCTTCAGTTTTAATAGTCATTATTAACTTTTTTTTACCAATATTAAAGAGTGATTAAGCATTGTCAACATGTTTTTACTGACAATATTTTTAAATATTCTATGTACTATATCTGAAAAAGCATTAGGAAAATTTTCACAAAAAAATTCCCGTAAACTACCACAAACATCTGTACATTATCGTATAGGTCTTTCTTTTCAAAAGTATTTTCTGAAAAAACCTCAGTGTAAATTATTGTGACAAAAATGACCTGGCTTTTGCAGGTTAACACTATCACTTTATTGTCTTAATAGTGTTCAAAACAGCCAAAGTTTCTCTCTTTTAATTTATGTCTTTTTAATAATTACCTTCACCCACTTAATTTCCCTAAGAATTAAATTCCATAAAAACATGGGAAGTACACGTTAGAAATTCAGTTCTTTAAAATATATAAAATAAGTTCAAAATTTGAAGAGAAAGATTAAATACATATAACTTATTTACTAGAAAATATGGACATTTCTTTAGGAGTTCTACAATCTATTACTTTCACTTTTCAAAAGTTAGTTTAGCTTGGTAATATTTTTTATTCTCTCTAGCATGTTTTTAATCATGTAAATAAGAGAAAATCTGTTCTCAATTTTCAGGAAGTGTATTTGTCAGAACAAAGACACATGCATTATGCTTTTAAATAACTGCAAACTCAAAGAAATTGGAATGAGCTTACAGCCATTTTTTATACTGCACTTAATCAAGTTTTTATGTTGACCATTATGTAGATACTCTTCTTTTCACAAGAAGATTATTTTTTGTACAGAGTGAACTCTCAATACAACCAATGAAGTTGCAAATCAAGCAGTTTTCATAAGCATTTCACAATAGAGGATATAATTCTCACTTACTCCATAGCCAACAAAACTATCCTTTAGAAAAACTTAATCTTTTTGGTTCAGTTCACTTCTTACATTTAAAATCTTCATAATAGCAATTGAGAAAATAATTTAAGTTACATTACAGTGATGAATATAGAGCATGGAATTTTTCTCTTAATTTATTGGATAGTATTTTGAATGTTGTTAAATTTAGAGGACATGATCATATCGATTTGAGGAACTCCATTGTGAATTTTGGTGAGCAGGAATGACAATAAATATTTATTTAGGGCCTACTATCTACTGTTCTAAGTAGTAGATATATAATAATAAACAAAAACAATCATTTTTTTACCTCATACACCTTACTTTCTATTGATATTCATAAAGTTATCCTTCATATTGGGCTCTTACAATTACATTTTACTATAAACAGTTTAAGTTTTAAAAGACTATATTCCTAAATTCATTCCTTTATATGTTCAATTCAATACAATATATGCAACGAGTAGTGGCCTATTAGTATGGGATAGAGCTGGCATACTTTTTATCTGACAACAGCTATTCTCATGTCTACGAATTTTTTAAAATTGTGTTTGGGGCACCTGAGTGGCTCAGTCAGTTAAGCACCTGACTCTTGATTTTGGCTCAGGTCATGATTTCAGGGTCTTGGGATGAAGCCCTACTTCAGGCTCCACACTCCAGGTTGGAGTCTTCTTGAGAATTCTCTCTCTCCCTCTCGCTCTGCTCCTCTCCCTTATTGCACATTCCCTCTCTCAACCTCTCTTTCTCAAATAAATAAACAAATCTAGAAAAAAGAAAGAAAGAAGAAAGAAAGAAAGAAAGAAAGAAAGAAAGAAAAAGAAAGAAAGAAAGAAAGAAAGAAAGAAAGAAAAAGAAAGAAAGAAAGAGAGAAAGAAAGAGAGAAGGAGAGAAAGAGAGAAGGAGAGAAAGAGAGAAAGGGAGAAAGAGAGATAGGGAGGAAGGGATGGAGGGAGGAAAGGAAGAAAGGAAAGAAGGAAGGCAGGCAGACAGGCAGGCAGGAAGGAAATCCTGTTTGATAGAGGAGTGTCATGTTCTGCAGGTATTAATAAGTTGTTCTGACCCAGTGTATGCCTGCAATTTCTTTTAGGTTTTCTGCTTGAGTAAACTGTTTATTAAAAGAATCAACAACATATAATTTACACTCCCTAGCTTACTAGAGAGAATAATTGTGTAAATAAATGAACAAGGTCTTCTCTACTTTTAATAAATATTTTTAAAACATCTAACTTTTTTGTTTTTGTTTTTGATAAAGTAATACTAAAATCAAGTAAAATGTCCTAAGTTTGCTTTGGTTTGTGAGGGCTCGCCAACACTTTTTACTCTATTTATCCAAACACTTGTCACCTTTTCTAAGCCTTAACTTGTTCATATATATAATGTGGGTCCTAGATGCAAAATGAATAACGTTTTGCATGATGTCAGGTAAATATAATGTAATCATAAAAATAGGTTTTGTATAATCGTAGTGCAGGTGGCTATAAATCTAAGTAATTACTTATCCAAATGAAAAGCTTAGACAATTATCATACATTAAAACTTTTCTTATACAATTGTTTAATCAGTTAAAAGTAGAAATTAAATAGTTCCTTAAAATGCTTTTATGGATGGCATCAAAGTCAAGAAAATCTTTTGAGCCAAGTTACAAAAGATAGCTACTGGATAATGAAAACTACTGAACCCAGAGCAGAGATCTGAAAGAGTTTACTTCCTCCGAGTACAGTGGTTTTTAACTACACATTTCCAGGCCCAAATATCAGGGAACCCAGCTCATTAGGGCAGCCAAGTAGGTTGCCAAGGCCTGAGCAGGTACGTAAAGAATGGTCATTCAGTGACCTGAACATGCAGGCAATGTCCTCCGCAACTACAGGTGAAATAGGAAAGTAAATAAAATCTTCAGGTTTTTTATCTTCTCTATAGTAATGATTACCTCAACCGAGCATATACATGAACAATAATTTAGCTGCTTGAGTCCTGGGATGAAGTCCCATTTTGAGCTCCTTCTTTGGTGGGAAGCCTATTTCTCCCTCTGCCTGCTGTGCTCATGCGCTCTCTCTGACAAATAAATAAATCAAATCTTTTTTAAAAATGAAAACATAATAATAATTTAGCTGCTTTGCAAATGTGTTACGCCACTCAATCTTAAGACAAAAGAGGTTGTCATGGAAAACATTTTTGCTGTACCTTCAATTTAGAATCACCAAGAAGGAATATAAAATAATGATCAAACTTTCTTTTCATTGGTTTTATGAGTAGCTAAATCACAAAGGCCCATAGGAAAATTCCAAACGTTGCCACTGAGTGTCATGATACTGCCTTTCTCAAGAAAAACTCCAAGGTGTTAATTCATTTTGCTCTGAAGATGCCAAGATCTATCTGTGAATTTAAGTCATACATAAAATTACTTGAGATATATAAAGGACAAATGTCAGACTTGACAACTTATGCTAACAAGCTTACATTGTTTTTCTAGGTGCTAATACTACAAATAAACATGTTCTTTTAATCATTTATTTGCATGCTTCTGGGAATCTATATCTGAATACATAATCATTCCTTGTGTTTCTACAAGTGATTTCATCTGGGTTTAGCTAGGATTATCTGCCTCCTTCTGCTATATATACCCTTATAGTCATTAAGCGGTTCATTCAGCCAATGTTGATAGAATGCCAGCACTGCACACTTCCCTGGGATAGATGCTCTGGACAAGCAAAGAGAAAATAAGGATCAATCTGGACAGCCCTGTAAATATACTAAAAACCACTGAATTGTACCCTTTAAAAGGGTGAACTGTATGGTATATGAATTATATCTTGCTAGAGCACTTAAAAATAGGTAAGAGGCCTTTTAAAATCAGTAAATCTATAGAATAAGAAAGTGATGTTTATTTCATACAACTTATTTGAACTGAAGCCAAGATAGCTCCTTATAAATAGCACCTCCTTTTGTGAGTTTTTCCAAAGACTATTTTCAGTCATCTGTTATGGAATATTGTCAAGCCATAGATTTACGCTGCTATTTCATCGCTTTAAAAACAGGAGCTTGTCACCAAACTTCTGGAATGCTGCAAGAACTTCAACGAGAACCAAATGCGACTAATGGTTTACATTTTTTCATTATACTCAGTTTCACTCTTACAAGTAAGGATGCAAGAGAAATGTGGGGGAAACTGAAACCATCACTACTCTATATGGCTCACAAACCAAGTGATAACACAGAAGGTGACAACAGAATTTTGGAGTTGGCAAGGAATTTAGAGATCATCTCATCTGGTTCCTGTGAATAAAGAATCTGAGGCCAAAGAGTTAAAGTGGTGTCCCCAATTTCAGGGTTAGTAGAGGTCTATGACTAGAACTGAGGTATTTCCTAACACTTCATCCTTTAACAAACATGCCATTTACCCTAATTCATTTAAAGCAGAAACAATTTAAAACTGAATGGATACAGTCCCCATTATTTTCCAATAGATTTATTATCTTCATCTAGATGCTGTTCAAGTTAGATATTAAACAAGGTTGTTTCTTGCCCTCAATTAATTGCTAAAGGAAGGCATGGGTACTATAATCTTTTGGTGGGTTTAAATCCTGGCTTTGTCATTTTCACCTGTACGACATTAGAAAATTATTTAACCTGCATATGCCCCCGTTTCTTCATTAGGAACCTCGACATAATAAAAGTACCTTGCTCATATAGTAGTTGTGATGATTAGGGTGAGATAAAGGGTATAAAGCATATGGAATTCTGGATGGCACACAGTGCTCATTAGAAGAGAGCTGATATTAATACTAGTATTATTGAATGGTGTGCTGCTGAAGTGTCTTTTGTAAGCAACAGAACACAAAAATTCAATATACACACATACAGATTCTAGTTACAGAAATAAAACTTCATTTATTAGAAGGAACATTTTTTAGGCACACAATGATAAGTGTCAAACTTTTTTTTACCTATAACACTTATTCTCATCTCTAAACCTCTTTTTGGAAAAAAACATGTCTTTGTTAGAGCAATTAAGATAAAATCAAGATAAAAAAGAAACTATAGGAAATATTCTTAATGTGGATTTGCTTCAAATATGTGGAACTACATCCATGGCAATTCTGATTCACACGATTCATTAATAATTATTATTATTTCACTAAATAATTTTTTTAAGATTTTATTTGCTTGAGAGAGAGAGAGACAAAGAAAGTAGAAGTGAAAGAGAGAGAGAGGGAACATGAGTGGAGGGGTGGGAACATCAGAGGGTGAAGGAGAAGCAGACTCTCCGCTGAGCAGAGAGCCTGATATGGGCCTGACCCCAGGAACCTGAGCCTAAGGCAGAAGCTTAACCTACTGAGCCACCCAGGTGCCCTTCACTAAAATAAATTTAAATAATAATAGATTTAAATCCAACATCTTCAAGCTTCTACACAGATTGAATAACACATTTCAAATATAGTATTTTTAGGAAGAAAGGTGTTCAATTATTCATACCAGATTATTAATGGTGATCATTCTTGTTTCGTTCTTTTGTGTATTTTCTAAATTTGTTCTAATAAAAACCCAACATTTTATAAAAAGGAAAAAGCAATATATATTATCTTTAAAAAGAAAGATGTTAGGTTTAGGATTTTTTAAGAAACATTGTGACTAGATAAAGAAATCCATTAAGAACATAGATTCTTAGATTAAAAGCATGAGTTTTCCACTTGCTATATATGACATTGATCAAGACAACCTCTCTTTCTATGATAATGTTGTCTTTCTCATTGGATCACTGTAAAGATACAAGCATATATCAAAACAGTTTGAAATCAGTCTACTACTAGATGTAAATGAATGTGATTTGCATTCTTGCAAAAATTCCTAACTCAACCTCAACAACTCAATTAATCATGAATCATTGTGTCATATATGTAAGATAAGGACTGTTTGAGAAGCTCTCTCTCCCCCTTTTTTAAAAGCCAGTCTTCCACTCACTAGTTTGCATAATCTAAGTATCTCAACTCATCAAAGGTCACCTGTCACATAATACCTATCACACTGTCTCTGGTAGTTCTAAATATGAAATAAGGGGCACCTGGATGGCTCAGTCTGTTGAGCATCTGACTCTTGGTTTTGGCTCAGGTCATGATCTCAGGGTCCTGAGATGGAGACCCAGGTGGGGTTCCCTGCTCAGCAGGGAGTCTGCTTCTCCTCTCTCTCTCTCCCTCTACCCCTCCCCCCACTAGTGCACACACACTTTCTCTCTCCCTAAATTAAATAAATAAATCTTTTAAAAAATAAATAAAGATGAAATAAAATGATACCTATTAAAATATTTTAAAAAGTGACTTACACTTATAAAGCATCATCATACTATATTTTGGTATCCATATCATTACTATTGATATCACTTTTGTTAAGCCATCATTCTTTTTTTTTCCCTTAATAATGTATTTGTCTTCCCTCTGTCAAATTCTGACCAGTCACTCTCCCTGAGCTGCCTAGAGAGGTATAGAAAAGGACCATACAAGGCAGATGAGATATGGGAGAAAGAACTATTGGAGGTGCAGGCAGCTCCTTTACATGGTGAAGACCTATTTACTGTCATTCCACTTCACTCTTCTTACACTCAATAAATAAGAGTGAATTCTGTCAAGTGTCAGGCTCCGGGTGAGACATTGCAGATATACTAGCCAACAAGGAAAACATGGTCCTCACCCTGATGGAGTGGACTAGTTGAACAACCATCATTTAAGATGCCTCATTCTCAGAAAGGTCATTCTCTAAATGACCCTATGCAAAGGGTATTCTCCATATACCTCAATTTTTCTCCATTTCATCACTATGTTTAGTTGTATTCATAAAATCTTTCACTCTGCAAAATTATCCAATTTATATATTTGTCCAACTGTCTTCCATCTTTTTCCACAGTTGATCCTCCCAAAAGAGATACATTGTTCGCCTTCCTCACTCCTTTCTTCCCAGCCCTCCTTTTTAATGATCATATAACATAAAGCAATGCACACAGTAGTATAAGATGGAAGCAGCTCAAGTGCCCTTGCACAAATGAATAAATAAAATGTAGTATATCCATACAATGTAGTATTCAGCCTTAAAAAGAAAGGAAATTCTGACACATGCTATGATACATATGAACATTATATTAAGTAAGATAATGCAGTCACTAAAGACAAATATTGTATGATTATATGAGGCTTCTAGAGTAATCAAATTCATAGAGACAGAATCAGAATGGTAGTTGTCAGGAGCTGGGGATTGGGGGGGAAGAAATGTTTGTATCTTATGAACACAAAGGTCATGTCTTATGGACACAGAGTTCCAGTTTGGGAAAATAAATAAGTTCTGGAAATGAATGGTAGCAAAGGACCTGCACACTTAAAAGTGGTTAAAATGGTAAATTTTATGTTATTCATAATTTACCTGAATTTGAAAAAAAACTCAATGCTATGGGCACATCTGTACCATCTACATTAAATAACAGAATGAATTAATTAATACAAGTGATAGTGATCTACCAAATTGTTGCAGAAATGTTAGGCATCTTTCTTCTTGGCCATTTCTAATTGTAGACAGTTGTTCCCTGTCCCTTGAAAGCTATGTTGATAAGATTTAAAACTTTTAAGTTCAGATGAGAGCTCTGCTGATTTTACATTATTTACCTGAAATCATATCTCATTTCTGCCCTCCAAACATTTCATACGTATATCGGGTATCTGATATTTATTTATTTTAACGAGAAAACAAAAGGCTGATATAGATTTGTCTAACATAAGGGGACACGTATATCATACATAAAAAATATAATTCAAACTACTAAACATAACTCTTCCTTGGCATATTTATTCTTAAAATTTCTTAGATTGTGTGGTGCCAAACACAATATATTTTTTTTGTCACCTCGCCAAAGTGAAACTTGACCACTGAATTCTAAAGGATGTACAACAAGGCACAAATTGATGAGACTTTAAATTCACTCAAGTAACATTTGGGGCTATGCAAGCACGGAGAACATGATTACCTCAAAAAGTACAGTTTCCAGAAATTCTCATAAGAATTCCTCAGCAGGCATTTGGCTAGAATCCAACTTTCTCTCTTTCTCAAAAACAAAAAAAAAACAAAAAAACAGGTTTTGGATATTTTCCTATCTTGACATTTGAGAGAGGTCTAAGGCATTGCCAAATGTCATGGATGCATTGGTATTTTTTTAATCATATTCTTAAAAACCTTAATTTGCATTCAGTTTTGAGTTTCAGAATCAGGAAAGTCTCAAATTCAAAAGAAAGAGTTAACATTTTTTATCCAATACCACATATATATATCCTAACTAGAGAAATATCACAGACTTCCTGGCTTCCCTCCAAAGACTCTACCAGTCAGGCTTATTGGCTCAATTCCCATTCTACTCTAAAACGTCTTTCTAGTTTGCTTTTCTTTGTCTTTTTCATATTTTAACTGCATAAATTGTTTACTACTAAATGCTATGGAGCTCCCCTCAAAGCAATTCATATAAAACACACAACTATTTAATAATCACTAAGTCACACTGGAAAAACCAGCTTTCTCAATCATACACTTTATTTCCACAAACCCACACTTACTCTCTACAAATCTGGATTTGCACTTGAATCTGTACAAGCTCTTCTGCCACAGTGAAAGGCCATTTCAAGATTCTCTAGATTCTTTGCCAAAGTTTCTGTCTATAAATACTTAACACTTCATACTGGCTTTAGAAAAATAATTTCCAAACTGGTAACAAATACTAAATTGACTATTTAGAAAGTCCTATAAAACCTAAAACAGAAAAAAAAAAAAAAAAAAAAAAAAAAAAACTGGACTGGCAGATTTAGAGAGTTCCACACCATCAGGTAGGAAATTGCCTTTTTCCCTTTTGTTCAGAGTATCTACCTACCTGAGACAGGGTGGGATTTATACACACACACACACACAAACACACACACACACACACACACACATACACACACACAGACATGCACCCTTTTCTCTGATTTAAAACTATGGTAGATTTGTTGGCAAGTCACCAAAGCTGATTTTTGTACTTTCCAGTTTGCAGTCATTTCCTTACATGCTACTTCAGGAAAGGTGAATGTTTGTAGATGTCTGAGTATAAATGATAAGAGTCACCTTTGAATTTCCCCTACAGCAAACCTTTTTTCATTTCAACCATCTCTCATTGAACTCAACTCATTTTGAACAACTAAATAACTTCTTAAGTTTCTGTGATATGTGGTTTTAAAGCTAATTAGAGTGTGTTCTTTTATCCCCCAACCTGATAATTAAGCTATGGGTATGTATTGACTTATGTATGTATGTATGCTTATTTCAGCTTTATTGAGGTATAGTTAACATATAAAATTATAAGATATGTTTAAAGTGTACATGGTAGTGATTTGATATATGTATACATTGTGAAAGGAGTCTCCCCATCTAGTTAATTAACACATTCATCACTTCACATATTTATTAATCTTTCTTTTTTTTTCTTTTTTTTTTTTGGTGAGAACATTTAAGTTCTACTCTCTCAGCAAATTTCAGTTATACAATACAGTGCTATCAACTATAGTCACCATGTATACATTAGATCCTCAGACCTTCATCTTACAGCTAAGAGTTTGTACTGTTCTACCAACCTCCTCCTATTTTCCCCATTACCCGTGGTTCCCCTGGCAACCACTTTTTTGCTCTCTGTTCCAATGAGTTTTTAAATATTATATGTATTTTAATGGATATTTGATAGATATTTTAAATATCTATGTGCATTTAAATATTAAGTCATGCATTTCTCATAAGCCCCATTGTTCTTCATACATTAATAAGTGTTTAAAACATATGCAACTCTCTATTTTTGCAAATAACAGCACATTCTCTGGAAATAGAGCATCTAGACTCAAATCTATTTTTGATAGTTACAGATTGTATGATCTAAGAATAGATACACCATAACCTTTCTGTTCCTCAATATCCTTATTTGTTAGATGTGATAATATAAGTGTTTCAAAGAATTTTTATAAATATTAAACGGTTTAATATAAATGAAGTATTTAGAAAAATTGTCTGGCAAATACTTGGTCCTAGCTCTACTAAAATTTACTTCAAATCAATTTTACCTGAAAGAATTGTTATTGCAGGATAAGACTTTGTAGAGCTGTATGATAAAATACACTGATATCACTTGATGCAGATTTGTTTTGTTAAAAATGAAGGGGGAAAAGTTCTAGTATACACATATGCCGAGGCATTTCTAATGTCATGTAACTACTAGTTTTAGTCAAATACTCATTTTCCATTCCTTCTTTCCATATCTTATATTTCTCAAATCCATCCATTTTCCTCTTTCTCCACAGCTAATACCTTCGTTCAAATGACAGTCATAACTCTCCTAGTTTACTGTAATAGTGAATCTCCTGGCAACCAGTCTTGCTACCCTCAAATATGTAATAGTTCTGGTGAGAAATAATAAGAACCTAATTAGACTATTGGAAATAGAAACAGCAGTATGAATGAGAAAGAAAATAGGGACCTGAACTGATAAGACCCAGCAATTGCCTTACACATTGGGAGCAAGAAAGAGGAACAAGGAGACAAAGCATAAAGTTGAAGTTTTGAGCTTGTAGTGATGA
This sequence comes from Potos flavus, assembly GCA_028534135.1. NCBI lineage: Eukaryota > Metazoa > Chordata > Mammalia > Carnivora > Procyonidae > Potos > Potos flavus. Next base: position 84,565,907 of record CM052899.1, read on the forward strand.
TGTTTACTATCAAAAGAGAGCCCAATTTTCTTTGGATAACATATCTGCTCTCATGTTACTTTCATGAATACTAAACTCCAGATCTAAATTTTAACCTAGACTGCTCATGTGGTGACCTGACTGATATTTCCACTGGGTGTCGTAAAATAACCTCATTTAACAAACTGCAGGCATCACTTTCCTGTTATGGCCCCCCACTCCAGTGCTCCCTAACTCCTCAGCCACTTAGCTGTTCAAGGCAGAAATCTGCCATCTTGCCACTTCCATCATCCTCCACAGGTACATCCAATTCATGCCCAAGAACCACCCACTACCACCTCATTGACACATCTCAAATCAATGCCTGTACCTCCCACCTCACTGCCACCTCCTAATCTAGGGCTCCATGTTTTCTATGCTGAACTACTAAGATGTAATGTCCCCAACCTCTAACTAGCCTGGTTCCATTCAGCTAGAAGACTTTTATAAAACACAGATATGATCAAATCAATACCTTGATAAAAACTCCAGTGGCTTCCCCTTTTGGCATGAGGAATATTAAATTTTTAACCTGGCTTCTGGAGCTCTTCACTCTCCTACCCTGCTCACTCTTCCTGCTCACCTGTCCTTCTTTCTTTTCAGCACTCAATCTGCCAGCTCGGTAGACTTCTCATTTTTCAGTTTCTCAGACTTGTACCCTTTCCCACCTTAGGGCATTTAGGCATGCTATTCTTTCTGCTTGGAACACTGCCTCCTGACCACTGAACTTTGCTTAATTAATTTCAAGTGATCCTTCAAGCTTCAGTTTAAATATCACTTCTATAGTGACTTCTTGAGTGATCCACAGTCTAGTTTTGGGTCCCTTCCAATCATACATTCTTGAAGTGCCCAGGTTTTTGACTGAAATCAGAGAGGGAGACAAACCGTAAGAGACTCTTAACTCTAGGAAAAAAACTGAGGATTGCTGGAGGAGCGGTGGGTGGGGGTATGGAGTAACTGGGTGATGGACATTAAGGAGGGCACCTGATGTAATGAGCACTGGGTGTTATATACAACTGATGAATCGCTGAACTCTACCTCTGAAACTAATAATACTGTATGTAATGTAAAAACACTGTATGTTAATTAATTGAATTTAAATAAAATTAAATAAAATATTTTTAGAAGTTTGCAAATATCACAACTTTAAAATAATTATTTCGTTGCCTGTCCTCCTTATTAGGGCAAATTCACATCTTTGTCATCGAATACAGTCCCTGTTCAAGGCAGCAAGTTTTAAACAAACATTTGTTAGCTCACCTCTCAACACTACTACCTGCACACCAACCTAGGATTTAAAACAAACAGAATAACTGTATTTCCCAAACCTTTCATGGGCATGTGGGTCCCTACTCCATCACTATCAAAAATACATCATCCCTTGTTTACTCTGTCAAATGCTATCTCCCTCACAATTCCTTTCAGATTGCTACAATCTGATGGATCACATTCCCTTTATTCCCACTGCACCTTGTTATATTTTTTCCCTGTACATGTTATACTGAACTGCTTCATATGTGTAACTGCTTTATATGCTTAGCTAATAATTAACCAGCAATCTCAAAGAACAGACACTTTTTTATTCTACTTGAATTCCCTCTAACACATATCACAGTACCTCTCTGAGAGAATTAAGATCTAATACATATTCATTGCAGCTAATTAAACTGAACTTTGCCCTATAGGGAAAAGATGCAATATTTAGCCATAAAGTAACTAGCAATTTGACACTGAATTTAATGAAAAGTACTTGAAACAATACACATTACTGTACTCATATGTACTATACTCTTATGTACTCATATCCATAAATATCCCAGAATTAGGCAAAATCATATTTTACAGGCTTATAATTTTTATTTTAGTAAATTAAAATTTTAATGAAGTAAAGATTGTTATGCATCCCATATTCAGTCTGTAATCCATACTCCTCCCTAAAGGTATGTTAAGTTTTATAAGAATATTGGGGTGGACAGTTAGACCTTAAGTGCTTATATATCACAGTTCAATGGAAATAGGATTAGGCCCATTACAATTATCTCTCCCCTACCAGACTGTGAGCTCCTTGGGGACAATATCTGTTTTCTCAGGTCCTTGTATATAACCAGCTTGATTAAATAGTTCCTGAATTAGTTAATTATGTAAGAAATAAGGAGTTAACAGTGGGGTTGTACTGTGGAAACAACAATAATAATAGCTAATATGCAGTCTAGCACCAGGCTTGCTGCTAAGAACTTCGTATTCATTACATAATTTTATCCTCCCTGCAAGCCTAAGAGGGGAATGTTGTTATCCATGAAGAAGAAATGGAAGCTTAATGAAGTTAAACGGACTTGCTAAGGTCACGAAGCTAGTAAACTGTAAATGCAGGATGTGAATCCAGACATTATGACTCCAGACTCTTACCCATTTTGGAAAGAGGAAGAAGGGAATGATTCCCAGGGTGACAGGAGTATTAGTGCTGCGAATGTGTGAGGGAGGAGCATCGTGGAGGAACACGAGTGCTTCAGAATTTCAGAGGGTTAAAAAAAAAAGAGTAAAAGATGAGTTGAGTTGAAGTGGAGAAACTGAGGGAAAGATAAAGACTTCAGGGAGGAATGAGGAGTTTAGGACACTTGAACTAAGGTTATTGTGTCCTAAAGACCACCCATCTAGGGAAATGTGGGTGAGTAGACACCAGTGGAAAGTCAGTAAGTAGTGTTTTTTGAATAAGGTTAAGTAGTGTAAACTTTAGAATTATTTCTACCAAGAGATTCAGGTGAGAGCCTATAAGTAAAAGAAAGAGAAACAGGCAAAAATAAATAAATTAATTAATCAATTAATTAATTAATTAAAAATAAAACCAAACACACACACACAAACACACACCAGGCAAAACATAAGGTCATTCATACCCTAAATTCTGGTATTGAACTATTGCTTCAATATTAATTTATATGCAATTATGATTTTTCTCTGATGGTTACCCTCCACTATTTCAGTTTTCTCTTTGAAGCTTCTATTTTCTTTGGGGTTACTATACTCATACTAACAAGAAGGTACATGTTTTTGGTTTAAAAGGAAAATTAGATGATAATAGAATTATAAATAATGACCTTATAAATAATTATATTTTCAAGACTGATAAATCTTATATTACTAATCAGTCAATTTCTTGAGTAGCAGTTTGCAAGCCACCCTGAAGTAAATGATTTGCATTTGAATATATAAGCAGTGTATTGTCTAAAAATATCCCATTGAGCAAAGATGTATGAGCTTAGTGTATTTGATGGACATATTGTCATGGTCAGCATGCATTGCCAGTTTAGCACTCTAATACAGTGAACTCACTTATTAAGAAAACAATTAATATTCCCCTAATCAGAAGGAGGGGGAGCAAGATGGTGGAGAAGTAGGAGACCTAAATATCATCGGGTCCAAGGAGTTCAGGTAGGTAGTTATCAAACCATTCTGAATAGCTACAAACTCAAGAGGAGAGAGAAGAGAAGAAGAGCAGCAATTCTAGGAACAGAAAATTGACCACTTTCCAGAAGGCAGGACGTGTGGAGAAGTGAATATGAGGCAACATTCAGGAAGATAGACTGCGGGGGGAGGGGCCTGCTCTGGGCAAGTTTTAGAGCAGTGAAGCACAAAATCAGAACTTTTAGAAGTCTGCTCCACTGAGGGACATCGCTCCAGAGGCTAAGCGGGGGGTGGAGTCCTCGTGGGGACAGTGTGGTCTCAGGACCCTCGGTATCTGAGTGTGGCAGAGCTCCCAGGTATCAGAGCAGGGAAGCTGGCTGCAGAGACGGAGCCAAGGAGTGGGCTCTGAGCTTGAGGTTACTTTAAACCATGATCCAAGGCACAGTCGGGCCACTGCTCTTCAGGCAGGGATCCAAAAAGCATCAGATCCAGGGAGACTTACCTTCCTCTTCCTCCAGGAGAAGCAGTGTGGGAGCACACTGCAGGAATCAGCTGGGTTTGGAGACTCCAAACAGGGCCATGCACCAAAGATAGAAATGCTCGGTCACAGGCTGGGTGAGCTCAGAGTGCGGCCAGAGAGCAGGAAGATGGGAGGGATTGACTGCTTTTCTCAGAGGGTGTACTGAGGGGTGGACCCCTGAGCTCTCAACTCCTATGGGGCTAGAGATTGGGAGGCCACCATTTTCAATCCTGTCCTCCAAAGCTGTATGGAAAGCATTCAGGGAATAAAGACTCCTGAGACCAAAACCGAGCAGATTACTTAGCCTGGCCCCTGGCAAAGGCGGTGCAATTCCGCCTCGGGCAAAGACAATTGAGAATCCCTGCAACAGGCCCCTTCCCCAGAAGATCAGCAAGAACACCCACCCAAGAAGCCAAGACCAAGTTCACCAATCAATGAGAACTGCAGAACTCCAGAGCTAGGGGAAAGCAACATATAGAATTCATGGCTTTTTTCCCCATGATCCTTTAGTCTTTCAAAGTTAAATTTTTAAATTTTATTTTTTTCTTATTCTATTTTTTAAAATTTTTCCTCTTTCCTATTTCAAAGTTTTTAACTATTTTATCTTACCAATACCTTTCTAAAAATCTTTTTAAATTTTCATTGTTATGGTCATATTTTATCCCTTCCTTGTATTTAACCTTATTTTTTGTATACATGTAGGTTTGTTTTTTTTTAAATTTTGGGATACAATTTCTTCTAACAGATCAAAATATACCCTAAATCTAGTGCAAGGCTTTGATCTAGTCTCCAGCCTAATCACATTCTTTCTTCTTCTTTTTTCTTTTCTTTTTTCAACCAACTTCTTTTCTTATCAATTCATTTTTAAAATCCTTTTTAATTTTCACCTTTACAGTCATATGCCATCCCTTCATCATGTTTACCCTTCTTTTTGTGTATATATAAGTTTTTCTTTCTTTAAAATTTTGAGAGGTAGTTTTTTCTAACAGACCAAAATACACCCAAAATCAAGTGTGAGACTCTGTTTTATTCACCAGTCTAATATATTTTTTTTTTTCTTTTTTTCCTCCTATCTTCTCCCCCCAGTTTTGGGTCTCTTCTGATTTGGTTAGGGTATATTCTTCTAGGGTCATTGCTACCATTTTAGTATTTTGTTCTCTCATTCATCTATTCTTATCTGGATAAAATGACAAGGCGGAAAAACTCATCACAAAAAAAAAGAACAAGAGGCAGTACCGACGGCTAGGGACCTAATCAATATGGACATTAGTAATATGTCAGAACTACAGTTCAGAATGATGATTATCAAGGTGTTAGCTGGGCTTGAAAAAAGCATGGGAGATATTAGAGAATCCCTTTCTGGAGAAATAAAAAAACTAAAATCTAACCAAGATGAAATCAAAAAAGCTATTAATGAGGTGCAATAAAAAACAGAGGCTCTTACTGCTAGGATAAATAAGGCAGAAGAGAGAATTAGTGATATAGAAGACCAAATGATGGAGAATAAAGAAGCTGAGCAAAAGAGAGACAAACAACTACTGGACCACGAGGGGAGAATTTGAGAGATAAGTGATACCATAAGATGAAACAATATTAGAATAATTGGGATCCCAGAAGAAGAAGAAAGAGAGACAGGGGGGCAGAAGGTATATTGGAGCAAATTATAGCAGAGCATTTCCCTAATCTGGCAAAGAGAACAAGCATCAAAATCCAGGAGGCACAGAGAAGACCCTCAAAATCAATAAAAATAAATCCACACCCCGTCATCTAATAGTAAAACTTACAAGTCTCAGTGACAAAGAAAATCCTGAAAGCAGCTCGGGACAAGAGGTCCATAACATACAATGGTAGAAATATTAGATTGGCAGCAGACCTATCAACAGAGACCTGGCAGGCCAGAAAGGTCTGGCATGATATATTCAGAGCACTAAACGAGAAAAATATGCAGCCAAGAATACTATATCCAGCTAGGCTGTCATTGAAAATAGAAGGAGAGATAAAAAGTTTCCAGGACAAACAAAAGCTAAAAGAATTTCAAACACCACACCAGCCCTACAGGAAATATTGAAAGGGGTCCTCTAAGTAAAGAGAGAGCCTAAAAGGAACAGACCAGAAAGGAACAGAGAAAATATATAGTAAGAGTGGCCTTACAGGCAATACAAGGGCACTAAATTCATATCTTTCAATAGTTACCCTGAATGTAAATGGGCTAAATGCCCCAATCAAAAGACGCAAGGTGTCAGAATGGATAAAAAAACAAGACCCATTGATATGCTGTCTACAAGAAACTCATTTTAGACCCAAAGACACCTCCAGATTTAAAGTGAGGGGGTGGAAAACAATTTACCATGCTAATGGACATCAAAAGAAAGCTGGGGTGGCAATCCTTATATCAGATAAGTTAGATTTTAAGCCAACGACCATAATAAGAGAACTCAAATACATGGAGGCTAAAGAGCATCCTACTAAAGAATGAATGGGTCAATCAAGAAATTAAAGAAGAATTAAAAAAATTCATGGAAACAAATGAAAATGAAAACACAACTGTTCTAAATCTTTGAGATACAGCAAAGGCTGTCCTGAGAAGAAAGTATATAGTTATATAAGCCTTCATCAAGAAACAAGAAAGGTGTCAAGTACACAACCTAACCCTGCACCTAAAGGAGCTGGAGAAAGAACAGCAAAGAAAGCCTAAACCCTGCAGAAGAAGAGAAATAATAAAGATCAGAGCAGAAATCAATGAAATAGAAACCAAAAGTAGAAGAAATCAACGAAACTAGGAGATGGTTCTTTGAAAGAATTAATAAGATTGATAAACCTCTGGCCAGACTTTCAAAAAAGAAAAGAGAAAGGACCCAAATTAATAAAATCATGAATGAAAGAGGAGAGATCACAATCAACACCAAAGAAATACAAACAGTTATAAGAACATATTATGAGCAACTCTACACCAGCAAATTAGGCAATCTGGAAGAAATGGATGCATTCCTAGAGACATATAAACTACCAAAACTGAACCAGGAAGAAATAGGAAACCTGAACAGACCCATAACCAGTAAGGAGATTGAAGCAGTCACCAAAAATCTCCCAAAAAACATGAGCCCAGGGCCAGATGGCTTCCCAGGGGAATTCTACCAAACATTTAAAGCAGAATTAATATCTATCCTCCTGAAACTGTCCCAAAAAATAGAAATGGAAGGAAAACTTCCAAACTCATTTTATCAGGGCAGCATTACCTTGATCCCAAAAGCAGACACAGACCCTGTCAAAAAGGAGAATTACAGACCAATATCCTTGATGAACATGGATGCAAAAATTCTCATCAAAATACTAGCCAATATGATCCAACAGTACATTAAAAGGATTATTCACCATGACCAAGTGGGATTTATTCTTGGGCTGCAAGGTTGGTTCAACATCCTCAAATCAATCAATGTGATATAATACATTAATAAAAGAACAAGAACCACATGATACTCTCAATAGATACTGAAAAAGCATTTGACAAAGTACAGCATCCTTTCTTGATCAAAACTCTTCACGGTGTAGGGATAGAGAGTACATACTTCAATATCATCAAAACCATCTATGAAAAACTCACAGTGAATATCATTCTCAATGGGGAAAAACTGAGAGCTTTTTGGCTAAGGTTGGGAACACGGCAGGACTGTCCACTATCACCACTGCTATTCAACATAGTACTAGAATTCCTAGCCTCAGCAATCAGACAACAAAAAGAAATAAAAGGCATCTGAGTCGGCTAAGAAAAAGTCAAATTCTCACTCTTTGCAGATGATATGGTACTTTATGTGGAAAACCCAAAAGACTCCACTCCAAAACTGCTAGCACTCATACAGGAATTCAGTTAAGTGTTAGGATATAAAATCAATGCACAGAAATCAGTTGCATTTCTACACACCAACAGTGAGACAGAAGAAAGAGAAATTAAGGAGTCGATCCCATTTATAATTGCACCCAAAACTATAAGATACCTAGGAATAAACCTAACCAAAGAGGCAAAGAATCTATACTCAGAAAACTATAAAGTGCTCATGAAAGAAATTGAGGAAGACACAAAGAAATGGAAAAACATTCCATGCTCATGGATTGGAAGAACAAATATTGTGAAAATGTCTATGCTGCCTAGAGCAATCTACACATTCAATGCAATCCCTATCAAAATACCATCAATTTATTTCAAATAAATGGAACATATAATCCTAAAATTTATTTGGAACCAGAAAAGATTGCAAATAGTCAGAAGAATGTTGAAAAAGAAAACCAAAGCTGGCGGCATCACAATCCCAGACTTCAAGCTCTATTACAAAGCCATAATCATCAAGACAGTATGGTACTGGCACAAAAACAGATACATAGATCAATGGAACAGAATAAAGAGCCCAGAAATGGACCCTCAACTCTATGGTCAACTAATCTTTGACAAAGCAGGAAATAATGTCCAATGGAAAAAAGACAGTCACTTCAACAAATGATGTTGGGAAAATTGGACAGCCACATGCCAAAGAATGAAACTGGACCATTTCCTTACACTACACACAAAAATAGACTCAAAATGGATGAAAGACCTCAATGTGAGACAAGAATCCATCAAAATCCTTGAGAACACAGACAGCAACCTCTTCGACCTCAGCCACAGCAACTTATTTCTAGAAATATTGCCAAAAGCAAGGGAAGCAAGGGCAAAAATGAACTATTGGGACTTCATCAAGATCAAAAGCTTTTGCACAGCAAAGGAAACAGTCAACAAAACCAAAAGACAACTGACAAAATGGGAGAAGATATTTGCAAATGACATTATAGATAAAGGGCTGGTATATATATAAAAAACTTATCAAACTCAACACCCAAAGAACAAATAATCAAATCAAGAAATGGGCAGAAGATGTGAACAGACATTTCTGCAAAGAAGACATCCAAATGGCCAACAGACACATGAAAAAGTGCTCAACATAACTTGCCATCAGGGAAATACAAATCAAAACCACAGTGAGATACCACCTCACACCAGTCAGTGGCTAAAATTAATAAGTCAGGAAATGACAGATTTTGGCAAGGATGCAGACAAAAGGGAACCCTCCTACACTGTTGGTGGTAATGCCAGTTGGTGCAGCTACTCTGGAAAACAGTATGGAGGCTCCTCAAAAAGTTGAAAATAGAGCTACCCTATGACCCAGCAATGGCACTACTGGGTATTTACACTAAAGATATAAATATAGTGATCCAAAGGGGCACGTACACTCAAATGTTTATAGCAGCAATGTCCACCATAGCCTAACTATGGAAAGAACCTAGATGTCCATCAACAGATGAATGGATAAATAAAATGTGGTATATATATACAATGGAATACTATGCAGCCATCAAAAAACCCCAAAATCTTGCCATTTGCAATGACATGGATGGAACTAGAGGGTATTATGCTAAGTGAAATAAGTCAAATAAGTCAATCAGAGAAAGACAATTATCATATGATCTCTCTGATATGAGGAATTTGAGAAGCAGGGCAGGGGGTTCTGGGGGGTAGTGAGAGAAAAAAATGAAACAAGATGAAATAAGAGTCTCTTAATCTCATGAAACAAACCGAGGGCTGCTGGGGGGTTGGGGGATAAAGATAGGGTGGATGGGTTATGGATATTGGGGAGGGTATTTGCTATGGTGAGTGCAGTGAAATGTGTAAGCCTGATGATTCACAGACCTGTACCCCTGGAGCAAATAATACACTATATGTTAATAAAAAAAAAAATTCCCCAAATCAGGGATATTTAACAAATAACCTAATTCGCTACAGTAAGAAGATTGTTTTCATTTGTCCATAATGACCTTGGGTGAATTATCTCTACCTGTCAATGACACTTTTCTCATTGGGAAAACGGAGAGAATAGCAGTACTTAACCTCAGAGAACTTTTGGGGTTGTTAAATATGCAACTATGTATCAATATCCTAGTGCAAAATCTGGTAAATGCTGCATAGATGTTTGTGCTGCTGCTTCTATTTGTTGAACATTTAGCTACTAAATCTGATCATAAATTTAATGTAGGCAAATCAACAATGGTGACTCATGCGCAACTAACTACTTTCTGAATAAACCATGGTAAAATACACAGTCATGCTTCATCCAGCAAACAGGTTTGTAATTTATAATACCTCGAATGTGGGTTCTAAAGAAAGTACAATGTAAAGGGCTGTACTTTCCACTTCTAATTGCATTCTTTCTTCTAACAAATATAATTTTTGGCTTTAAAATCCATTACCACACACCAAATCCTCGCAAAAGACATAAACAGTAATAACAGAAAATGTGGACATAAACAGTAACAGAAAATCATTTAACCTCACAACATAACAAGAAATTTGTTCTTAATAAGTCCCAATTATTTCAAAAATAGAGACTTAAAATTAAACATAATTCTTCTAAAGAAAAAAGAGGCTAGTATCAGTCAACTGAAATTCCATTTACATTTTTTCTAACTACACACTCATAATAATAGTGTTTTCCCTTCCCTTGCTGGCTTACTTAAAAGAATTCCAGTTGGATTTATGTATTTAAAGATTAAATAACTACAAAACTACAAAAGAAACTAATACCAAAGGGCAAAGGATATAATCTTCCAGCTCTATGAATTAGTTAGCTATTCCTTTCGTAAGTGAAGAGGAAGGGATATATGGCCCAGTTCATTAATCTATAGGATTTGACAATGTTGAGAGGTTCTCAGAGGCTATTCCCTCACAATGAAAAAGAGTGTCTATGGCAAATGACAGCCCCCTAGGAGGAAGGTCTGAGCCCTTTATAAAAGCCCTTGATTCAAACATATCCATGGAGCACATGCCTGCAGTGTTCAACAATTTATGCTTTATTTGTTACATTTTAAATCTGAGCCACAATGAGGAGAGAAAATCTTTGTTTCTCTTTGGTGAAAGGAGTAAAAACCACAAGACCGAGCAGTAATATGAAATTTCCTGTGTCTTTGTGTGAAAAGCTAATATTAGTGAATATAGCTGGGATACTAAATATATTTTGTTTAGCTAACACTAGTGGGCATATTTACTAATATCATTTCTATCAAAATTCCATTTGATTCATTTCTTTTGCTATTATTACTTAAATGTCTGAATATTGTCTGGTTAAAATATAAATATATCCTTGATCTTGTGTTATAGTCTTTTTTGCTCTATAAGAATCTGTATTAATGTAAGTGAACAAGTAACAATGTGTATATAGATCAAGAGATTGTATACTAGCCTAAATTCATCATAAAAATTGGAATCAAGAATCTTTTATTCAGACATTTATCCACTAGAAACAAATTAAGCATTTTAGTCTATGATCACTCGTGACACCTGAGAAGTATTAATGCTTCTTTTTATTAACGGATGCTCAGAAACACAGACTTTTACACATGAGTACAATGATGATCAATTATTCTGTCTACTTAAATATTGTTTTATATTGAATTTTATATAGCACATCATATGGTGTGTTCACTTTTTATTTTATTCATTCATCATTAGTGCCATGTGCTTTGTATGATAGCAGGCAATGGGAAATGTTGGGGGGGGTGTGGTGAGATTATAAAATAGAAGAAATTTAAAGACATAGTGACACCCTCAGGGAATTTAATTTTCATTGCTTTAGGTTCATGAGTGTTCAACATAGAAATACTGAAGATGTCATCCAATGTCCTACCATCTATTGGTGAAAGACTTTCATTTGTATGTGCATTGTCTAAAACATTCTCCAACTTAACTATATCTTACTTATATTAGCTAGTCTTTTCACTTGTATTATATTGTCACTTTTGAAAATAATTCTTTCATAGGACATTTTCAAATATGTAAACATGACTCATGATTTATAAAATAGCAAAAACTTAGATCTACAATTTTAGGACAGAACGTTATTACTATAATAATCTCCAGCATATACAGAAGACTTATTTCATATTCCCTTAATCAAATAAAAAAACCCTCCAGATTGTGTATATAAACCAATCTGTTATATATTAGTTCAAGTATCTGTATAAAATAAATATTGATTCAGACATGCAATAAATCCATAAACAGCACTTCTCCACATTTACTTTGAAGACAAATTACCCAGGGAGGTAAAGATGTCATTCCCTTTATCACAGATCCAATTTTAAGACATGTCAAGGATAAAAATGTATGACTCTTAGGCAACTTCGCTCTGCTCAAGCTGAGGAATGCAAGCCAGGGTGTACTATTATTGTTAGACTACAAAGATAAGACCACCCTGAGTGGCTCGTGTGAACACTGTCACAGCTGCTTCTTTTCTCTTTGAAATCATTCAAAGTGATGCATAAAGACGAGGCTGCTTTTACCGGCCTCCCACTCAGGGTCTATTTAGCCTACTGAGGAAAATACTCGTGATACACTGCTGACAGAAAACAAAACATGACCCAAACAGCAGGGCTGCTACTCACAGGATATTATTATGTCAATCAAGGGATGCAGCTGTGATAGAGAAAATCTTCTAACACAAATATATTAGGGGAAGAGGGAGGAAGGACTATTGTGCTTCTACATATCGGTGTTGGGTACATTGGCAATGGTCCTGTAGCAAGATGACCTGTTAAAAATGAAATGAAATGAAATGAAAAGAAATGAAACAAAAAGAGAAGAGAAGGGAAAGGAAGGGAAGGGAAGGAAAGGGAAAGGAAGGGAAGGGAGGAGAAGGGAAGGGAGGAGAAGGGAAGGGGAAAAAAAAAAGAAATGAAATGAAAAAAGAAGAGAAGAGAAGAGAAGAGAAGAGAAGAGAAGAGAAGAGAAGAGAAGAGAAGAAAAGAGAAGAGAAGAGAAGAGAAGAAGAAAAGAAAAGGATCCTGGAAATCACTTTCATCATCATTACCATTATTATCACATATTTTTTTCTCTCCTGTAAAGTACCACCCATTCCAATTCGGTTGAGTGCATGGATCAATGCAGAGCAAAACAAAAAGACTGAACCACCGCCTCCACATCATGAGAAACAAATGAGATAAAGGTGTAAAATATATTACCTGTAATAACATAAAAGGCATTGTTATATGTGCAATACATAAATTACATTCTTTAATATTTACAAACCCCTATATGTAGGTGTTTTTCCGATTTCACAGATAAGAAAATTGAACTTCACAAAAGTAACTTGACCAAGAACATAAAGCTGTAAAAAGTGCTGAGATTAAAACCACATCTCTGATATTTTTCCATCATATCACTATAGGGTTATTTTTCCTTTCCATTTACCTAAATGCATTTAGAACCAGATCTGGAATGCATTCTGTAATGAGATGGATAAAAGAATTTATTTTTGTCATATTTTGTTATATTAATATATGTAGAGGCTATTGATTTACTCAGAGTACCCTTTAAATATTCTATTATGGCTTGCTGATTCTAATAGATATCTTAGAGATTATTTAATTTTACTGTAGAGAAGTATGTTTTAAGATTAGAGAAAATTAATAAATGTATTTATCAATAATTTGCTTGAAAATAAAGATTTTTCTAAAAAGGTCTTTAACTATCTTGGGGTGCCTGGGTGGTTCAGTGGGTTAAAGCCTCTGTCTTCGGCTCAGGTCATGATCTCAGGTTCCTGGGATCGAGCCCTGCATTGGGCTCTCTGCTCAGCTGGGAGCCTGCTTCCCTCTCTCTCTGCCTGCCTCTCTGCCTACTCGTGATCTCTCTCTCTCTGTCAAATAAATAAATAAAATTTTAAAAAAAAGGTCTTTAACTTTCTTATCAGTATCAATATAACATATGAAAGTCCTCTAAAACTAAATGGGCTAAAAATATAAATAACTGATGACATGCAAATAATTTTTGAGAAAAGTGAAGTACCAAAATTATTAATAAGTAGAGACTATACTAAAGTTCTTTATATGCATATCTGAATGAAAAAACATGTGGATCATGGAAAAGGCTGCTATGATATAAATGTACAGCTGAAGTTAAGCTATTATGATTTACTCCAAAATTTCTGAATCCAAAAAAATGCAGAAAGTCTCAGAAACAATTCTGAGAATACTGCTTTGAACGGTTCTTTTAGGATACCATGTTTGATCCAAGACTCTGATCAACTTAAAAACTAAACTTTAGATATATTTTCCATCCTACCCAATTGTTCCAATCAGTTCCTTTGATTAAACTCTGTATGGCTAGTTTGCTACTCTCCCATCTACCAATCTGTCCTTCCTTCTTTAATTTCTATTTTTCTGCTAGAATTGAGGCTTGATATTCATCTGCCAGCTACAGCCTATGACCCTCTCAACCATGGTTTAATTTCTCTTTCTGAATTGGCTTCTTGGGACTAAGAACGGTAAACTTCATCTCTGTTTAAATTGGCCTGAGACTCTCTTTTCTTACTTAGCAGACACTATTACTATACAATGAATAAGAAAAGGGAGAGAGAATTTGTTCACCATGCCACTAGCAAAGACATAATCAAAAGTTCACTTATAAGAAACCATAATAAAAAGAGTCTATGTGTAGAATTTTGAAAGTTGACTCTATCAGTGTGTAACCCCAAAGTATCTTAGTGATTGCTTTCTGCATTTGGATCAGAAACTATATCCAAAGCAAATAAAATGTATGTTGAAGGTTACAAATAGACAAGTTTATTTTTAAAAATCCCTTATAAATAAAAAAATTCATTAATTTTAGAACCGATTTGAAAAAATGTTTATTTTTTCCATAGGTAATCTATGAAAAAATGGGGCAAAATCTTTCAAAACCACTTTAGTGGTTTATGGGATTTTTCTAAAATATTGTAAAATGAAATGTAATTTCTGATCTTTGTTTTGAAACATAGACATAACCTTCCATTTTTTAATATAGTGTATTTCCAGTATTTACTTTTTACCTTATGAATTATACTCACTTTGGAAACATTTCTTTAGTAATGGCATAGATACTTATCTTCCTCTGATGATTAAAATCTAATCTGTAGGAAGGATGATTGATTATAGAACATTTCTGAGACTTTTGGGTCAATTCTGTAATGATGACTTTGCAAATTCTCAAATGCCACAGCATTCAACCAAAACCTATTCTACTTAGTGTTCATTTGGAATTTTCAGCCATTAAATAATTTAGAGTAAAATGTACCAAATATTCATTTAAAAGTAAAGTTGTCTATATGTAATCCATACTACAAAAACAGCAGACTTGTTTTATGACACAATACCATCACTGAGACTTTTTGCCTAGACCCATGATCCTTCTAAATCTTTGTAACCATAAGCTTTGTTAAGGCACTATTTTATTCTAAAGATAAATAGTCATTTATGTTTTTAAAGATAATGTCAAGTCTTAGAACAACTAATAGATTGATAAAGAATAGTAAACATATTATGAAAAGTGTTTACTTTAAAACATATTTGTCTCACTTCTGGACCAATTCCAAAGATGCAAAATACAATTTTAAAGTAAAAAGAAAACAATAAAAATTTTAATTTACATCATATTCTTAAACAATATAAAATCGACAAATCGATAGTGGACAGATGTTGAGATGATGCCTAAGAGGCAATGAATAGTTTCTTTGTTTGTGATGAAGTAATATTTTGGTGAAACTTGTGTAGACTATCATCACTAAATGCTGGCTGTTTTTCATTTTCAAATTATTATAAAACTGCTTGAATAAAGAAGTCATTCTAACTGAATGCCAAACTTCCTATGGAGCCAAACATTTCTTGAAAAATAAGATCTGGTTTGGGTCATTTAAAATCTTTATTAGTTTTTAAGAATGCACCTTTTGTATCTTCTAAAATTTCAGAAGGATTTGAAAACATCTTCAAGTTAGAGTAGAATCATATTTTAACATTATGGTACAGAAGAGGGATAATTATGAATTAGAAACACATTAATCAAGGGCCCGTTATGTGCAAAGTACTCTGCTGGAGACAGAGCAATATGGAAATGCATCATTTTTCTATCACCACCACTGCATCCAATACAGTCTTGCAGCCTATACAGTTGATGCTAGCTTTTTTTCCATCTAATGCCAAAATTGCCATGTGTTAGAGAAGCATAGGAAAGCCCCCATTTCATTCCATTGAAGGACAACTCAGATGTGTTGAAATTACAAAGGACAAGACTGGCAGCACTCCCAGAGGTTAGTGTCCCTATCATCAGTTACCCAGATGGAGAGGCAACCTGAAGAACCACTCTTTGATATCAGGGACCCCAAGTCCCACTTTAAAAAATATCCTTCTCTAATATGTACAGTACATTTGGAAATACTGACAAATAGGCTTGAAAAGAAACAACTGAAAAATAACTCTATCTAAGAGGAACAGTCAAGCCTAAGAGATGCACTTCCCACATCTGTTGGCAACCTGCATGCTCATAAATTTTCAAATACAACACTTAGTAATTACCTATTGTGTTCAAATATTTTTTAGTCTTGAAAAATTAATTGTTATATTAAAAGTAAATATTAGGCAGGAGAAAACATTTAAAATGGTTAAACTTGGAACTTATCTGCTTAAAATCTTGAAAAGGGAGAGAAACACTGGTAAAAGTTTCTCCTGGCCCTTAGGCCTCTTCAACTCTAGTTTAAAAATCACTGCATTAGGTGATCAAAAAGCTTCCAGAATATTTTAATTGCCCTGCATATAAATCACTTAGAATTATAATGTATTTAAGCACAGCACTTCAATGTATGAATCTTCACAATATCTACTTTATATGTTCTACAAATCATAAAAATTAAAATAACAATGTTTCACAGCAACCTAAATTCCTTTATAAAAAAGTGTTTGTTAGAGAAAACAAGATTTAAATTATAAGAAAGCTAAAAGCTCAGTATATCTACTGTCTATTTAAATTCCAGTATAAAATGCTTCGGTAAGGAGTATCTATCTTTCTGAAGTGATTTGAATAGCTGCACCAAGTCCTGTGTCTCCAGTGGGGGAGCCCTCAAAAACAAGCTCATCCTGAGTTAGGAAGAGCTTAGAATTCTGTAGGAAGTAGAGGAATTCTGAATAAATTCTGAAGAATTCATCTTTCTCAGAAAGAAGAATATCTCATGGTAGGAAGAATTGTGAATACAAAAACGTGTCACAGGTCATGATTGGGAGGAGACTTGTACAAATATTTCTTTATTTTTAAATTGCTCTGTACAAATATTTCTAACGTTCAATGACAAATTTGAAAAATTGTCACAGAATTCCGCTCCTTAACTCATTATACATTTACTTTCAATTTTGTAATGTAGTTCAGTTCTATACATCAGAACAAGACAAAAAGCTGTAGTATAAACAAGAACTCTTGCATATACAATGAAATAGAAGTTACTCTGATTTAAGAAAAGGGAAAGAGAAATGTAAAGATTCACAGTATTGCAGGCAAGCTAATACAAATAATACGACCATACAAAACTGGTTTCTTAACAAAACAGCGGAGGAAAACAAAAGAAAATGTATCAAGTTATTTACAGTTTCTCAAAAATGTGAAATTCTCTTTTGTTCATTTATTTATGACTAATACTGCTAGAACTAAAATTGTAAAACTAAATGTAAAAAAAAAAAGTGTATTGACCAAGATCAACCTGCAAATGAAATTTGTAAAACACTTTGAAGCAGTCACTGTATTGGGAATGGTTCTGTGTTTTGTATTTACATTTTAATTCCAAATTGGTGGCACCAAGCTTATGTTCATAAATATTTTCATCCTAAAATT
The DNA here is from genome assembly GCA_028534135.1 of Potos flavus. NCBI lineage: Eukaryota > Metazoa > Chordata > Mammalia > Carnivora > Procyonidae > Potos > Potos flavus. The sequence goes on from CM052899.1 coordinate 84,583,552, forward strand.
AGAAATTCATGTGATTCATTGCCTTTGAATGTAAGCTCATTAAATAAAGAAGAAGTAAAACAGAACTAAAAAACAAACAAAAACAAAAAACAAAAAACAAGCCTTACTCCAATCTGACCGGTCAAGCACATCATATGACCATATTCAAGTCCACTAAGCGTTGGCTCTGGTCAGCTGCTGAGTGATGCCTAAAGTCAGTAATCTTCTACTGAGAAACCTCATCACCATTCCTGTGCCTCTAATCTGATAGTAAAAATAATAACTTAAGAGTCTTCTCGTGACAAATTGCCAGAATGGGGAATATGATGAACCACCCTCCCTTAAAGTATCAAGCATTCTTCTTCAAATGTAATGGACTGCTTGACTGGAAAAGATGAATAGACACCTCGGAAATCTTTCTGCCTAGTGTCTGTCCCTAGTAACATTAAATGGCTTACTGCAGTGCAGGAGGGATGAGAACTTTCAAGGAAATCAGCAGGAGCTCTGTAAACTTGCTCTGTTTTCCTATGGACGACAGCCAGTACCCATTTCTCCAAACCTGCAAGGATCCAAGCCTTCCTGGAGGCCAGCCCTGGGGACAAAGGTGCTTCTCCAAAGCTGTTATAGATAGGGACATTTGGGCTGAATGAGAAACACAGTAAACAAAAGCAAAAACTACTAACTCGAAACACTGGCTATACAACACATACTTCCTTCCTAGTCTTTCACTCCTTACAAAGACCAAACTGGATGCTTTCTGTTGCATACAAGAAACCAAGTCATTGAAGCGGATTAAAAAAATCATCAGCATTAAGGAAGAGGACTTTGGAAGATCATCTAAATAAAGTAGGATGAGGTTTGACTTTTGTACTTGGAAAAAATAATGATAAAATTACAGTAAATATAGGGCCAGTTCCCAAATCTATGGTTTTCTCAATTTCTTTGAATTTACATGGCCCAAGTAGAGAAAAAGCTTAAGTCTCTCTTCTTGTTGGAGAGAAAGAAAGAAAGAAATGAGTGACTGTGACCAAAGATAAACACAACCAAGTTACTTCCACATTCAACCTGCTCTAAAGTGCATGAACTGCTGCAATCAAAATTTACTGTTTCTTTGTGTCCTTCAAGAAGCTGTCCTACCCAAGAGAAATCATAATATAAATTATTCACTCATTATGTGAAATGTGCATTTTTATGAAGTTCCAAATAACTAAGCTTTACTGGATAGAAATTTACTGAATCCAAATTTGATTGGGTGTAATAGATTCACACATGAAAACCTGATGATAGTTACAAAATAAATTTAATATAGTCAGTAACGGTCAATTCAATACGCAAGTTTGAAATTTCTCACTGAGATTAGGGGCCTATGAAAGCTCTTTGAATCATATTAAAACATATTTTAATCAGTTTTTATTGTCTTTCATCTTTATGAGTTAATCACAGTTATTTGTTTTTTATTTCAAATGAGACTTTGAGCATCTTTACATAATTTGAAACCAGTTTGTGACATACAAATATCAAGCAAAATGACAATATTATAAGCGAATTCAGTATTATATTCCAAAAATGCATTACTGGTATGTCTAGAAGTTTAAAAGTAGGCATTACATTACATTAAATCATGCCATGGCATATATCACAAATATAAATCTACATGTGTTATTTGCCTGTTTAAGTCTCTGTAAATCTCTCTAGGTGAGACCTTTAACCTGGAATGGAAAGACTTCAGTGCATTAAGTCCAATATTCTATCCCAAACTATGGAAGCGCAGGGCCATTTGTGGAAGAGTGTGAAAACCATTCACAAACTAATTTAAACCTCTTTTATTAAACTTTCAACTCACTTCATCTCTTGTGATACTGGTGTTATTCAATCCATAACATATGTGTTAATATAGTATATATAAAAGAATACTGGGTATTACATTACTTTTCCCTAAATACATCTCTTTCAAGTTACAAATGTTAGCCATTATCTTTAATATACTGGGAAATTCTGAACAAATGCCAGTTTCAGCAATACTTTATGTTATTTTATAAATTTCAACAAAAAATGCTTTTTTTTATTTTCTTCCCTAGACTTGGGAACCCTAATTTTTCTATTTTCATTATACTCTTCTAAGCCTCTCTGGATAATTTATGTCCTCTTTGCAGCATCACTCTCAATTGTAGCAACCAAAACTATATACAATATTCCTAGCACATAGATTATTTCCTATATGACCTTCTTCCTGAATTTGGTGGAGTTTTGGAAAACAACTGTAATTTTTCCAAGAATTATCTATATAGAATTCCCAGATTCTTCCATATTCTTTAGCATCATAAAATGTCTGCAGTTTTGTCTCAGATGTGATAATTTTAATATAAGCCATCCTCAATTTTATAATAAACTTTTCACACTATCTTAGGGAAAGAAATGCCTTGTTTCAGTCACAAGTAAAATGTAACATTATCAAATCATTTTTGCTGAGATTATCCATAGAACCAACACTCTATCGTTCCAAGTTTTAATATTTGCTTGAATTATTTATATATGTTCTTCAGGATTATTATTTTATGTATTCATACAGTAAAAAAAAATAGCCTTTCCAGTGTGCAATCTAGGTTAAGAATATAGTTTTCGCATTAATTAATTTTCTCCCACTCTAATCCTGTGGTGTTTATTCACTTCCTCAATAAATGATTACTGATTACACTTTAGCTGTCAGACATTTGACTCAATGCAGAGCATACAATGATGAGCATGAAAATGAAGACAGAAAAGATCCCTTTCCAAAGTGTACAACCAGATATAGAGCTCCATTCTATTACAGGTGTGGGCACTTTGATATTTTGCTGTGATGTTCTCTGACCTTTGAAGTTTTTTTTTTATTGGACCATCTTGTAATATCAAAGGAAATGTCCAATTTATATGGTAAACAATTATTTCCTTAAGCATATTGCTTACAATATAGAAACTACTATATTAGATGTGCTGTTCTATTCACTAATTAGGATGCACAGTAACTAAGGTATGTGTTAACATAATTATTTTAGGATCAAAAAACAGGGTCAGAAATTTTTAAATATTTTTCTCAATGTCATATAGCTAGTTCAGGGGCTAAGTGATATGAATTTTGAGCCCTGAGTCCCCTGACTCCAAAATTTATTATTTTTTCTAGCTCTTTTAATATTATTGTGTTTAACTCTTCTCAACTCTGGAAGTCCCAAGTAGTAGGTGCAAAGGTTATTATGCATCACTATGATCATGATAAAATTGCTAACTCTTAGCAGCTGGTATACACAATTTAAAATGGCTAAGTAATGTGCTAAGAAAATGTTTAAGTAAGCCTGCCTGAGTGACTCAGTTGGTAAAGCGTTTGCCTTTGGCTCAGATCATGATCCTGGAATTCCAGGATCAAGTCTGGCATCAGAGGACCTGCTCAGTGGGCAGTCTCCTTCTCCCTCTGACCTTAACCCCTCTCATGCTCTCTTTCTCATTCTCTCTCTCTCACATAAATAAATAAAATCTTTGAAAATAAATTAATTAATTAAATAAAAATAAATAAATAGATAAATGGCCAAGTGAATTGGTTATATATCCAAATGCAAAAGCCAATTCATTTTCTGTCATGTATCCCTCAGGTCCAATGAATATAAATAAAGTCTTGGCTCTCTTCAAAACATTAGGAAATATGTATTAAAATAATCTGAACATTTTAAGTAAGATATATTAATTTTTAAAATAAATTTGATTATTATTTTAACCTAGTGAACAATGGATCAAACCACAATGGCAATATAACAAAGTGAGAATTCTTACAAACTCAAATTTATTAGTAGTTATTTCTGATCTGGTAATGTTACAGGTTTTATACATAATGTTCAAATCATATATCAAATAGCAGTTTTGGTTAAATGTTAGCAGCTATTTCTTTAAATCAACAAACTGAGGAGTTACTGGTAACAGAGAGGTAGTTAGAGAAAACTGACTATTCACTGTAAGTATAACTGTCATTTACTTGTACTTCTAAAAATATTTGTAAATATTTGTATTTGGATTTGTATTTGCTTATCTTTCTTCTTTTATTTTTTATTTTATTATTTTTAATTAGTACCATTAATGGGCTGGTCTTTCTACCTATGGGTCTTTACATATAAAGTAAGTCAAATGATTGAAATATATATACAGAGAGATAACATATAAGTGTATTACGTATGTATATGATATAAACTCTGTATTGCATATATAATTGGTAATATATATTTATGATTGATGTTTGTTAATTAAAGCTATAGGAACCAAAATAAGCATTTTTTATCAGTTATTCTCCCAAGATAGCGATTCAAAGAAAGTCTTTGTTCTTTTATTAGTTTTCAGAAGACCGCTTCATTACAAATAAAAATTCATTTTCAACACTGCACAATATACTTTATTACTCATTAAAAATTCAATAAAGCTCTATATTTACTATTAGCCACTAGTTTCTCCATTACCCTGTCACAATTTATTGATGTTCTCACTTGTTAAATACAAGCATGTATTAATCCCTATCGAATAAATGGGTATCTCTGATATTAGATTCTGCCTACATAATAACATTCCATAAAATTAATCATAGAAAATATCCATGGATTAATTAATTTAATATAAAAGAAAAAAATTCATTGAGGCAATAATTAAATGCTAAGCTATATTTCCTATATAATTGGATATATAACCACAAATATCCAAATTTATTAATATCAAGATTTAGAAATATCAAAAAAATATGCAAGGCTACTAATTCATTTGGTTTGGAAAAATGGATCTCTTAGTGCATTTACATATTTTTTGACTAGCCATGAGCCTACATCTCAGGCTTATGCTTTCTTATGGCATTTGCAATTAATAGCCCCCACCTTATTTCTTTCAAGAGTGTATATAAGTGCTTCCACCCTTGAGAGTCACTGAATTACAACTTAAACATTTTTCTTAGCACAGTATAGACCTTATTAAGAGAAAGGGTAACACTTTCATGAAGCACTACGGAGAAAAGTCAGTCAGCTTCAAGACACAAGGACTACTGTTTCCATTCACAGCTTTGTTTTAAATCTGCCCTTGTTTTTCTCAACAAACCATGGCACAATGCTCCTGCATGTTCCCCTCCCAAACTGCGCTGTCAATACCAGGTTGTTCGGCCCCTGAATATGCGAGCAGGCTAGAGTCGGTCTTCCCATGAAAATCAAGTCAATGACCTGCCTCCTTGGCTTCTTGTGAACTAAAAGACAACCATAATTTTTCATCCTTTCCATTCTCACGTGTTATAAATGTTCACTCAAGTCCACAATCCAATATAAAATGCACTAATTCCTCCAAAGTGAGTTCACCATGCATGATTTAATTATACCCAATTGGACATACTTTGCCTTTACTTTTCTGAAAAAAATAACTCAAGGATCTATCTCTAAGAAAATTTTGATTCAATAGCTTAGCATTGCCCTTATCTAATCATGTGGAAGAAAACGAGGTTTTGTGCTATTGATTTATAAAAAAAAAAAAAAAAGTATAGCCATAAAAGTTTTACCCACACATTTTTTCTCCTCAAGGACTCAAGTTTAGCCAAGTGACAACTTTTCTATTTCCCACCACTTACTGTACCCCAACTTAAAACACAAAAAAGAAGGACCACTGCTACTGTTTTTATTCTAATCCTTCACATTTTGCAGTCGGCGTTGAAGTCAGATACACAAAATTACACACAGTTTTCCAAGATTTGCATTTAAAAGATTGTAAACAAGCTTCAATACAGGTTGCTTTTTGGTGACCATAGAAACATCAGAAAAGTTGGAAAATTCAGTCCACTGAACTTCAAATGACTTTATTAAAGTGTCACTAATCAGAGTTAAAAGACACAAAGTTTTAGTGTTAGGCCTAACAAAGTGAATAACTCTCAAAGTCTAATGACCTACTAAGAGCATTACTTAAAATTGAAAAAAAGTCTAGTTGAAAGCAAATTAAATAAGAAAACTTTTATTACTTTCTCCAAAAGATTGATCTCATACAGATAAGGCAGCTCAGCTTAACTGTGATACTGAATATTGTGCTTTCTGGCTGGGCAGCTGGGAAAAATCTGCCTATTATCATTTAAAGGACTATATGTATATGTATATGTATAAACTACAAACTATAAAATATAAATATAAATAAAGATATATATGTAAATTATAACCCTTGGAAACTCTAAATGTACTCTAATCTAATTACAAGCCAATAAGAAATTCTAATATGTAAATGCAAATCAAAGTTCATTAATAATGCATGCCAGACAATATTTAGGAGAAAGAAAAATCATTAAGTGCTACAAAAAATCTACACATTGGCTATAGGTTTAAAATATGACTTTTTTTATATTATATTTTCTTCTAATAAAAAAGTGAAGGAAAAACGACACAGAATTTATGTATCATTTTTTGTGGTACCAAAGGGAACCTCTAAAATTAGCTATATTTAAGTGGTTATAATAACAACATGAACAAAAATCCCAGAGAAATATTAAAGGAAAATAACTTACTAAAAGGAAAATGACATTTATTATTATTATCCCTTTTTTCCCAATGGTTCTTAAGAGGTCCTTAGACATTTCTCTTTGACCTTAAGCACAAGGTTAACAGCAGAAGAAACCCAAATTTTACTGATATCACTTCAAACTTAGAATCTCCAAGTCCAAAACACAGAGAAGCCAAAGTCAGCCCCCTCACTGCCCAATATTCTTCTTTTACAGAGTTTTTCTTTTTCACTGCTTACTCCAATGTAAAAATAAATTGTGTAAGCAGGATAATGACCTGCTCCATTCACTATTCCCTCCAGGAGACTCGTGGACATTCACCTAGTTCACCAATTTCACAAACTTTTTGATCACCTATAATGTGTACAAGAAAGTGTCATCAATTCTAGGACTTTGATTAGAGAATGATCTTTGTTTCTATAAGCAATTTAAACATGGCCAAATTACAAATGTACCTCCTAAAGTTAAAAGAGAAAATAATCTAAAGGCAATAGCTACAATAGCCTCCAAAAAGCTAAACCCAGTTATTCATAAAATTCACTTCAATGAATTCATTTCTTCAACTTTTATTGATCATTGCCCTGTACCAGACGCCACTATAGACACTAAAGATGTTTTATTCAAAATCCACACTTAATGTCTCTTGGATATGCTCTGGTAAAATTTACAGCACTGTTCAACATTTATCAGGAATTTTTTTTTACTGGATTATAATTGACATACAACATGATGTTCGTTTCATGTGTACAACATATTGATTCAACAATTCTATACTTTACTCAGTGCTCACCATGATAAGCATATCACCATCTGTCACCATACATTATTATATTATTGCTTATATTCTTAATGCTGTACTTTTCATCTTTGTGACTACTTTATAATTGGAAGTTCATCCCTCTTAATCCCCTTCACCTATTTCATCCATATCCCCACTTCAGCAACCACCAGCTTCTTTTCTGTATTTAAAATAAATCTGTTTTTGTTTGTTTGTTTGTTTTGTTTTGTTTAGATTCCACGTATAAGCAAATTCAAATGGAAAGATATACTCATGTATTTGGAGTTAATATTGCTAAAATGTCCATATTACCCAAAGCAAACTACAGATTTAATGCAATCTCTATCAAAATTACCAATAGTATTTTTCATAGAACCAGAGCAAATAATCCTAAAATTTGTATAGAACTACAAAAGACCTTGAATAGCCAAAGCAATCTTAGAAAAGAGCAAAGCTGGAGGCATCAAACCCCAGATTTCAAAATATGCTACAAAGCTATACTAATCAAAATAGTATGGTAGCGGCATAAAAATAAACACAATCAATGGAACAAGAATGAGAACCCAGAAATAAACTCACTCATATATGGTCACTTAATCTGTGACAGAAGAAGCAAGAATATTTAATGGAGAAAAGACAGTCTTTTCAATAAATGGTGTTAGGAAAACTGGACAGCTAATTGCAAAAGAATAATCACTTTTTTACCCCATACACAAAAATAAGTACAAAAATAATTAAAGACCCAAATGTGAGACATGACAAACATTTTTTCATTGCACTAATTGAGCTGTGAGAGGTCCCTGGCAACTTTAAAAATGTAAATTGCTTAACATGTCAAGAAAATCTCTCTGTCCCAATGTACTTTTCCTGCTCACTTTCTGCAACTCCCATCAAAAA